>CM065681.1:88516121-88533621 GCA_017654935.2 Phymorhynchus buccinoides
AGGCCTACTAACTTACAGTAAATTGAATTATGCATCTTAGGCCTACTAACTTATAGTAAATTGAATTATGCATCTTAGGCCTACTAACTTACAGTAAATTGAATTATGCATCTTAGGCCTACTAACTTATAGTAAATTGAATTATGCATCTTAGGCCTACTAACTTACAGTAAATTGAATTATGCATCTTAGGCCTACTCACTTACAGTAAATTGAATTATGATTCTTCAAAATTTGAATTGATTTGAATCAGCCTTTTTGTTTTGTTTTATGCGCTGATATAAGTGGCCCTTTAATTCTTTGGACTAGTATATATCAGCTTGAGTCCGTTTTGGTCAGTTTAGGTGTCCGTTTCAGTCCGTTTCGTTATTTAGAATTACGGTCTAGGACATAGGCTGCGACACGCTCTCCAGGTGGGAGCAACCCGAATTTCACAGAGAGGCCTCTGTGACTATAAAGTACCTAATACCTAATAGTCCTATCAACATGGGAATGTGATATTGTGTTCTATCTAGCCTTTCACGACAAAAGTCCTATTCAAATTTTAGCACTAGCTGGTAGGCTTTAATTTGTCTTATCGATTTCTGCAAGAGCCAGGACATCCTATTGGTTTTCCTTTGTCTCAGGACAGTTTCGAGGGGTGAATGCCAGAACTGCCCATCTGTGCTCTTTATTCCCTTTAAGATAGACCGTTCTGGCAGGCACCCCTCGGTTTGTTCTGTCACTTTTCCATCCGAACGAAATGTATTGTGTTACGTCCTCTTGACCCCAAGGCCACATATGGGACATTGTGAATGGAACATTGTTAACTAGGAGTATGGGGACACACTTTTCCATCCTCGGTGCACCCCTGCTTGTGTGGTGCCTCGATTCCCGTGGCGGCAGACGTCAACTGAGTGCTTCACGGTGCCAGGCTGAACTACGAAGAGGGTCTCGGAGAAGACATGGCCCCTGGCAAGGCAAACCGGCGTGCGGATACGGCTACAGCCCACGATTCAGATCCCCGGCTATGGGCAGATAACAGCCACGTGAAGCTTGATATAACGGGGGTCTTTCTTTGTATTGCAGTACCTCCTGGATCGATCTGTGCAAATACAAATATCCCAAACGTACCTGTCCCAGTTCGAAGGAAGTTAAACACGTTTTCTTTCAGCAACCACTAGCACATGGAGCTCAGTCATCAGCCTTGGAAGGCTGTCCATCTAGAAGGGAAACTCTGATTTTCGAACCCCTTCAGGTGAAAATCCTCCCATGAAGTGATTCAAGTTCAAGTTCAAGTTTGCATTAATATCTCCAAAAGATAAATTCAGGTTAGGTGCAACAACATGAGATACAACATAACTGAAAGAACATTAATCAAACGTGTGAAACAAAATTATACCAATCAAATAATTATTAAAATTCATTACATGAACTTAGAAATGTGCACATTTAAAACACAGAGAGAGAGACTGACTGACAAACAATGAGAGAGAGAGAGAGAGAGAGAGAGAGAGAGAGAGAGAGAGAGAGAGAGAGAGAGAGAGAGAGAGAGAGAGAGAGAGAGAGAGAGAGAGAGAGAGAGAGAGAGAATAACTACATTTGGAATACTTCTCGTCATCAACAATCAATACACACACATCAATACACATGATAATTGTGATGGAATGTGTCACGCACATCCACTTTCTCCTCTACACCCCATCCCCTTACTATTTCATCCCTCCACTCTTTATTCTTATCCGCCAGTCTACAATCTTGTGACATCACAGAATTCCCTGACTCCAATCGATGCCTTTTGATCTTCTCAGGTGAACGCTGCTTGTGATCTACAGGGCATCATCATCAAGGGTGCAAGTGTTGCTGCTGGCCACAACTTGCGTAGATGGGGTTCATTAGCTTTGGACGGCAGCCTGTCTAGGAGAATAGACTCCAAAATAAAACCACGTACCAGCCGCCGTGGCATAGTGGTAAAGCCGCGGACTACTGGCTTGGAGATCACGGGTTCGAATCCCATCAGAGGTAAGGGTGTTTTCGGTCCTGGGCCGACTCCTACCCAGAGTGAATGGCTATGGGCTCAATGGGAAGATTGAAACCACGCAGGTGAGATTTATCCACTTAATTAAACGATGTGATTCTGAGAGTGTTGCTCTGATTTCATGACCAACACTGCAGGTGTCTGTAGTTCTCGGGCTTGGTTAACGGCGAGATATCATTATGAAAGGAAGCGCAGAATACAGCCCTGTCACGTAGTCTCAGACCTGTACGGAACGCCATGGCATCATCATCATCAATGTCATCCACCTCATTTCCATCAATCATCAAAAAGAAGAAAAAAAAGTCTCAAATTCTGTGGCCTTGCATGCCCTGCTCTCATGGTGACCTCAGTTTCGATTACCAATCCAGTTTATGCCCTTGGTGCGTTTGGGTCAAAGTCTTGGGGGTCACTATGTCCTGTGGAGCTGGCTCCGCGACTAAGACATTATTATTGCCAGTAGGGGGCTTAGCAGGTGTGGTGCCCTACGTACATGCTCCACTGAACTCCACCGAAGTGACTCAGCAGCAGTGCAGTGTCTCCTCGGTTGGTTGCCTCCTGACGGCCTAACATAGATTCGCTCCCCATGGACGGCTGGTTTCGGATTCTGCGACTTGAACAACTGAGCCGGGGTGTGGCTGTGATTTGGGACTCGGAAAGAGCGGCGTGGGAGCAACGCCACTGTACGGCCCATAAGATGGGACAGATTTTAAAATAATAAAATCATGTACTGATCTGAAGACGGAACGTGTTGGTTGAAACCGGCAGCGGGCAGACCTCCCCCTACACCAGCACAAATGAACTGGGAGTGCGTTTGTATGACTCTTCCATCCTGTTGTTCTTGTCGTTTGTTCCTTTCCATTTCCATGGTTAGCTTTTGGACCTTTCATTTATTTAGGAAACTTATATATCGCTTTACCTTAAAGCTCAATGCGCATCTCCCTGTTTGCGTGATAATTAAAACATTGTTTATCTGTTTGGTGCGTGCGTTTGTTAGTTGAATCTAATCTTTGCATGTCTATAATTTGGGTTGGTTTGTCTTTGTATGTTTGCTTACGTAATTAAAAATCTATTGTGAAATTGGTTTTTGTTTTGTTTGCTGAAACAAGCAAGTGAATGTATGTGTGTGTGTGTGTGTGTGTGTGTGTGTGTGTGTGTGTGTGTGTGTGTGTGTGTGTGTGTGTGTGTACCAGTGTGTGTGTGTGTGTGTACACGTGTGCGTGTGTGTGTGTGTGTCACTGTGTGTGTGTGTGTGTGTGTGTGCATACACGTGTGTGTGTGTGTGTGTGTCACTGTGTGTGTCTGTGTGTGCGCGCGTGCGTGTGTGTGTCTGTCTGTGTGCGTGAACGCACACGCCCGCACTCGTGGGTGTGTCGGTCGTTGTGTGTGTGCGTGCGTGTGTGTGTGTGTGTGTGTGTGCGTGCGTGTGTGTGTGTGTGTGTGTGTGCGTGCGTGTGTGCGTGCGTGCGTGCGTGCGTGCGTGCGTGTGTTGTGTGTGTGTGCGTGTGTGTGTGTGTGTGTGTGCGCACATGTGCGTGCGTCAGTGTGCGTGTGTGTGTTAATACATGTCTTCAAGGAAGCTATCAACATTGATCGATGTAATTATGCGTTCCATTTTTGCTTGAAATGAGGTGTACGAGATTCTCTTTATCGTCAGTTCAAAAAACGGATAAACGCTTCTGCGTCTTCAGCCGCTATTCTCATTACTATCACTGATAAGAAACCGTCTCCATTTTGAATAACCCCTCTTTCCCCTGTTTGATCTGCCTTTCTATCTTCTCTCTCTCTCTCTCTCTCTCTCTCTCTCTCTCTGTGTCTCTCTCTCTCTCTTTTTTTCTTCTTCTGTGTGTGTGTGTGTGACTGCGTGTGTGTGCGTGCATGTATGTGTGTGTGTGTGCGTGCGCGTGTGCGTGCGAGCACGTGCGCGCGTGCGGGTGTCTGTGTCTCTCTGTCTGTTTGACTGTATGTCTCTTTTTGCCTCCTCTCTCTCTTTCATTCTCGAAAAAAGTATGTAATTGAATGTTAATAGGCCTCTCTCTCTCTCTCTCTCTGGTTTAAACGATTTATTATTAATTTACAGTTACATTCGCATAGACATAAAACACAACAGACTGAAGCAACAACAAGCGAAGCTTATAGCGTGCTCTCTCTCTCTCTCTCTCTCTCTCTCTCTCTCTCTCTCTCTCTCTCTCTCTCTCTCTCTCTCTCTCTCTCTCTCTCTCAATACTAAACTGTACCGCAACAACAACAACAAAAGCCACACACACACAAAAACGTTTGACACTAGTAATTGTTTCCCCTGCGGGATTTCTAGTTTCCAGTGAGATTTTGGTTGTGGTTCTGACCCACTCCCCCACCCCCCCCCCCCAACCAACCCCTCCCCCCCATTAACACAACACCACCACCACCAACCCCATCTCCTGTTTCTAGTACCCCCTCACCCCCCACCCACCCCATCGCATTCACCTCCACTCCCACTCCACCCCCCCCACCTCTTTCACAGACACACTGACGCACCACGATTTGGGTTTTTTCTGGGTAGCTGTGACCCACATACTAATGTCCCCAACTTCAAATTGAGGCTGCTCTTTAAAATGATGTTTCGTTTTCAATTTGGGGACATTTGTATGGGAGTCAAACCTGGTCGAAACAAGATTTCTTACCAGCTATAAGAGTGAAAACACGTGAAATCCGTGATTTTGACACGTGACCTGGTGGGTCTTTAACCTTTCCCAAATCCCGTGGGTGCAATGACACCCATGCTTTTCCTGTCTCCTAATGTCAAAACCGTTCATAGAAACCTTGCTGAAATTTCATGATTTCGTCAATGGAAGATTTGAGCATGAGCAGCCAAACAATCACGCATGTTTGGTCAGAACACAAGAAAGTAGGCCTACATAAACACCAAAGTCGTCGTTTAACAACGCCTGGTTCTCTCTCTCTCTCTCAACTTATGCATTATGAAATTTATTTGGATAACATGCTAGTGCTAAGTGAAATAATATTCACATTTGTCCTGTTTTCATTTATTACATTATGTGTGTATATGCGCACCCTCAATGTTATAGGCCGGAGGTCTGACATTAAAACATTTTTGAGTTTGAGTTTGAGTTCTCTCTCTCTCTCTCTCTCCTTTTTCTCCTCCGCTTCCTTTTCTAAGTTTCTTCTCCTCCCGCCCACCTCCTCCTTGTTTCATCTTCCTCTTCCTTCTCTTTTTCTTCCGTCACCTATCCCTCCTCCTCCTCCTCTTCTTTTTTCCTACTCTTCCTTTTTCTTCTCTTCATCCTTTTTTAAAAATTCTTCTTGCTTGTCCTTTTCTTTCTCCTCTTTGTTTTATTTCTATTCCCTCTTCTTCTTCTCCTCTTTTTCTACTATCTCTGTCTTTTTTCATTCTTCCTCCTCCTCTTTTTTCCATCTCCTTGCCTCCTCCTCCTCTTCTTTTTCCACTTTTCTTCTCTTTCTTCGTTAGATCATGCTGATGTTTGTGAAACTCGAGTGTTTCATTTATCCGATAGTTCTAAACTCCCTGATAAACCCTTTCGCCGCCAATGTCGCATTTTTGCACCACGATGGTTTAACCCTTTCACCGCCAGCCATATTTCTGCTAAAGATTTCCATTACATTTACCTGGGTAGAGAACAAAATCCATCTGCAGTGTTGGGGATTCTTCTGTGACATATATAAAATAAGGTCTAACCTTACTTCCCAAAACTAACACAATAGGGTCTTTGGATAATAGACCCCAATGTGATGCCTTTCAGTGACATAGGTGTTAAATCACTGTGGTGCTAAAATGCGACTTTGGCGGTGAAAGAGCTAACACCCATGTCACTAAAAGGCATCAAATCAGGGCATGTTATCTGAAGACCCGATTTTCTTAATTAATTTTGGAAGGTAAGGATCGGCCTAATGTTATATATGTCATTAGCAATATTGCAGATATTTTATTTTCTCTACGCAGTTAAGCTTAATGGTATTTTTTGGCTGAAAAATGGCTGGTTAGGGGCGTTTGTGTCACATTTTTGCACAGTTTGTTGCTCTTTTGCTTAGTTTGTCAGAGTGACAGTTTGTCACACTTTTGCGGAGCGTGTCACGGTGATTGCATCACATTTTTGCACAGAGTGTCACAGTGATCGTTTATCACACTTTTGCACTGTTTCGGTCACAGTGAGTTTGCTACACTGGCACGGTTTGTCACACTGGCACAAATTATCACAGTGACAGTTTATGACGTGACATTGGCATTGATTTTGGTATTTGGTATCATATATAGTCACAGAGACAGTTTACCACGTGACATTGGCATTGTTTTTGGTATCATATATAGTCACAGTGACAGTTTGTCACGTGACATTGGCATTGTTTTTGGTATCGTATATAGTCACAGTGACAGTTTGTCACGTGAAAATTGGCATTGTTTTTGGTATCATATATAGTCACAGTGACAGTTTGTCACGTGACATTAATTGTTGGTACAGTGTATAGTGACAGTGCCATTGCAATAATATTGTGCCTGGTATCGTATATAGCCACAGTGACAGTTTCTCACGTGAATTGGCCTACTAGTATTTAGTATATATCGAGGCACATTGAGTACACGTGACATTGGCATTGTTTTTGGTATCATATATAGTTGACAGTTTGTCACGTGACATTGGCATTGTTTTTGGTATCATATATTCACAGGCCAGTTTGTCACGTGAAAATTGGCATTGTTTTTGGTATTTAGTATCATATATAGTCAGTACAGTGAGTTTATCACGTGACATTGGCATTGTTTTTGGTATCATATATAGTCACAGTGACAGTTTGTCACGTGACATTGGCATTGTTTTTGGTATCATATATAGTCACAGTGACAGTTTGTCACGTGAAAATTGGCATTGTTTTTGGTATTTAGTATCATATATAGTCACAGTGACAGTTTATCACGTGACATTGGCATTGTTTTTGGTATCATATATAGTCACAGTGACAGTTTGTCACGTGACATTGGCATTGTTTTTGGTATCATATATAGTCAAAGTGAGAGTTTGTCACACTTAAGTTGCACAGTGTGTGTGACGGCCATTGCAATAACTTCCTGCATAGTGTATGCCACCCTTTCTTAATTAGACTACTAGTCTAATCGAGGCACATCCCCACAGACAGCAGAGATGATCAATAATAATTCTTCTTCTTCTTCTTGTTTGCAGGTGGCATGGGTGACAACATAATGTTGCATGTGTGCCTATCTGCTTACAGCCGGGCACCCTGACGGAGGAGCTTTTTGTAAGAAACACGTCGGAAGATCACCAGAAAAAAACTCTCTGACAATGGGAAAGATAACACTCACTTTGCTCTGGGAAAAGGCAGAAATCAAAGTGTCAATTAGTCGGCGATTCACTCCTTGGCGGAGGTGCTGGAACTCAAATTTTTCACCCAAAGAGAAGGCGTGTGCCGTCTCTCAATCTAATGTGAGGTTGAAATCGTTTGCACGAAATGTAATTTGCAATGTGTGCCTTTTTTGCTTAAAGGGGCACCCTGACGGATGAGTTTTTTGTCTAAAGGAGTTTCGCTCACAACAAACACCCTGAAATAGATCCAACACTCACTTTTACTGCACTCCAAAAAAAGAAACCGTCAAATCTTCAACCCTCAATGAGGAGACCTCCACCCACCCCATCACAAAATGGCGTGTGCTCTCTCCGGCATCTCCGCCAAATCGTTTGAGGAAAATGTTCGCCGACTTTGACGGTTTAATTTTATAGGAAACCAGAGCAAATCTAAGGAGTTTCGATCCTTGAAAAGGCAATAGCTCTGGTGATTTCTGACTCTCGACGTGTTTCTTGCAAAAAAGAAAACTCATCCGTCAGGGTGCCCCTTTAATTTTTCCACCCCAGGAAAAATGCCTGATTGCAGGCTTTTTGAGCGTCAAACGCGTTATGACGCGAAAAGACGCTGGCAAATAATCGTAAATTCATGTAATAATTAGAATTTACAGAGGTTCATACACAAAATTTGTTTGTCAGATGTGTAGATTGACACATTAACAATGTCACACTGCGGTATCGTACCAGAATGAATGAAATTTTGGGCTTTACGTCCTCTCGACCTGGGAAGGCACATATGGGACATTTGTATTGGGTTAGTATGAGGAACTAAAAATAAAACAAACGCAAGACACAAAAGACGAAACAAGGACGTGGACGGAACATATAATATAAAGGGGGAGTTCTTAAAAGCGCAAGTTTATTTATTACATTGAAAAGATTTAAAATTTATAAAATATAGTGTTTTGTGTCACGTGACACTTAATAAATGACTATAGTGATGTAAAATAGATTAATAAAATTCTTTTGTTTGTCTGGCCATAATACAACCCTCCCTGTTGTATTAAAATTCAAGGGCTACGAGGTTAAAATTTCAAAAAGTTGTTTTATTCATAAAAAGCCAAATGTGGCCCTTATTTATTATTAAAAGGGAATATGTACATATATCTATTTCATATTTACAAAATATATATATATATTGTTATGGCAATTTACAAAAATTTATATCTAACTAAACATTAATATTTTATTGTCCTACCCGGGGAAGGAGTTTTCCTTCCCCGGGACTTCCCTATCTTATATGATAGGGGGAATAATTTACATCACGGACGTTTATGTATGCTCTTCAAAAGTGAATCGCTCTATTTTAAAATTTATATGAATAAATACCTGGGATCCCTTCAACAACAACAACAAAAACAAACAAACAAACCAACAACAACAACAAAAAAAAAAAAAAAAAGGGGGGGGGGGGGGGGGGAGTAGTGGGTAATCCGGAGGATCTCAACACACCGAGTGGGGGCGGGCCCACTGGGGGAGGCACACGTAAGCCATCCTCGCGTCAACAACCCCCAGCGGGCCCGCCCCATCAAGGGGGAGACCAACTCACGGGCTTTGGGGAAGGGGTGGGGGAGGGAGGGGACATGACCCGGGGGTCATTGCCGCCAAGGGGAGAAGCGCCCACCGCGGGAGGATATGCAAGACATCCTCCCGCCAACAACCCACAGTGGGCGCGACTTCCCGAGGGGGGCACCATCGCACGGGTTAAGTATTAAAAAGGATCCCATACAAATGAAAAAATAACCTTTATTTTATATTAACATGTACAAAATTTATGGAGTAGGACGCCATGCACTACTATAAATGGTTTTGTTTTGGTTTATCTTTCTTTCCCAAAGTATAAGTATTTCAGTAACAATGTGATATTTTGTTGTGAATATCATGTGTGTAATATATGTTGATGGTTAAGATGTTTTTGTGATGAAAAGTGTTTATGTAATGTTGATGTAAAGGTGAACTTGTGTATTGGCAATTAAAACCGTCTGATATTAAAAATAAGAATAATTTATTATCTGTGCCGACAGCCCTCGGTGGCTGGGCCAGAGGGCGACTGGCGATCAGTTTGTATAAAACTTGATGTTAAAAGTTACTAATAAAATAGTATAGTAGTTATTCACATGAAATGTGGGCGGTGTTGACTGAAGGACCCCCAGCCGGCGGCCGCACAACGGTAGTTAATTATGTAAGAAACAGGGGGGGGGGGGGGGGGGGGGGGACGTATCGTACCAGTATTGTATACTAATGTTTTGTTCAAAATATTTGTAATACTTTTAGCAATGTATTTTGACGTAAATAGAAAGCAACTATTAATTTAAAAAATATTCTAAAACAAAACTTGCAAGTAATCTGTTCATTCTGCTTTGAGAGGGTAAAATATGCATCAAAATGTTATATGACGAATGGAAGCTACTCCTCTCCAAAGAAAGACTTTATGTGGTTGCGACGTCGTTACAACCTTCAGGGGAAGCAAATCTAACCAGTCGAATGAATGAAAAATGGTGCTTTACGTCCTCTCGGTCTGGAACAGACACATATGGGACCGGTTTGTAAATGGTGGGAACGATACTGGAGGCAATGCCCGGAGGCAGTGCAACACCAGCACAGTCCCGATTTTATAACAATACAGATAAGTGTAGCGGTGACCACGCCTCGGTTAGACCTCATCGGCTATGGTACCGCCACAAGTAAACCATAATGTTTCGGGTATAGGCCCTTCCTTTCTCATCTCGCCCTTTTTTTGCCTCGCGATCCTCACGGAAGCTCTCTAAGGGGCGAGGAGTACCATTTCGCCCTTTCAATGAGAACCATTTTGTCCTTTTTTTTTTACTTATAACTTCCTTGGGTATATTATTATGAGAGAAGCATGTGTGTGTGTGTGTGTGCGCGTGTGTGTGTGTGTGCGTGTGCGTGCATGCGCGCGTGTGTGTGTGCGTGCGCGCACGCGTGTGTGTGTGTGTACGCGCGCATGCGTGTGTGTGTGTGTGTGTGTGTGTGTGTGTGTGTGTGTTAAAGCCTGCACGCGTTTATGTGCTTTTTGTTGTAGATGTGTGTGTGTGTGTGTGTGTGTGTGTGTGTGTGTGTGCGTGCGTGTGTGCGTGTGTGCGTGCGTGTGTGTGTGTGTGCGTGTGCGCGTGCGTGCGCGCGTGTGTGTGTGTGATCAAGTTCAAGTAGGCCTATACTTTAATAATTGATATCTCCAAAAGAGAAATCCAGGTTAGGTGCAACAACATAACAGAGATACAACATAGCTGAAAGAACATTAATCAAACGTGTGAAACAAAATTATAACAACCAAATAATTATTAAAATTCATTACATGAACTTAGAAATGTGCACATTTAAAACAGAGTAACCATTATTAACTTCTATTATAACAGTCAATCAAATAATAACATTTGGAATACTTCTCGTCATCAACAATCAATACACACACATCAATACACATGATAATAGTATCTCTACACATTAACATTTAACAATTACTGCAGTCAGCTAGCTATTTCAGTGTGTGCGTGTGTGACGTTAAAGCCTGCACATGTTTACTGTGCTTTTTGTTGTAGATGTGTGTGTGTAGGTGTGTGTGTGTGTGTGTGCGTGTGCATGCGCGCGCGTTCTGATGCGTATGTATGCGTGTGTGTGTGTTATTGTGCTAAGCATGTCTGTATATTTGTATGTATGTAGTAATAATAATCATATAATAAAAAGCCAACTGTCCGTGTGTGTGTGTGTGTGTCTGAAACACGAAACGGGCCTTATAACTCCGCCGTTTTTCGACCGAATCGCTTCAAATTTGCTGTGAGCCCTAACGGGGCGATGGCAACGGCAACCGAGGCGGCCGTATCATTTGCGCGGTTTCGCAAATGCGCGAAACGCGCATCCGCCGGCCTCTCGGCGCCCGTATCTCCGGCGTTTCTGGGCCGATTGCCTTCCAATTTGGCAGGTAGATGACCGGGGACGGTGACTATCGGTGTGCCAAACCGGAAGCGAATCGGTTCAGAAACGCGCGCGATATACGCCGCTTCACCTTTTCACGAATAACTCCGCCGTTTCTTAACCGAATCGCCTCAAATTTGCTGTCAGGCTTGCTATTGCCCGGGCAAAGCCTGGCAGCAAATTGGAAGAGAATCGGGAGAGCGCGTCACTCTCCCAGCAGCGCCAACGGGAAACGGGGCCTTATAACTCCGCCGTTTCTTAACCGAATCGCTTCAAATTTCCTGTACTCAGCGTTACCAGTACTTGGCGTTACCGTTACCAGGCCTTACCAGTATGGTGCATTGCCAGTAATAGGCGTTGCGCTAGTAATTATAATAGTACACGGAAGTACACTTCAATCATATCACTCCTGAGCCTTCTATTCTCTAGGCTAGGTATCCGCAGATAAATAAGCCTTTCCTCATAGGTCATATAATTTGTACCAACAATCTTTTTTGTAAACCTCCTCTGAACTCCCTCTAGCAGATCTATGCGTTTTCTCAAATGTGGACACCATACAGGATTGCCATACTCTAATATAGGTCTCACCAAAGCCTTAAATAAAGGAATCATTATCACTTTTGATTTGTTAGTAATAGTGCTAACAAGCAGATCTGACATCCTGTCTGGCTTTTAATACAATATTTATGTGAGGTTCGAAAGTCAAGCCCGGGTCCACAAACACCCCAAGATCTTTCTCAACTGTAGGTTCCAGCACAGATTCTTGATCAGTGGCGCCTCTGAATAGAAGGCTCAGGGGTGATATGATTGAAGTTTATAAGATATGTCACCATTTATACGATTATTCTACTACTAACAGCCTACTAACTCTTTGTGAGGGTGATAGAACCCGTGGCCATAATTTCAAACTATACAAAAAAAGATACTAACACCAGACTAGCCAAAAACTTTTTTACTAACAGAGTAATAAATACATGGAATAACCTTCCTGATGAAGCAGTTACTGCAAAGTCATTAAATTCATTCAAAAATATCATAGACAAGTTTTTTCCAAAACAAAATGTATTCAGTTAATATACAGATTTAAATGAATAAAACACAGATGCCTTAGTAGTCATCAGTGAATGAAGCCAAACCTAACAACAATCAAAAAGATATTTAGAGGGCAAAAGGCCAAACAAATAGCCTATAGTGCCATTAATGCTATGCTATTATGGTTTGGGGGTCTAAGACCAACAGTTTTCGCTGAAATTGCAGACAAACATCCCTAGCCAAATGTAGCGCTTTATTGAGTAAGATACATCAAGGTGCATTTGCCTGAGGATATTATCAGTTTTTTTATTACTTCTGTGATAGCACTTTCTGATTATACCCCTCGATATAATAAATCAAAACTGTCTCAGAAAAAGTATCCATAGTCACGTAACTGGTATGTTGATCGATGGCAGTATGATTTTATTTCCAGTATTGTATCTAAGCTTGATTGAGTAGGTGAATGTGGTCTGTGTTTCTTCTTAGAATTTTCATATTCTATTTTACTCTTGCATAGTTGTCAGTGTGTGTGTGTGTGTGTGCGTGTGCGCGTGTGCGTGTATGTGTGCGTGCATGCGTTCATGTGTGTGCCTGTGTGCATACATGCATGACTTTATGTGCGTGTGTGTGAGGAAGAAAGAGAACGTTGCGTGCAAGCATCATGCTTATTTTACTTTCTAATGATTCATTATTTGTTTGCCTTTAATGTTCTTGTTATCAATGTAAAGCACACTGAGCTCATGTGAGAAAGAGCACTATATAAATTCCCATTATTTTTATTCACTGACCATAAAAAATCAGCAACACACACACACTTTACAGTTTTGTTTGTTTTTTATTTAGGAAGAACAATTCCTATATAAAAACATTCCTAAAGTAATATTTTACCTTTTCAACAAATGTAATTAAAACCCACCAGCAACAACAACAGCAACAGAAAAAGACAAGACAGGCGGAAGAAAGAATGGAATGATAGACTTCACCAACAACCGACAACTTGACAGGAGCAAACAGAAAGAGAGACAGATTCACACTTGTGACATGGATTTTCAGAAGATCATCCCTCTCCTCTTAAGAAATCAAGTAAAAATATACATATAAATATTAATTTTAGCAGCAACCACAAAAAATGCTTGCACACCAGTTCCTACATCCACGCACATTCAATGTCAATAAATAACCATGCACCGGAATCTTTCTTCAACATTTACAACAAAAATTGCGTATGTTGACACACTATCCATTCAAAAATATAAATATCATTATGACGTATTACATTTGAAATGTTGCAAATAAGCCAAAGCTTGACTAGGAACATCTCTTGCTGAAGGCATTGCACCTGAGCATTGCACCCGAACATTTGCCAAGCAAATCAACCGCCTAAAAAGAGGGAGAGGAACCTGAGATCAGTCATTTGAAAGTATTAAATTAAATTCAACAAGTCACCCCAACAGAGTAAAGACAGCAGCCTGAGATCAGTCATGCTCTAAAAGTGTTGTTTTTTTAAGTCGAAAATTCAGCAAGTCATCCCCTCCCCAAAGCAAGGAACGCAGCCTGATATTGGTCAAGCTGAAAAGTAGCCAATTCAACAAACCATCCCCAAAATCAAGACAGGGGCCTGAGATTGGTCTAAACCCTCTCCTTTGAAGGTCACTCTTCGATCTTTTGTTATTATTCTCCGACATCAGACTCTTTACTTGATCCTGAGTGCTTTCTGTGCCTTTAAACCCTCTCAACCCTCTCCTTTGGGGGTCTCCCCCTGTCTTTTGACGCTTTTCTGCAATATCCCACTCTCTCCCCGATTCTGCGGCGTGCTTCCCCGACGGACGATCTCAGGCTGCCTCCTTGCTGATGACTGCGGGTGGTGTGCCCGATTCTCTCCCCGATTCTGTTGCAAGCTTCCCCAACCGACGACCTCAGCCTGCCTCCTTGCTGATGACTGCGGGTGGTGTGCCCGATTCTCTCCCCGACTCTGTTGCAAGCCTCCCCAACCGACGACCTCAGGCTGCCTCCTTGCTGATGACTGCGGGCGGTGTGCCCGATTCTCTCCCCGACTCTGTTGCAAGCTTCCCCAACCGACGATCTCAGGCTGCCTCCTTGCTGATGACTGCGGGTGGTGTGCCCGATTCTCTCCCCGACTCTGTTGCAAGCTTCCCCAACCGACGACCTCAGGCCTCCTTGCTGATGACTGCGGGTGGTGTACCCGATTCTCTCCCTGAATCTGTTGCAAGCCTCCCCAACCGACGATCTCAGGCTGCCTCCTTGCTGATGACTGCGGGCGGTGTGCCCGATTCTCTCCCCGACTCTGTTGCAAGCTTCCCCTACCAACGACCTCAGGCTGCCTCCTTGCTGATGACTGCGGGCGGTGTGCCCGATTCTCTCCCCGACTCTGTTGCAAGCCTCCCCTACCAACGACCTCAGGCTGCCTCCTTGCTGATGACTGCGGGTGGTGTGCCCGATTCTCTCCCTGATTCTGTTGCAAGCTTCCCCAACCGACGACCTCAGCCTGCCTCCTTGCTGATGACTGCGGGCGGTGTGGTCCCTGCTGACCTCAGGCCCTCTCCTTCTTCCTGATGGTGCGCTTGGCCAGGTTCCGGGTGATGATGTCCCTGATCTTGGGCGCGTGCTTCAGCAGACCCAGCAGGCTGGCCCTGGCCTCCCCCATCTGCTGCTGCACCAGGTGACACCGCTGAAGGTTGCCCTGGAAAAAACACCACATGAACAGCTAGAGTGTGAGTACGCTAGATCATCCAGCAGCGCGGCAGCATTTTCAGGTCCAGTGACGTTGCAAGAACAGACAAACCCCCCCTGAAAATAAAGTCCGGTCAAACAGTCTATTTTTGATGGTGTTTACTGTGTTTAATTGAGAGTAAAGGGAGATAACGTTGATTTATTATGGTGTTTACTGTGTTTAATTGAGAGTAAAGGGAGATAAAGTTGATTTATTATGGTGTTTACTGTGTTTAATTGATAGTAAAGGGAGATAAAGTTGATTTATTATGGTGTTTACTGTGTTTAATTGATAGTAAAGGGAGATAAAGTTGATTTATTATGGTGTTTACTGTGTTTAATTGATAGTAAAGGGAGATAAAGTTGATTTATTATGGTGTTTACTGTGTTTAATTGATAGTAAAGGGAGAATAGTTTTTGAGAAAAACGGACGAATAGCCGGACAGAGGCACGCCAGACGCCGCCGGCCGGCCGCCGCCGGACGGACCAGGACAAAAACAATAGTTCTCTGAACCTTCGGCTCGGGGACTAAAAATATAATAACAGAATCTGAATTTTGTGTAAAATTTGGGGGGTGCGCCTTGTAGTCAGGTGCACCTTATAGTCAGAAAAAATATCTGTCTTTGTGGACGAGGGACACTGACCCTGAACAGTTCGCGCAGTTTGTGGTGGTCAGTGTCCAGGGAGGGCTGGGGCCGGAGGTGGGTGCTGGTCAGGGCGGTCAGTCTCTCCTCCAGCCTCTCCATCCTCTGCCCCATGCTCTCCTCATCCTCCATCTGCAACACAACACAGCGCGCGCGCGCACACAACGTAATGATAGTGCTGGGGAAAAACAGACTTCATGGAATTTCGGCATACCATAATTTTCGGACTATAAGGCGATATTTTTTTCTCCAATTTCGACCTATGCGCCTAATAAACGAGGGCGCCCTATTAGTGAACAAAATCGTGAGAAGAGAGGCAATGATTGCTGTACTCAGTACAGTCTACTGTGAGTCACAACATCGAAAGTTGTAACGAGTCGCCGATATGAATACTCACGTTAAAATGCTTCAAAATCCCTATTATCGTCTGATATACTGTCCAACAGATGCCATAACCCTTAATTGGATGTAAAAAGCATCGTTGTAGAGCTTAAAATGCCATAATTCTACCAGTTTTTGAGAAGAAAAGTCCAAACACAACAACCGGAAGTTGCAAAAATGGAAGTTCGATTATTTGAGAAGGGAGCAAACTCTCGTTTATGACAGCAGTAATGGCGGTCGGTAAGCGTTTACAGGGCATGTATGGGCTACAAACTTCGACTTTCTTTTGCGAGGTGTGTATCGCCTTATAAACGAGGGCTCCTTTTACTTTAATTTTTTCAGATTTTTCTTGAAAATTGCCCTATTCGCCTTATACACAGCAGCGCCTAATGATCCGAAAAATATGGTACATTGAAAGTACAAGATGGAGCAGAGATTCCCAGTCGATGCCCAGCAAACAGAATTGAATTATCTTGGCTAGTTTTGATTTTATAGCCCAAAGATTCCCAGCAAACAGAATTGAATAATCTTGGCTAGTTTTGATTTTATAGCCCAAAGATTCCCAGCAAACAGAATTGAATTATCGTGGCTAGTTTTGATTTGATAGCCCAAAGATTCCCAGCAAACAGAATTGAATAATCTTGGCTAGTTTTGATTTTATAGCCCAAAGATTCCCAGCAAACAGAATTGAATAATCTTGGCTAGTTTTGATTTTATAGCCCAAAGATTCCCAGCAAACAGAATTGAATTATCGTGGCTAGTTTTGATTTGATAGCCCAAAGATTCCCAGCAAACAGAATTGAATAATCTTGGCTAGTTTTGATTTTATAGCCCAAAGATTCCCAGCAAACAGAATTGAATAATCTTGGCTAGTTTTGATTTTATAGCCCAAAGATTCCCAGCAAACAGAATTGAATTATCTTGGCTAGTTTTGATTTTATAGCCCAAAGATTCCCAGCAAACAGAATTGAATAATCTTGGCTAGTTTTGATTTTATAGCCCAAAGATTCCCAGCAAACAGAATTGAATTATCGTGGCTAGTTTTGATTTGATAGCCCAAAGATTCCCAGCAAACAGAATTGAATTATCGTGGCTAGTTTTGATTTGATAGCCCAAAGATTCCCAGCAAACAGAATTGAATTATCGTGGCTAGTTTTGATTTTATAGCCCAAAGATTCCCAGCAAACAGAATTGAATAATCTTGGCTAGTTTTGATTTTATAGCCCAAAGATTCCCAGCAAACAGAATTGAATTATCGTGGCTAGTTTTGATTTGATAGCCCAAAGATTCCCAGCAAACAGAATTGAATTATCGTGGCTAGTTTTGATTTTATAGCCCAAAGATTCCCAGCAAACAGAATTGAATTATCTTGGCTAGTTTTGATTTGATAGCCC
>CM065681.1:88538621-88556121 GCA_017654935.2 Phymorhynchus buccinoides
ACCCCTTCCTCATCGATGTACTCTGCACACACAGTTGACACAGTACTCCCCCATGATGGACATGGTCTGCTGGGTTTTCTCCCTGGTCCACCGCACCCCTTCCTCATCGATGTACTCTGCACGCACAGTTTGGGAGGATCTTTAACCTTTTCAACGCCAGCCATTCCTCAGCCAAAATTTACCATTAAACTTACCCGGGTAGAGAAAAGATTTTGTCTGCAATATTGGGGATTCCTCTATGACATGCATAAAATAGGGCCTATCCTTACCTCCCAAAATTAAAAACATAAGGTCACTGGATACCAGACCCTCATCTGATGCCTTTCAGTGACATGGGTGTCAAATAATTATGCTGCCAAGAGGCGACAGTGGCGATGAAAGGGTTAACTCTTCTAGCACCTTGGGCAAATGCATTCGCATCACTCCCACCAAATGCAAAGACGTTCACTGCCAAGCATCTTGCCATGCATTTGTCTATCTTACATAATTATGCCCGCGCTTGGATGCTCGCAAGCACACACACACACACTGAAGCACATATATATATAAAAAGAAGAGGCACGTCACAGAGCAGGGCATATAAACTACAGCATGGTGCATGAAAAGCAGTAACTGGCAATAAACGGAAGATGAAATATTCACCCAGTGACCTCCCCCGAGACACTGACCTTCTTGGTGCTTCAGGGGATGGTCCTCCTGGATGTCCGGCAACAGTCCATTTCTGGAGTCCAACTCTTCCTCCTCCTTATCATCATCATCATCATCAACCTCATCGCCGTTATCGTTATCGCCATCATTGTCAGAGGAGCTCTCTGCTTTCACTTCTTCGGTCACCTCTCTGTACGGCTTGTCACTGCAACCATACAGATATAAATTTTAAAAATGCAATAAATACCGTATTTTTCAGACTATAAGGCGATACTTTTTTTTCTCCCTGACTAAGATCCCTGCGCATTATAACATAAACAATAAATTTGTAAGAAAATATAACAACAAAATCTGAATTGCATGTACAATTTTGGGGGTGCGCCTTATAGTCGAAAAATATGGTAATCTTTAACCTAGAACTAAGGTCAAGAAACCAAGGGGCCTTTGCATTGGTTCTAGTGCTGCAGCCAAAGGGATGGGTTGGCCTTTGGGAATCTTCCCCAACGCCAGCTGTCCTCACAACCCTTGGGCCAAGAGAGTGGGGATGTACCCTGGGCAAGGCATCTCCACTATAAACAAATTCTAGCCCAGCCCGCCGGAATAGCATCTGCCCCCTCTGCTATCTGGCAGCCATGGTCGGAAACGGCTGTCTGGCATACATGCATACATACAAGATCAGTAAGCTTTATATATCAAAGTGTCATGAATAACCTTTTAACATTTAGGTTACCATGAATAATCTTCAAATATGAAACTACCATCGCTGATCTTTCTAATTTAACACACAACCAATGTAAATAATTTTGTTGCATAAAAATGCCAAGAATTATCTTTGACCATTAAACTGCCATGAATAATCTTTTAACATAAAATTGCCATAAAAAAAAAAAATATATATATATATATATAAAACTGCCATGAACAATCTTTTGATCTGTGATTGGGCGCACCACTCCAAAAAAATCAGGAACAGAATTAATTTACTAAAACCAATTTTTGTTTAACCCCTTCACTGCTGAGCCCGGTTCCGGTTCTGGGGCAACTATTTGCCAAGCCGTTTTAGGTTGCCGGGTCTATCGCAAAATTTTCTGAATAAAAGTGCATATAACCTATGCTTTTCTGAACAGGGATTGAATATACTATCCTTTGAGAACACTCTCACATGCATTTGAACATACTACGAAAAGCATATGGATAGAAAACGGGAAACTCTTAGAATAACCCTATTTCCGTGACGGGGCAGTTTATACGTTACCGGAAGTTGACAGAAATATCCGTGACGGGGCAGTGAAAAGGTTAAAGCTAATGCTGAAGCATGTCAGAGAGACTTACCATAGTTTTCAGACTATAATGCGCACCTTTGCATAAGGCGCAAGATTTTACCCAAATTTCAGATTTTGTTTTTATATTTTCTTACTATTTTATCAGTCATATTATAAGTCTGAGTCTGGGGAAAAAGTATCGCCTTATAGTCCGAAAAATACGGTAATTAAACAAAATTACCCCCCCCCTCCTTACTCTCTCCAAGCCTCATAATGCTAGACTTTATCAAAGTACCATATTTGTAGGACTATAAGGCACACCTTTGCATAACACTCACACCCTGAAATTTTACCCAAATTTCAGATTTTGCTATTATATTTTCTTACTATTTTATTAGTATATTATAAGGCGCAGGGGTCTGAGTCTGGGGGAAAAGTATCGCCTTATAGTCCAAAAAATATGGTAGTTACGCCCCCCTCTTTACCCTGTCTCACACACCTCTCCAAGCCTCATAATGCTAGACTTTATCACAGTACTATTTTGTACTATATACCTTTGTATAAGGCGAATTTTACCCAAATTTCTGATTTTGCTATAATATTTTCTTACAATTTTATCAGTCATATTATAAGGCACAGCGAGTCTGGGGAAAAAGTATCGCCTTATCGTCCAATCATCGTTAGTAACTGCAATCCATCTTCAGACAAACACAAAATACCCTAAACCCTGACAAGACACTCACAACAGTTGCTTCCTGGCTCGTTTGCGCGGCGTGACATCACTGGCGTTGCTCACAGCAGGGGAAGACACTCCCGCACCTGAATTATCCATTTTAAAAAAACCGTAAAAGGAAATAATAATATTGCTTCATTTGCATAAGACCTAAGATAATTACTTCATTTGCATAACACATAAAAGTCCATTCTATGTGCATTTTCTTTATTATTATAGTGGAACCTCTCTATAATTATATAGTAGAAAGACTGAAAATATCAACGAAAAAAAGTTCATAATATTAACTTAAGACCTTTTTTAAGATGTGACCTAAAAAATCCCCCCCCCCAATTTTTAATCCTTCATGTCTGGAGTACTGAGTGTCCACCTCCCTATATAGACCACTCCCTATTAACCCTTTCACCGCCAAAGTCGCATTTTAGCACCACAGTGATTTAACACCTATGTCACTAAAAGGCATCAAATTGGGGTCTATTATCCAAAGACCCTATTGTCTTAGTTTTAGGAAGTAAGGATAGACCTTACTTTAACTATGTCACAGAAGAATCCCCGATACTGCAGATGGATTTTGTTCTCTACCCAGGTAAATTTAACGGACATTTTTGGCTGAAATATGGCTGGCGGTGAAAGGATTAAGCTGGCGGTGAAAGGGTTAAGACCATTTTTGGGGCTGATCTTTCAAACTCAATTTTAGCAATCATGCTAGGGAGGGATGGGTTTGGTTGCACCCCCCCTCCCTTATTGAGCTTGAGATAGAAGAGATCAGGAAGACTGGGGGGTGGGGGATGGGGAGAATTGGGGGAGGTGGTGGGGGGGAGGGGGGGCAAGCTCTTCTCCTGGCAAGAAAACATGGTATTTTCTTCTTCGTCGATTCGCTCAGAAAGTTTCCTGTCATATGAACACAGATGCGTGATGCTGCAGTTATGCGCCTAACTAAGTACTAGTACTAGTTAGGCCCTAGCATGTCTGGCTTCGACTGCAGAAAATTATTGAAGGAGTTTCAGGAACAAAGACAGAAGCAAAGGGAAAAAGCAGTCAAAGGGAGTGACAGATTAGAGGAAGTTACAAGCACAGAACTTCCAGAAGGTGTGGGAACTATTTGTAAAAAAAAAAGACCCCCCGGTATCCCCACTGGGGGAAAACAGGGTATGACACCAGACAAATCAAAACACAGCAAGTATTGACTGAACAAATTGAACAAACTTACAGTGAGGATGTTCATTTTAAATTCATAAATAAGATTTTTTTTTACTGAAATTCAGAAAATGCGGCTGGACAGGGTGAAATTCCTGAAAATAGACGGAAAAAAACAAAACAAGGGGAGAGCACTACGTGAAAATTAGAGTAGTCTGCCTTGAACAAATTGGTCAATCCAGAACAATCAAACTCAGCACGAGGCGAGTGCACTGGTTGAGTGTAACTGCCTGTTTGTGTTTGACCGACTGTCAAGCGGGATCACTCGCATTCACCATTGACATTACTCCCCTTAATCATTTGCGAACATTTCCTATAGAACGGTTGGCAGCTAGGATAATTTGCTCCCTCTCTCATCCCATGTTTCTTTTTTCTTTTTTTCGCTGTCCCATCTTCTGGGCCATACAGTGGACTGGCGTTGCTCCCATGCCGTTTATTCCGAATCCCAACTCGCAGCCACACCTCTGTACGTTCAGGTCGCAGAATCCAAGACCAGCAGTCCAAGGGGAACTAATCTATGCTAGGCCGCCAGGAGGCAACCAACCGAGGAGACACTGCACTGCTGCTGAGTCACTTCGGTGGAGTTCAGTAGAGCCTGTTCAAGACACCACCTACTAAGCCCCCCCGTACTGACGACACTATTCTCTTAGTTGCGGAGCCAGCGCACTCACCCCCTGTTTCAGCAGTTTCTGTTTTCACTTTAACTTCGCCCTGTGCAGGATGTGCTGGGGTGGTGATGTCATTAGACGACAGCGCCGTGTCCGTAGAAGACTGACTGTTTTCTCTGAAACATCACATGGAAGGCATTAATTCTTACAGATATTTTTCAGACCATAAGGCGATACTTTTAACCCAGAGAGAGAGACCCCTGCGTTTTATGACTACAAAATTTAATATAGTAGGAAAATATTACAACAAAATTTGAAATTTGTGTACAATTTTGGGGGTGCGCTTTATACTATAAATTATAGTCAGAAAAATACAGTAAAAGTTTATTCCACAACCATGTAATAATTTTATTTTTAATCTGAACATTACTCGACTCTGTGAAACCCGGGTTGCTCCCACCAGGAGAGCGCATCGCTCTAGTACAGCGCCACCCATTTTTACATGCTATGTGAATTCGTGTCGTCCATCCCACCGGCACAACACGGCCTACTCCTACCGAATAGTGGAATGGCCTTGAATGTGTGCGCAATATCTTGTGCGTGCGTTCGCACATGGGACCTCGGTTTAAGGTCTCATCCGAAGGACCAGGAAATAGGAGTAAAGTATCTTTCCCAAGGACACAACACTGTGGACAGAGCTGGGTTTGAACCAAACCCGTTGGATTACAAGCGGCGACTCTTAACTCATTTGCATCGCAACGATTTTGAATGATTAAAAAAACCAACAAATCACTCTGGGACAGCCATACACACAAACAAAACATACATAAACAAAAGGAGAAATGAAAGAAGATTACGGGGTTTTATTTCAGGCTTAGACATAGGGAAGTTGTAGATCAGATTTTTTTTAATATATAGACTTTATATAGAAAAACTCAGTACACCGATTGGTTCCCCAACAATAAACCACTACAAAAGCAAAGTCAGAGGCAAAGTTGTGGTGTAAGGGAGTGAAGCGAGTTTAGAAGTGACCAAGGTATGGTGTGCACACAGATTTACCTCCCTTGAAGAAAATGCATCAAACGGACATATATGTCCGGAACGACTTGAACGAGTTAACCAACTAGACCAGAGCGCCTCTATGGATGGACCCCGTACTAGAGACAAGGATTCCGTGGATCTTACGTGGCGGGGGTCTTGGGAGAGCTGATGTTGGAGGGTGGCGCCGTGTCTGGTCGTGGGCTGTGACTCTCCCACATGAGGTTGAAGTTGGGTTTCCTTGGCAACACGCAATTCCTGCACAGAAGCGATAGAGTTACCACTATTATTATATTTCAAGCTTTCACATGTGTGATATTGATATTATCACTCTTTGGTGGTTGTTTTTTTAATAACACTCACCTTTGGTTGTGTCTTGCTTTTGATATTATTATCATTCTCAGACAAGAAGAGACAGACAAAAAGAGGAGAGGTTGAGAAAGAAACAGAGAGAGTCATCCAGTTCGCGTAACACTCAGAAAGACAGAACAAGAAAGTAGACAAACAAGAGTACTGCAATCTTCCGACAATAAGGAGCTGTTTATTATAGAGCGCAACCCCCAAATCACAAATCACCAAAAAATAGAGATTTTATTATATTTTCTTACTATATTAGCAGTCATTTTATAAGGCACAGGGGTCTATTTCACTCTGGAAACAAAAAAGGGTAAAGGTAAAGATGTGCCACCCCCCCCTGCATTTCTCGCTTAATTGTATTTTTCCGTTCTTGCCTTTCTTACCATACATAAAGCTGTATTTTAGGAACATTTTTAGCTAATAACCTTTTTGGAATACTAACCCTATCCTTAACCCTAGCCCTAAACCTAACCCTACCCCCCACTATGTACTGCAGTACACCGCGATTTGTCACAGTTGTGGTTCTTTGCGTTTTTCCGTCTTATAGGGTGGGGGGTAGGGTTAGGCTTAGGGCTAGGGTTAGGGATAGGGCTAGTATTCCAAAAAGGTTATTAGCTAAAAATGTTCCTAAAATACAGCTTTATGTATGGTAAGAAAGGCAATAACGGAAAAATACAATTAACCGAGAAATGAAGAGGGGGTGGCACATCTTGACCTTTACCAAAAAAAATTATCGCCTTAGTCCGAAAAATACGGCAAAACTCAGCCCGCAGTCTCCCTGTGGGGATACCGGGGGGTCTTTCGTAAAAATAGTTCCCCCACCTTCTGGAAGATCTGTGCTTTTAACTTGCTCTAATCTGACACTCTCGTTGACTCTGCCTTATCCCTTTGCTTTCTATCATCTACTATCTTTCTGACTTATTCAACTTGAGGCCAGGATGAAAACAAGCTTTGTCAGCTTATTCTTTAACTCTCAATAAAGATGATTTTGACTTGACTTGACTTGACTTGACTTAATAACTTATTAGCCCATTCTCCTGCCATTAAAAAAAAAAAATCTTCCAAATAACTTTTCTCCTTTAAGGATTAAGCTTCTCCGAAATCAGAATGTCGGCTGTACGCAGCGGGGAGACCAGTGAAAACTGAAAACCTGACACATACGTGCCTTACCCATTGTGGCCATGTGGCCTGGGAACGCAGAAGAAGAAGAAGAAGAAGAAGCCTGCAGAGTCATGCAGTTTTGCACATTGTTTAGTAAGAGACAAAAGAGAGAAAAAGCTAAGATGGATGGAAACGGAGAAAAAAGAGTCGAGCCATTGACGTCATTGCCACTATGGCTCCCAATTGTCCCGCAAAACAAGGGGTCCCATGGACTCCTTTACATACAGCATAGAGGGACCTAGAGGCGGGATAGAGCAGATCCGGGACCAATCAGTGGGACCTGGCTGGCTGGGCCAAGCTTTCTATTTTTCTTATTTTTCTCCTGTCCACTTTCTTCTTCTTGATAATTTGTTGTCTCGCGCATTCCCGCAGATCCTCCAAGTGTCTACAGCGACATAATAGTCAGAAGTGACTGCGGTTGCCATAGGGAAAAGAAAAGAAGAACGTCCCTGTGGCATTGCGAATGCTAAACATATGTCTAGTGCATCCCTGGGACCCCCTGCCCCTTCTTTTAGAGGTTCCTTTAGAATTTTAGTACAGTGGAACCTCCCTTAGAAGACCTTCAAAAATCATCAAAATGAGGTCTTATAAAAGAGGTAATCTTAACACTTACAAAGAAGGGCGATGTCTCAGAGAAGTAGGTCTTACGTTGGAGGGTCTTCTAATGCAGACAGCAGATTAGTCTGAAGTCCAATCCTCTGAAAACCGCGATAAAAGGGCCATCAAGGTCCTAGACTGAAGAGGCACAACATTGAAATGAGTTCCGAACACCACCAAAAAGGCTTAATATAGTGATAAATAACTTTAAAATGCTAATTAACACAAAGGATAACACTCAATAAAAAGGCAAAACCTCTGACAAGAGAAGCCAATCCTCTGTCAGAAATTCTTAACCCTCAGAGATGAGATTCTCAGAAAACCAAAAAGGAGGAAAAAAAAGAAGCCGGGGGTTCGGGGCCCGGTGTAGGATACATCAGCAAATGGATAACTTCCGTGTTCAGTTCTGCAAACTGCAGAGTAATAATAAGTAGAGCAGTCTTGGCTGCCCCAAGCAGTAACCGGAAATGTCCATTTGAGAATGAACCAATCAAGAACAAAATATCAATCCAACTTCTTGCCGCATTTACGATTCAACACAAAACCTAACACCCCTACCCGCACCCCCCACTTTTCTCAATGGATTTACACTGATCTCAAAAATGACACTTGGGGTCATCAAAAAGGAAATCCTCCATTTGGAGGAGAAATCTCATCTCTGAATCCTCTGAAATCCTTTGACAATTCTGATGCCTGATAATGGGAGGTCTTATAAAGGAGGTTCCACTGTACATTAGACCCCCAAATTGGGGGTCCCTGGGAGCGCTGGCCACTCACCCATCCACGGTACGCTTGCGCAGAATACTGGGCCGAGGAGAAGCGCCGGCGCTACCACCACCACCACCACCCTGCTGGGAAGGCGACGATGCTTGCGCCGGATTGGCTGTCGCCATGGAAATGAGGCTGGAGGCCACGGTAGCGACTCTGGAAGGGGAGAGCATGGATGCTGCCGTGTTGTTTCCTGAAAGCGAAAACGGGCAAAAAATGAAGAATTGAATCAAATCAAACTCAATTCAATCATTTTATTGCCTTCACATAAAGCAAAGAAATTCGCTGCCTGGCATGCACATTTTATAAATAATAATAAGACACGACACAAGTAATGCTTAGGAAGACAACTTAAATAAGACAACCAAATTTTAAAACACACACACACATACACACCAACAACAATCGGCACTTAATTAGGCACTGTTCAGACAAATATTAAGCATAAAATTATAAAGAATTACTCGTGAAAGCAAACATTTGACACTCAGTCACACACACACACACATACAAGTACACACACACACACACACCTTTGGGCTATCAGTTACAATAACATTAATAAGAGCATAGAATTAGAAATTAGGGCTTGGCTAGAAGAGTATGAAGGATCCCCTGGCATGTCTGTTAATTGAAATGCCTTCATTTCTGATGACTACCGTATTTTTCGGACCATTAGGCGCTGCTGTGTATAAGGTGAATAGGGCAATTTTCAACAAAAATCTGAGAAAAAAATTAAAGTAAAAGGCGCCCTCGTTTATAAGGCGATATACACCTCGCAAAAGAAAGTCGAAGTTTGAAGCCCGTACACGTCCTGTAAACGCTTCCCAACCACCATTACTGTTGTCATAAACGAGAGTTGGCTTCCTTCTCAAATAATCAAACTTCCGTTTTTGCGACTTCCGGTTGTTGTGTTTGGACTTTTCTTCGCGAAAACTGGTAGAATCATGGCATTTTAATCTCTACAACGATGCTTTTTACATCCAATGAAGGGTTGTGGCATCTGTTGGACGGTATATCGGATAATAGGGATTTTGAAGCATTTCAACGTGAGTATTCGTCGTATCGGCGACTCGTTACCACTTTCGATGTTATGACTCACAGTAGACTGTACTGAACACGGCAATCGTTGCCTCTCTTCTCACAATTTTGTTCACTAATAGGGCGCCCTCGTTTATTAGGCACACAGGTCGAAATTGGAGAAAAAAATATCGCCTTATAGTCCGAAAATGACAGTAGTTTGTAAACCTCCATGAATACACAGGCTTACCTTGTTGACCGATCCCAGCTCCCAGACTGCTGAGAGTGGAAGCAGCAGCAGTAGCAGCAGCAGCAGTATGGCATAGGGCACTGACAGGCAGCTGGCTACTGGCTGGGGAGGGAGGAGCGGCGTGCTGCTGTTGTCGCAGCGCGCCCCCCTCCATCACCATCTGTGGGTTGAACAGCACCGCTGAGGGGTGGGGGTGGGGGTGCAGGGACAGGGAGGCTGCCAGGGTGGGGGTCTGACTGCTGACTGCAACCATAAAACATAAAGGCATGGGCAAAAGTAAAACAATGACACGTTTCAATGTTCTCTGAATCTTCCCAATCCTGAAGTGGTGACCACACTAAAAATAATTTCCAAACACCCTAACTGGCGTGGGGTTGCCCAGAAGAAGAAGAAATGCATAACATATAAAACGTGCAACAAAACTCGCCACTGTCTGCAAATCAGGTTTGACAACATTACTGGTTGATCCAAGTTTAATTTATTTTTCTAAAATCGGAATCATTAGTCACCTTATTGCTGCTAACGAAAATGTATTGGAGCATTTTCTTAGGCTAGTGTATGGCCGATATTCCGACATTTTTAACATAAAAAATGAAATAAAAATGCCAAACATAGATGAAACGAAAGCTGAAAGAGTGATGAAGAGAATAAACTTGAAAAATGTGGCTTGAATTGAAAAAAACACCATGGGATTCAGAAATGCTTAACTCATTCGCATCGCAACGATTTTGAATTATTAAAAAAACTCACAAATCACTCCAGCCATACACACAAACAAAACATGCATAAACAAAAGGAGAAATGAAAGAAGATTACGGGTTTTTACTTCAGGTTTAGACATACGGAAGTGGTAGATCAGACTTTTTTATATATAGATTTTATACAGAAAAACTCTCTACACCGATTGGTTCCCCCACAACGAACCACTACAAAAGCAAAGTCAGGGGCAAAATTGTGGTCTAAAGCTGGAGACAGACTATGCGACTACCTCATATGACTCGATCAGGTCGTGACGCAGACCAAATTTTGTTTCCCGCACAGAAGAGGTCACAAGCCATCTGACTCGATCAGTGAAATTTAGAACCCGCCCTATTCGGCCCTGTCACCTGACTGGGCCCGACTGATTGAGCAGCATGGCATGCAAATGAGGTGAAACGTCACGACATGATTGAGTCACATGAGGCAGTCACATATTCTGTCGCCGGAATAAGGGAGTGAAGCGAGTTTAGAAGTGACCAAGGTATGGCATGCACACAGATTTACTTCCCTTGAAGCAAATGCATAAAATCAACAGCTATCTATTAATTCTGGACATATATGGCTGGAACGCTTGAATGAGTTCAGACTCAGAAATTGCTGTTCCGATAATACTGAGTAGTGTTTCCCAGTTCCGAGTATACTCAGAATTCGTCCGGATTGAGCGGATCGGCAAGCAGAAGCCAGTGTTAAAAATGAATTCAGACTCTGCAAGGACACAGAGGACTAATCAATTAATCAATCAATCAAAACATCTTTATTATCTCTGAAAAGAGAAATTGCGTCCAGGTGCCACGATTATAACATAGACATTGACATTAAACATGCAATAAAATACATTGAACGGTTATAATATAGCATAGAAGATTAAAGGTATAGAGCACACATGCATTATCATATTTACAAGCACAATTTAAAATGCAAAGAAATGTATGATATCTAATTGAACAAAGACCAAAATCACAGTCATAAACGTATTGCACACCTTCAGGGTACACACTCTATTTCCTCCCCCCCCCCCCCCCCCCTCCCCTCCCATACACTCACACTTTACTTAAATACACATGCTGGCGAATAATGACACTGAGCATGTATTTCTGGATTGTTTCATCTAATTATGTACCATCGTTCAAAATGTGCAAACTGCTGCAAAGAACCACTTCAACTTTGTACAGTGGTATATCTTATTCTGAGCAACATGTCTCAATGGATATTGAGCAAACAAATTTTGTATGGCGGTCTAAAAAAGAATTGGAAGCGATTCCGAGCAACAAATCTACTAATCTCTCCCTGTGGGGATACCATGGGGTCTTTTGTATAAATAGTTCCCCCACCTTCTAAGAAGTTCTGTCCTTGTAACTTCCTCTGATCTGTCCCTCTCTTTGACTCTCCCTTTGCTTTCTGTCACTAACTTATTGGCCCACTCTCCTGCCTTTAAAAAAAAAAATCATCCAAATGTTCTCCTTTGAGCTCCTCTGAAATCAGAATGTGTCGGCTGAATGCAGCGGGGAGACTAGTGAAAACTGAAGACCGGACACATAATATGTACCTTACCACCTGTTCAAGCTACATCACAACCTTTAGGCCACATTACTTCTGGACTCTATTCTCACACACACACTCCCCTCCCCCCATATTAGTTTCACTGTGTGTTGACTGCAATGACTTTTTGTCTACGTCAGCTTTGTTGCGCGAGAGAGAGAGAGAGAGAGAGTGTGTGTGTGTTGATGCTTTGTTCAACTGATTGTATTTTGTATTGTGTTTTTTGGGTGGGGTGAGTGGTGGTGATGGTAACGGTGTGTGTGTGTGTGTGTGTGTGTGTGTGTGTGTGTGTGTGTGTGTGCGTGTGTATGTGTGTGTGTGTGTGTGTGTGTGTGTGTGTGTATGTGCCGGTACGTGCGTGTATGTGTGGGTGGGGTGTGTATGTGTATGCCTATTTGCATGTGCGTGAGCGATTATTTCGTGTTGTTGTTGAATTTGTTGCTTCTTAATTTTTGTTGTTGTTAAGCGCATAGAGCTCCACATTGGTGGAGGAATGCGCTATATAAATGATTCACTATTATTATTATTATTATTATACGGCCATATGGCCTGGGAACACAAAAGAAGAAGTAGCTGACTTATCTCAAAAGATATTGCGCACACAGACAGACAAATATGTAGACACTAACAATCACAATATTCTACCACCCTCAAAAAGGAGTTGACGGGCTAATAACACAAAACCCTTACGGATTAAGATGCAGATCAACACCCCTGCTCAACGTCTTAGTTCATTGCGTTTTTTCAGTCGTGCCTTTATATTCTACTATTAGGAAATGCATATTTTTTCATTGTTTAAAAGGATGAAAATTTACTTTAAATATATAGGAAACGAATGAGGCTCATGTGCTCAATGTGAGAAAGGCAAGACTGAAAAAACCCGGAAAGAATCGAGAAAATGGATGGGGGGTATGGGTGTGTTGATCTGCACCTTTGCTCCCTTACGTCTGGACTGTTCGGCATGTTGCCGCGGCAAGAAGGTCTTGCTGCCAGACGAACGCACAAGGGGACCACCGGCATTGGGGGCTACAGCAGAAGGGGCAGGGGAGACCACCGGGGGCACTCGCTGCTGCTGCTGCTGCTGCTGCTGGTAGATCAGCTGCTGCAGCCACAAGTTAACTGTCCCCTGATCCTGACCTTGACCTTGACCTCCTGAACCTGGGGTCGCCGTCGCTGCTGTCAGGTTGAACACGGCTCTGTAAGAATACAGCGGAACCTCCCTTATAAGACCCCCTCCCACATAAGACCTACTTCTCTGAGACATTGCCCTTCTTTGTAAGTCAGGCATGGGAATTGTCAGAGACAAAAAACTCTGAAAAGCCCCCCAATTGAAGTATTTAGTAACAAAAACGAAGTATTTAGTAACAATTTCAAAAACAAATTCGCGGAAATCCGCGAATTCGCGGACAATTCCCATGCCTGTAAGTATTAACACTACCTCCCTTATAAGACCCCTCCCTTATAAGACCTCATTTTGGATGATTTTTGAAGGTCTTATAATGGAGGTTCCACTGTATCATATATTTAAATGTTATGCGGTCGAATCTCACTCTTTTTGCAACTTGACAACATTAGCTTACTCGAATTTATGGTTTACAGTAGAATCTGCATGATACGATTTTACAAAAACCAGTGTATTCCAAAATTCAGTGGAATCTATCTGATAAGATTTTATCAAATCCGGCACATTTTATACAGTAGTAGTAGAACTTGATTCTGTTCTGACAAGTCAGTATTATTTAAACGATACGCAATAGAAGTCTCCATCTTATAATTTGACAAAATTGATTAAAGTCAATAAAACTTACTTAACCCCCTGCCTGTCGACCATTTTTGTGTTCAAGAAATTCCTGTGTGCCGAGCAAAAAAAGCTCAATTTCACTCTCCAATGCTAAAATTGTTATAACTCCTACAATATTTAACTTTGAAGCTGCAAACTTCACAGCATTATTGTCAATACATTATTATAGGAAACGAATGCAGTATAATGATTATACTGCATATACATGGCTTTAAAATTAGTTTTTGATCAATTAAAGCTTGTTTGTTTTGCAATTTTGTTGTGAAAAAACCAATTGTAGTAAAGTCAGTGAAAGCACACAGGGAAAGCAGACATGATAATTTATGCTTTACGTCCTCCCGGCCGAAGCCATATGGGAGGTGACATGAGAGACACCATGCACATAAATACCACAGCTCACATTCTCAGCATCAGAAAGTTAGACCCAGGTTTCACTGCCTAGGCCCTAAGCTTTCCCATTTTCCAGCAGCAGTGAGCCTGCCAAAAATAGACCTCTCCCTTTTTTTTTCTCCTGCTGCCTTCAAGGCCTTTCTGACCTTTTAGTTACCTCTCCCTTACTGGCTGGATAGAGATAACAGTCTCTCTCTCTCTCTCTCTGGTGGCATAGGTAGCGAGTTTAAAATTAGAACGGCAGTGGTGCTGGCTCAGATGAGAAGCAGGCAGGAAAAAGGAAGGGTAAGTGGCTAGAGTGGGCCAAACTTTATGAAGCCAGAATGCCGCAGAAAAGCATGCTGTGATACACATACAGGGAAACCCATTTAGTACGAGTACGGTTTAAACGAGAGCCCGTGTTTAACAGTGGTTTCAAAATTCCCAACCACAAGCCTTCTTTTTCCTTGTTAAATAATTCTGCATACAACGAGCTCGCTACAACGAGCAACTTGCATATAACGTACAATTTATTGACTCCCAAAGTCAAGCTTTTATGCAAAAACTACACAGTTAGAACGAGAACGCACTTACAACCACACCGCCATCCCAAAGTCAAGCTTTCTTGCACAACTACCTGGCTAGAACGAGAACACACTAACAACAGCATCGCCATCTTGACTGACCCCTCGATATGTAAGCGGCATACTGATTGGCCGATATAACAACTTGGGTGTCTGCAGCGCAAGCAGACGACACTGGATTCACTCTTTGCGCACTGATCTTGTGACTTCCGGGAAATTTTAACTTTCTCTTAAAGCGCGTGTGTGGATTTTATGTTTTTGATGTTATCGTGTGTTAATAAACTGTTTTAAAGTGTTTGTAATCGGCATTAAAAACCCTATGGATACAGGATACTGGGCTTACAACCATGCTTTGTTGGGTAAGTGTGTTGTTTCCGTTTTTCTGTCTTTTTCACACTTTACCAGCACGCACATCACAGTAGATGTGAGGAGCGATTGATAGGTTCGTCAGGGTTGCCAAAATCGATAAAATGGTTTGAACGAGCAATGCTTACAACGAGTAAATTGGCCCTCTCCCCTGGAATTCGTACTACACGGGTTTCACTGTATATGTTATGCAGACACTCACAATACAATACAGACAAAATAAACAAGACAAAAAATACAAACAAACATGCATGTGAATAAACACTAAAATTGACTGACCTTTCCATCTTGTTGCTTTTTTCTTCAACATTACAGAGTAATCCACACAGATAATTGAAATGTAATCCACTAGGTAATCCAGAATACACACTTCAGTGACTGCATCATTTAGCACTTCATCCAACACTTCTAGTGCAGTATATCGTCTAAAACATCCACGTTGTCGAGTACTGCCGCTAGTTGACGCCGTCCTGGTTTTTTCCAAGAACAAAAATCTATCAAATTCCAGTAAAATTTGCCAAATAAGGGCCAAGGTAGATGACTCTGTAACTTAAACCCTTCTACTGTGTTCTAGGTCATTTTCTGCAGTTATTTCCCTTACACTGTAGCTGAAATATGGTGATGAACAATGCACGTAGAAACGAACTAACAGAATAAAACGCACACACACACAAATCAGAAGCAACAAACACAGTGACACACATTCACCTCACCTTTGTTCCTGCACTGGTTGGGCCACTGAACAAGTGGCTGCACAGCCGGGGGGAACAGCACCACTCACCACACACATTCACCCCACCTTACTTCCTGCATTGGTTGGGCCACTGAACAGCACCGCTCACCACACACACTGACCACACACACTAACCACACACACACACACACACATTCACCCCACCTTTCTTCCTGCATTGGTTGGGTCACTGAACAGCACCGCTCACCACACACACTGACCACACACACACACACACACACACATTCACCCCACCTTTCTTCCTGCATTGGTTGGGCCACTGAACTAGTGGCAGCACAGCCGGGGGGAACAGCACCGCTCACCACACCCGAACCACCGGCAGTCGCCGCACTGACCGCCACAGAGCCACCCGACTGACCATGAGGCGTCTGCGAAAGCAGCAACTGACCGGCTGGCGCCACACCAGTCTGCGTGGCCATGCAGCTTGGGTCAGTCAAGGTCGTGAACCCTGACCCCGAGGGTCCCATGGGAAGGGCGGCGGAGGAGGGCTGCTGCTGACGCTGCGGGGTAACTCTCGCTGGAAGGAAAGGAAAAAGGTTTTATAATTTGGTGAGAAGAACGCCCCCCCAAAAAAACGCTCTTTGTCATTTGCTGAGTTTATTCAACCCTTCTTCAAATAAAATCCAGCAAAACAGTTTAATATAAAGCATTTTGGAAAACTACTCTTCAGACTGATTTTGAAACTAGAGCGTGAAAACGTTAGATCAAGCAGCTGGGTGTGATGATCCTAGGTCCCTCCGTTCGAACGCTATCGTGGCAACATAGCCACACAGTCAGTCAGTCACATAGTCAGCCAACCAGGAACAGACAGTGGTGAAAACATGAAGCAGCTTTTGCTTTGGAGCTGCTTAAAGATTATGGCTAGTATGCCACTCTTTCGTTTCTGACAATCATTGCAGGCTGGGAGGTGGACACCACAGTGGAGGGGGTGGGGTGGAGTGGACTCACCCACAGGTATTGCAGGCTGGGAGGTGGACACCACAGTGGAGGGGGTGGGGTGGAGTGGACTCACCCACAGGTATTGCAGGCTGGGATGTGGACACCACAACGGAGGGGGTGGGGTGGAGTGGACTCACCCACAAGTATTGCAGGCTGGGATGTGGACACCACAACGGAGGGGGTGGGGTGGAGTGGACTCACCCACAAGTATTGCAGGCTGGGATGTGGACACCACAACGGAGGGGGTGGGGTGGAGTGGACTCACCCACAGGTATTGCAGGCTGGGATGTGGACACCACAACGGAGGGGGTGGGGTGCAGGGGTACGGGTGGAGTGGACTCACCCACAGGTATTGCAGGCTGGGATGTGGACACCACAACGGAGGGGGTGGGGTGCAGGGGTACGGGTGGAGTGGACTCACCCACAGGTATTGCAGGCTGGGATGTGGACACCACAACGGAGGGGGTGGGGTGCAGGGGTACGGGTGGAGTGGACTCACCCACAGGTATTGCAGGCTGGGATGTGGACACCACAACGGAGGGGGTGGGGTGCAGGGGTACGGGTGGAGTGGACTCACCCACAGGTATCACAGGCTGGGATGTGGACACCACAATGGAGGTGGTGGGGTGCAGGGGGGCTGCAGGCGGGGAACTTATGCCCAGGGCTGCCATGGCACCACTCAGCTGCATCCCTCCTGCTCAACACAAAACAGTACTTACCGCATTTTACAGACTATAAGTAACAGTAAAT
>CM065681.1:88558621-88596121 GCA_017654935.2 Phymorhynchus buccinoides
ACTATTACTGGCGTAGGGTTGCCTAGAAAAATGAATAACAAATAAAAAGTGCAACAAAACTCGCCTGTCTGTGATTCCTTTTCAATAACACTACTGGTTGATCCGAGTTTAATTTTCACTTTCTAATCGTGATTACTTGCATTAAAATCGGAATTATTATCCCTTATTACTATCGCTGTTAATGAAAACTTATTGGAGCATTTCGTAAGGCTCGCTTAGAGCCGATTTAAAAAAAACAACTTTTTAACATTATCAAACAGGTTGGAAGAGTGGCAACGAGAAGTAACTCAAAAAACGTGGTTTTGATTGAGAAAGCAGGGATTCTGACAAGCTTAAGACTCAGAAATCGCTGATCAGAGAATACTCTAACGAAGAAGGCCCTAACGTGACTAGCGTTCTCTAGTTCCAAGCATACTCGGAATTTGTCCGAAATTAGTTAACTCCTTTCATCCACATTATTTTCAAGATACAAAAAATTGACTTTGCCATTACCTTTTGGAAATCAACATTTTCATTTTCTAATAGCTCCCCCTTGGTCCAGTGACTCTCACAGGACTCCCAGGGCCCCCCATTTGGGGGTCTATGAAGTGCTAAAATTGTAAAGGGCCCTCTGAAAGAATGTGTAGGGGTTCCCAGGGATGCACTCGAAAAATTATTTTTAGCATTCGCAATGCCATTGGGACCCTCTATTCCTCCTCTAGGACCATCTATACCGAAAGAGTCCCTGGGACCCCTTGTTTTGCGGGACGATTGGGAGCCCTGCTATCAGTTTCACCTGCCGTCATCAGCCACGCCTACAGCTGGGCTGGGAGTGTGGGCGGAGGGCGCTGTGGGTGGAGTGGATGGTCGAAGCGCTGAAATCACACCGTGGCTGCGTCCCAGTGCTGCAGCAGGGGGGGGTCCTGGCCCCGGCGTGGACGCAGACGGCACGGAGGGTGCCGCTGGGACGACCTGAATGGTCGGGGAACCTCGCGGCACTGTCGTCACGGAGCTCATGGGCATGGGGAGGGCTGATGCCGCCGCTGCACCTGGTGGAGATTCGAAATAAAAGCAAAATAATGATCGATGAATGCCACGGCTATCTTACTCTCTGTCTGTGTGTGTGTGTGTGTGTGTGTGTGTGTGTGTGTGTGTGTGTGTGTGTGTGTGTGAGTATGTATGTATGTGTGTGTGTAGGTGTGTGTGTGTGTGTGTGCGTGTGCATGTGCACGTGTGTGCATGCGAGCGTGCGTGCGTGGAAGAGGGAGCGGCGGGGGAGTGCGTCTTATATATAATCTGAACCACTTTATTGTCCGTAAAATACAGTACTTGGACTACTTCCTAAAAATAAAGATGAGCCTCATTGGAATTATGCATGAATAATTGACATAAATATGCTTATCTAGATAAAATGTACTTTTCTGTCAGGAATAATACAAGTAATAACCAATAATAATATTAATGTAATACAGTCGGTGGAATCTCCCTTATAAGACACCCCCCCCCCCCCCCCCCCATCCCCCCCGTTATAAGACTCCCTCCCAGTTAAGTTCCCTCCCCCAGTGTTTATATCCAAAGTTGGATTCCTGCCGGGATAACAAATCAAGATCCCTTTTAAGAAGGTCTTGAAAAATTATCCAAAATAAGGTCTTAAGTGGGAGGGGGTTGTAAAGGGAGGTAATTTTAATACTTGCAAGGAAGGGCAATGTCTTAGAGAAGTAGGTCTTAAGGAGAGCAACTCTACTAGTAAAAGGCAAACATAGTGATACAAATATGTGTACAGGTTTAGAAAGAAAAGAACTAAACTTACCCCTAGGCAGATGAGGCGGAAAGCGTGGATGTTGTTGTGACATGGTGAACTTTCGCAATACAACTAATACAACCGCAACTATTTCATAAAAAAATATATTGAACGCATTAGATCTCAAACTTTAGGTCCAAAATGTACTACTATGGTTTCCACAGGCATTAAGACATTGAACAATTGTCAATTCTGTAATTTTCTTCTTTTGTTGTTATTTTATGGTACAATTTTTTTTTGATTTTTTTTTGGGCCAAGAACATGAAGATGAACTACCCTTTTTCTTCTATCTCCAATAGTCTTGAAAAAATTTCATGTCGATTAGTTTACAAAAATTGGTCGATCCACTAAACTCAAGACAACTTCTCAGATATGAATTCCCAATTCTCATTTCAATGTCCAAGCATCTTGTTCTCAGTGTTGATTGATGTAAAGCAGAACTCGGAAACTGTAGCTGCCTCTCTACAGGTATCTGGAAGGGAAAGTGTATAGTTTGATTAGTTTGCATCATTGTAAAATGTTTCTTTCATTGAGCGTACAAGATTGAAATAGTAACAGAAAAATAAACCATGAATCATAAACACTAACTAGGGTGGGTGGGAGGAAGAAGGATCCTAGGAGGTAAATTACTGGGTGACAAGTTTCGAGCATAACTCTTCCATCAGACTGAATTTGCAGCGGTGTGTTGGCAGTCTGTCTTCACTGACTGAGCATGAATCATAAAATTGCATGTAGTACATGATGTACCAGTACTTGCACTAAGTTTCTTAACCTGTTTCTATTTCTAATACCAAGGGGGGAAAAAATCTGAACTTCGAAACACACCAATAAACACAACATCATCCAAATTGTCTCCTTTAGTTTGAGCTCATCCAAAATCGGAATGTATTGGCTGAATGCAGCGGGTAGACCAGTGGAAACTGAAAAACGGGCATGTGCGTACCTTACCCATGATTATGACCATATCGTCTGGAAAAGTAACAAAAAAAGAGGAAGAAGAACACGCTTTTCAAGCCAGCTTGGTAGCGAACGGGACCATGGAGGGTTTTATGGTCACAAAGAAGCCACAGAGCAGCTAAACCCCCATTACATTACTACCAGTACCACCCTATACCCACCACATAGAGCCTCAGGACTTGGTAGCCTCTTCTGCCTTATCATTCTCCTTCCCTCGTACCTCTCCCAACCCTATCCCTTACTCTTTTGTTCAGTGGGGGGGAGGTAGGAGGGGGAAGGAGGGAGGGGGGGAAGGAGAAGAGGGAAAGGGGGAGGGGGGGGAGGGGAAGTGGGGAGGGGAGGGCAATTCTGTACGTCAACTTTGGAAGAAGACAAATATAACATGAAAAAAACTGAAACAGTGAAAGCAGGGGTCCAGGGACCAGGGACCCATGGCTCCAGCAGGGTACAGGGGCAAAACCCTGTCGGACGATTCAGGGGGGCAACTTAAGAGAGAGAGATAATGAGACAGACACTGAGAGTTAGTGAGACAGACAGTTAAAATGATAGAGACAGTTTGAGTCTGATAAGCCTTGTAAAATAGTTCAGTCCATGATTGGGTGTATACGACAAAGAATTAATAAAATCCGAAATATTTACGGTTTTAAATTAGGCGTTCGGGTGTCTTAATTGTATGAAGCCTTGTAAAATTATTACATTGCCTTTGTAAACTTCCAAGATAGAACCACCAAGTTCAAAACGCCCCAAATCGCTTGTGGTCAATTTTTTTTTTATGAATTAAAAACCCCCACTGTAGGTCAGTTTCTGGTAACATTAAAAATACTGAAATCAGTGTAAAACTGAAAGAGTAGCAGTAGCACCCATGATAATTGATATAATGTCAAAGCCTGGTTCTGGTTCTTGTTCAGTACATCGCAGACGCCACTTCTGACGATAAATCGCAATGCCAATGGAATAGGGCGCATGTAGAATATAGAGGATATAGACCTATTGCTTACCCTGGAGGTGACTAGAGGTCTGGATGTTAAGTGTTTTGAGTTAAATGGTAATCATAATTGTTAGCCAGACGCCCAGAGTATGAAAATCAGAGTGAGAATGTCTAAAGTACATATAAGCCTAGTCATTCTGTCTCTGAGCAGTGCACAACTACAAGGAAACGTTGGCATGCCCCTACCGCCTGCTACAAGTGACATACAATCTCAATTAAGTGATTTATGAAAATATGTGGTGCAGGTGACCGACTGACTATGTTTATGTATGACTGGATCTTCTTCTTTAGTTTCACAGAACATCCTCCGTCATCATGCCAACGATTCTGGTGTATAAACAAGGGGGTTTCCGGTGTATTAATAACTATTATTGTATCACTATCAGTACTGTAGCTAGTGTAGGAATGGATAGCTGCCAAGATGATTTGCTCAAAGTGGGCAGGGGGGGTTAGAGGGGCTGGGGATAGGGACAATTGGGAATCTGTACAAACAGGGAAGAGTGGCAGGGGAGGCAGGGGGAGGGGGGAGACTGAAGACTGACCCACACTTGGATATTGACTCACCACAGCTATCACAATATAACTAATATAACTGTGTGGGTCAGTGCTGATAGTATCAGCACACAATCATTGATATTTTGATGCACACACACTCAGGCACGGGCATACCACCAATACAACGTAAATGAATAAATGATCACTTCATACACCTCATCATGTGGTCACTGGTTTACACACCCTTCTTCTTCTTCTTCCAATTACTGGACTGGGCCTCACAGCGTTTAAACTAATTAAAGTCCAACTTGGTACGCGACTGACAAGTGACAGGCGGCTTGTGCTGTCAATGCCTAATTTTAAAACTTAAATAATTTGGGATCCATCCCTAAAAACTTGAGGTTAATACTACATACACTGATCCACTGGGAGATCAGCAGACGGAGGCCTGGTGGCTGATGACTGATGTAAATGCCACCTAGGCCGGCCCTGAAAGCATAGGGACAGATGGTTTCAGTCAGGCTTGTGGGGAGCATGTTCCACTCTCTGAGCGCTATTGGAAAGAAAGAGTGGTAGAGGACTGGATGGGCTGTCCTTTCTTGATAAAATCTTTGGGCTCCTCTCGTTCTGGGGTCGCTGGGGCGCAGATCTATACTGGCTTGCGTTCAAATCAACCAGGCTGCTGTTAATTTTGTACACACAACACTCCACAACTTACCGTGGGTGACTTCCACAGTTGTGACTTGTTCAAATTGGTGTACGCCTACTCTTAGCTCTAGACAAAGTCAAAGTGGCAAACTTGTGTTACCAGTACTACTGCCGTAGAATCTACTGGTAAGTCAAATCTTATTCTTAGACTTTGTCTAGTCACAGTGCGACGGTCAATATTTAATTTTAAATTTACAATCAAAACTATAATTGTTTCTTGAAAAGATAGCAGAGTCCTGCATTTAATGAGTTAACTTCAGTTAAGTCTTGTTTCAAGCACAAACCTTGATTTTTTCCAGTAAACACACACAATTTAGCTTGCAAATGTAGACTAGTCTAGCGTTTTCTATTTCATTTCGCTCTTCAAGAACTTCCGTCGACTCAGCGCTTAGCAAGTTCTAACTTTCTCTTTGAAAAATGTAACTAACTATCAGCTGTATTATACGTCTGCCTGCAATACATGTATATATGCATGTATAAAATAGAGAACGGTAGGTTTTCGTGCTGTTTAATAATTTCATTTGCTTAAAATTAAACGTTTTAATACTGGTCTATTTTTACTCGCGCAATCATTCAATTCGGTTGAGGAGGGCGATGTCCAAATGTAGAACTGACAAACGTTAATTGTAGGCTTAATTTTGTTTATAAAGCGATAGATTTTGTTAAAAAAGTCAACAAAGGCTTCTTTTGTGTGTGTTTTTGTTTGCTTGGATCAGCATAATGATCGTAATAAGCATAAGATGGTCTAGTCAGGAAGTTTTTATTTTCGTCTGCTATGAATTGATGCGAGAGTTTTTGTGTGTGTGTGTGTGTTTTTATATTTGTTATTTGGCTTGCAATCTTTTTACTCAAAATGAAGAAACAAATTGTTTTCCTATACAATTCCTAATTATTCAAGCAGCCAGGGATTAAAAAAACCTCTCTTTTCCCCCACGTGCAAATATAAAAATAGATATCACGTGACTTATATATGTGATGTGAAGGAGGGGGGGGGGGTAGTTATAGGTTCCAAACCACTGGTACAAAGTTTATCTCCTCTTTGCTCCTACCAACGGTGTCTCCAACTCGATGTTTCTGTTGGTCCAGGCTGAGACCCAAAAAAATCAAAAAGAGAAAAATATGTATTTAGGGTCTCATATTTCTATATGCATGCGAATCCTTCTGATATGCTGCTTGTGAGGATGTGTTCAAGGACTTTAATTGGCAGGTACACGTACCGTGACTGGAGAGGGAGACAGGTCTATGATTTGAGGCCTTATAGTGCTCGCCTTTTTTTAACATTGGGGTCACCAGCGCCTCTCTCCAGTCCGTAGGTACCTTTCCCGAGTTCTTTGGACAGCTCTCTCAGCACGCGGGGGGCGATGCCATCTGGACCAGCTGCTTTGGTGGGGTTCAGGTTGGCCAGGAGCTTTTCCACGCCCGCGGTACTGATAGTGATGTTGTCCATGGTGGGGAAGTCGTCGCGTGAGTCGGGCATCGTACATCTACTTCTGAATTCTGCCGCCGAGAAAGTGAAGGCCCTCGCTGAAGGCTTTGTAAAATTGGCTGTTTAGTTCTTCCACTTTCAGCTTGGGGTCAGTAATGAGCTTTCCAGCTGACTTGCGGGCTTGTATTCCAGTTGTTGTGGTCATTTTGTGCTTCATGAATGTCCAGAAGCGTTTTGAGCAAGGTTTTTAGTCATTTTCTGTGTAGGTGGGAGAAAACAGGCTCAGTGTATCACCAATAGGAGCGGCGGAGCTCTCTCCGGATTTCTTTATCAAGATCATCCACTTTGGCTTGCTTGCTTTCATCGCCGCTTCAGCATGTTCCTGTAGATCCTGTCTCTCTTCCTTCCCAGCCTCCGGATTTTGATGGTTATCCAGGAGTAGTTGTCTTTCTTCCCAGGGATTTTGGTTGGGATGTGTTTGGCAATGCTTTCTTTCAGTGCAGTTTTGAATAGGAGCCAGAGGTCATTGGTTGAGGGATCTGATGTATTTTGAAACGCTTGTTGTACTGCAGCTGTCTTGTTTGATGGATTCCCAGTCTGCTTTCTTGTAGAGGGGTATGGGGCGTTTCACGTTTTGCAGAATGTCAAGCTTAGCTTTGTACTCGAAGTACACAATTTTGTGGTCAGAAATACCATGGGTGATTTCGATTCGGGGAATGAGGGAAGGAGAGTTGGTGAGGACAAGATCGAGAGTATTGTCAAGGCGTTTGGTTCCTCCACAACATGGACAAGTCCGCTATCATGCAGGATGTCGATAAATTTGCGATGAAGAGAGGGGTATACTGGGCTTCAAGGACAGTTTCTTCCAATCCAGGGATGGAAAGTTAAAATCACCAGCAATCAGCAGTTGTGCATTTTTCATTGCGGTGGCTTGGCGAAGGGAGGTGTCCAGGGCTTCCAAGGCAGTGCTGTCAGAGGCATCCGCGCGAACGGTAGAAGGTGCATAAAATTATGTATAAATCCTGGACCTTGACAGCAAACATTGAAAGAAGAATCAGAGCAGTAGAGATGAGATACTTCCAAAATAGTCCTCGTCATCTCCTACAAAAATCACATCACCAATGAAGAAGTCAAAAGGCGAATTGAAAATGCAATTGAACCATATGTAGACCTACTGACCCTTGTCAAAAGACGCAAATTGAAATGGTATGGACATGTTACCCGTTCATCAGGCCTTGCAAAGACAATGCTACAGGGCACGGTTCAAGGAAGAAGAAGAGGCAGACAGAAAAAGAGATGGGAAGTCAACATCCGCGAGTGGACGGGCCTGGAGCTGAAGGACGCACTAAGAAAAGCCGAGAACCGGGAAGAGTGGAAGAGACTGGTTGTGAAGTCTTCAGAGGCGCCCCTACGGTCATCCAGACTACGGGATTCGTGATCGTGATGAGGGGCAGAAACCCTGGATTGAGTTTCACTACAGGAATAATTTCAAGATAGCAAAGGGAGCAACCGCTATTTTTGTTAATGGAAACAACTTGTTCAGGTGATATTCTTACTCTGTCGGCCATGAGGTCTTCAGCACAGATTAGGCTAGAGAGGCTGTAGCATCGACAGAGCAAATGCCTCCTGGTGTCGATCAAATTGGTTTTGACAAAGGTTCAAGCTATACAATATTTTCCATAACAGTAAAAATTCAAATTTAAAAAAAATCTATTACAGTGGAACCTCCCTTATAAGACCTTAACAAATCATCCAAAATGAGGTCTTATAAGGGAGGGGTATTATAAGAGAAGTAATTTTAATACTTACAAATAAGGGCAATGTCTCAGAGAAGTAGGTCTTATATGGGAGGGAAAGTCTTATAATGGGAGGTCTTATAAGGGAGGTTCCACTGTACTGGTTTACTTTTGACCCAAGCTGGAGGCTAATATCAATAGCTGAAACTAAAAGACATTTGAAAAGCATTGTTACATACTACATGTATTGGTTCTTTTTCTTTATCTATGCATATAGTGATGTTCTGAAAGATAATAAACTTCTTGATGTCTGTGTGTGTGTGTGTGAGAATTGTGTGTGTGTGTAGAGTGCGTGTGTGTTTGCACGTGTATGTGTTACGCCCAATCCGTGAAATTGCCTATTTCATGAAATGGGCAAAATGCTTTGCCCAATTTATGAAATGGACAATGTATAACACATTTTCGAATCCCCATGCACACAGGTATTGATTAAGGTTGATTCAATGGTATCACACTTTTCTGCATTGTTTTTGCACCCCTATCCTACCCCCCAACTCCACCAGATGCTAAGCTGGGGCATGCCTGATACACATGTTGAATCAAACGTTTTATTAAATGAAGTCTGAATAAAATAATTTTAACTCATCTACAGATGAGATTTCTCATTCGTTTGAACCAATTCTTGATCTATGTGTGCTAATAAACGAAAACTATTTTTCATTCATATTCTTTTTCTCAATTGCAAGTTATAAATTGGCTATTTCACGAACTGGGCAAACCATTTTGCCCATTTCATGAAATGGGCAATTTCATGGATTGGGCGTAACATATGCATCAATGTTTATATGTTTGAGAGAGAGAGAGAGAGAGAGAGAGAGTATGAAGTCATTAAAGTGAATTTCTTAGCCACGGCTACCCAATGGACCTTCTGGGACAGCTCTTTTGCGTGTTTTAAAACCGTAAATGGATTACCTGCATATACTGGTACATCGAAAAAATACTGATGTGATACCAGTACAAAGATCTGTACCAGTACCCACCTCTACTAAGAAACACTTTACAAAACGTTTGTGGGAAAATAGTACAAGCTCTGGGGGCCGTTTCACAAGGGCTAACGTTCATAGTGTTCGCTCAAAACGGCAAGAACGTTCCTAAGAAACACCCTCCCTTTGCCGATAGTTTCGCAAACGTTTTGTGGCCCCTTTGGTAGTAAGCTAGCGGCAAACAATTAGCTGAATCATGGGAAATATACATTACTTCCGCCTTTTTTTTTAATAATCTTGCGTGAACGTGACTTTTACTTTCAAAATGGAAGACCACGTAAGCAAGCTTGTCACAGACAAATATTCTTTAGTCTATCATGAAAATATACGGAATGATTTTAGCAGATTAAACAAACGCAAGTGTTTTTGACCATTATGGCCTAGGAACGCAGAAGAATAAAAAGAAAAACATTCTCTCTCTTTCTCTTCCTGACCCCCCCCCCCCCCCTATCAAATTCTGTTTGGATTGTAGCATGCACAATAACCTAAAAAAAACAATAAAAAAACACACACAAAAATGTCATTCACATGTGGACACATTTAGTGAAAGAATGAACAGACACCACAAAATGGAAATGTTCATAGCAGAACTTTATTCAACCCCATATTCAGACAAAAGAAGAAAAGTACCACAACATCAATCTAACAACGAAAACTGTACACATATGTACAGGACACTTCAAATAATGATTTTGTGATGATGAATAATGTGTGGAAATTATATGGAAAAACAGTTACAAAAATTGCAATGCTTTTACATCCTCTGCAGTTGTTATTCAGACTTTGTCATTCTATGCCAAAATTTCCTTTTATTTAAAAGCACTGTCTAAATCTCAAAGAAGCACATGAATTTTATAAACACTTTGTACAAATTAGGGTACACTTACGTTAGACACGAAAACCTCACGTGATTATCCGTAAATAAGTAAAAGAAAGGAAAAAATAAGTGCATGGGTGCGGAAACTTTCATTTACTTTTTTATGGATAAGTGCATGAGGTTTCTGTGTCTAATGTGTGTGTACATGTGCAATGTGTGTGTACATACTTATTATGTGCGACATACTTATTCATTATCCTTGTTCAAAAATGGAGGAAAGTGTGTGTGTGTGAGAGAGAGCGAGAGAGAGAGAGAGAGAGAGAGAGAGAGTCAGAAAGAGAGAAGAGGTTATGTGTGCCTTTGGCCTTAGCTTACACTTAACGAACAACACATAAAGCAACATAATTACCTGCAGCCCCTCCACTTCCACCCCCTTCGCTTCCCATCTCACCCCTACCTTCCCCACCCCCTCCCCTCAAAAACCGCAGGGCAAAAGACATCAGTTGTGCAATGTACAACCCCCTTTAGAGGTCATTAAAAACAAATAAATACAAAGCCATCCACAAACACTGTATTTTACAGCTAGACATGCAAGCAGCATAAAAAACCAGAATGTCACAACTGTATAAATCTGCAGTTTGAAAACAAAGCAACAAAAACAAACGAACAACTTCTAATAGAAAAACAAAATTCAAAGCAATCATTAAAGTTACCTTTTCACCAACAATCTCCACTTTCTGCACCCTTTTCGTACAACATTTATACAACTAAAATGCATTGATTAAGGGTCTATTGTCCAATGCTGATTACCGTACTTTTCGGACTATAAGGCAATACTTTGTTTTCTTCCCAGACTAAGACTCCTGCACCTTAAAATATGACTAATAACATAGTAAGAAAATAGAATAACAAGATCTGAATTTTGTGTCAAATTTGGGGTGTGCGCCGCATAGTCTGAAAAACATGGTATTCTAATCATGCTGCTCTTCATTTTATAAGCTGAAGATTGGCCATATTTCATACATGTTTTAAAACACTCTAGTATAGCAAATTCCATCTTTCAGCTACCTCAGCCAATGTGACAAGAATTACAAGGGGCAGAAGCCAGAGGGTGGTACCAGTCATCTTTCTTTTTGTGATAGTATCCTTTACCCCTTCTAAATTAATGTAAGTCTAAAATATGGTAGGTAAGCAGCAAAAAGGTTTTAAAGGGTGACATTTGCAAATCCTCTAGACAATTTTGATGCCTGGTCCCTGACCTTTGCCCTCTACCCCCTTGGATCAGGTCATGGCACCTTGACCTTTGCCCTCTGCCCCATGGGTAAAGTCAGAGCACCCTGACCTTTGCCCTCTACCCCCTGTCAGGTCAGTCTGCCCTTTGTCCTCTGCCCCTGTATCAGGTCAGGGCACCCTGACCTTTGCCCTCTACCCCCTGTCAGGTCAGTCTGCCCTTTGTCCTCTGCCCCTGTGTCAGGTCAGAAGAACCCTGACATTTCCCCTCGACCCCCTGTGTCAGGTCAGGTCAGGTCAGTTCCATGGGTCGGGGTCTTATTCGTGCTGCTTGGTCTTGCGGTGGACAATGTCCTTGAGCTGGGAGAGGATCTTGATCTCGCGCTTGCTGCGCTCCTCGTGGTTGAACTTGGCCAGGGCCCGCTTCTCGTCGGCGCTGTAGATCTGGTTCTCCTTCCTCAGACGCACCGCCTCCATGCGACGATGCCTGGGCAACACGGCAACACACGTCAGGGGAATTGTCAGGCAACGATTGAATTATTAGATCTATCTAAACACGGCAAAACACGGGGGAATCGTCAGGCAGGGATTGAATTATTAGATCTATCTAAACACGGCAAAACACGGGGGAATTGTCAGGCAACGATTGAATTATTAGATCTATCTAAACACGTCGGGGGAATCGTCAGGCAAGGATTGAATTATTAGATCTATATAAACACGGCAACACACGTCAGGGGAATTGTCAGGCAACGATTGAATTATTAGATCTATCTAAACACGGCAAAACACGGGGGAATCGTCAGGCAGGGATTGAATTATTAGATCTATCTAAACACGGCAGGCAAATTGAATTATTAGATCTATCTAAACACGTCGGGGGAATCGTCAGGCAAGGATTGAATTATTAGATCTATCTAAACACGGCAACACACGTCAGGGGAATTGTCAGGCAAGGATTGAATTATTAGATCTATCTAAACACGGCAAAACACGGGGGAATCAGGCAACGGGGAATCGTCAGGCAAGGATTGAATTATTAGATCTATCTAAACACGGCAAAACACGGGGGGAATCGTCAGGCAACGATTGAATTATTAGATCTATCTAAACACGGCAAAACACGGGGGAATTGTCAGGCAACGATTGAATTATTAGATCTATCTAAACACGTCGGGGGGAATCGTCAGGCAAGGATTGAATTATTAGATCTATCTAAACACGGCAAAACACGTCGGGGGAATCGTCAGGCAAGGATTGAATTATTAGATCTATCTAAACACGTCATGGGAATCGTCAGGCAAGGATTGATTTATCAGATCTCTCTAACTCCCCCCCCCCCCCCCCCCCCCCCCCCCCCCCCCCCACCCCTGAATACTGGGGGTCTTTTGTACAAATAGTTATCCCACCTTCTGGAAGTTCTGTGCTTGTAACTTCCTCTAACCTGTCACTGAGTTTGAGTTTGACTGCCTTTTCCCCTATGCTTTCTGTCATCTACTATCTTTCTGCCTTATTGGTCCATTCTCCTGCCTTTTGTCAAGAAACACACAGATATTTTCCAGCTGAAGACGGACATGCTGGGCCTAACTATTTCTTAGTTTTTCTCTTCAGTGCTGACGACGTATATATACATCCTCTATAGCGCTTCAGCATTTGCCACCGACATATATATATGTCGGCGCTAAGTAGCGATTCTGCTGAGTTCAATAATCGTGCAGCAAACCGGCGGCGCAGCAAACCGGCGGCGCATGCGCAACTAATAGGCGGCACTGAAGGGGTTAAGCGCATAATGGCAGCATGACACATCTGCGCTCATTTGACAGGAAACTGAGCGATTGAAAAAGATCTCCTTAACAGTCCTGTCGACAGGTATATGGTCTGATCATCAGTCAGGACTGCCACCACAAAAAATAACAAACACATACACACACACCACAAAAACATATATCTCAACACATCTTAACCCCTTCACTGCCGAGCCCTTTTCCGGGACAACTATTTGCCAAGACATTTTAGGTTGCGGAATCTATCGCGAAAATTTCTGAATAAAAGTGCATATAACCTATGCTTTTCTGAAAGGGAATTGAATATACTATCATTTGAGAACACTCTCACATGCATTCAAACATACTGCGGAAAGCATATGGATAGAAAAAGGGAAACTCTTAAAATAACCCTATGACGGATATTTCCGTGACGGGGCAGTTTATAGGTTACTTGAAGTTGACGGAAATATCCGTGACAGGGCAGTGAAGAGGTTAAACATGAAAACAACAATTAAAAACAAACAGTCAATGACATTTAAACCTCTTCGTTGTAGCCTATAGCATCAGGAAAAGTACATACTTGTCACAGTCAAATAACCAAAGTATTTTCATAGAAAAACTTTTGTCAAACCTTAACTAAGACAAAGAGGGGAAAAAAAACAGCAAAACACACACACAGTGATTTAGAATTCAGTCATTTTTTCCAATTCTTCTTCTTCGTTCGCTCACAGTTTCCCGTCATATGAGCGTAGATGCGTTGTGCTGCCGTTATGCGCCTAACTAAGAAATAGTTTGGCCCAGCATGTCCGACTTAGGCTGAAGAAATCTTTGTAAGAATGTATAGAAAAAAGGCAGGAGAATGGACCAGTAAGACAGAAAGATAGCAGATGACAGTAAGCAAAGGGAAAAGGCAGAGGCAAAGAGAGTGATGGATTAGAGGAAGCTACAAGCACAGAACTTCTAGAAGGTGGGGGAACTATTTGTACGAAAGACCCCCCCCCCCCCCCCCGGTATCCCCACGGGGGGGGGGTTCCAATGTTTTTATCACCCCCCAAATAAGAAAAACAACCCACCTACTACCCCCTAAAAGGGGGAGGGCGGCGGACGGGGGGAGAAGAGGGGTCACGAGGATATTAACTTAGAGGGTCTCTGTATAGTATTTGAAATTTTGGTAAAGGTAAAGATGGGCCCCCACCCCTGTATTTCTCGGTTAATTGTATTTTTCCGTTTTTGCCTTTCTTACCAAACATAAAGCTGTATTTTAGGAACATTTTCAGCTAATTCTCTTTTTGGAATACTAACCCTAACCCTACCCCACACTATGTACTGCAGTACACCGCGATTTGTCACAGTTGTGGTTCGTTGCGTTTTTCCGTCTTATAGGGTGGGGGTTAGGGTTAAGGTTAGGGCTAGTATTCCAAAAAGGTTATTAGCTAAAAATGTTCCTAAAATACAGCTTTATGTATGGTAAGGCAAAAACGGAAAAATACAATTAACCGAGAAATGTAGGGGGGGTGGCACATCTTGACCTTTACCGACATTTTGATAAAACTGTGTGGGTGGGTGAAAGTTTGCTACATTTGACTGTGATTGAGTCAACAGTGAGGGCCACTTTACCTGCTGCCGCTCATGACGTATCCCTGGCCCTCGTAGGCGGCGATCTCGTTGCAGGTCAGGCCGATCTCACCGCGCCGGGGGATGCGCTTGCCCTCCGCGATGTACGCCGCCATGGCCGCACCCTCACCCGGCAGCAAGGCTCTCCCATAACTGCAATCAATCGCTCGTTTGTTGACCTCATTCACTCTTCTAATGCTAATTAATGTGTTTTAATAATAATAATAATAATGGGAATTTATATAGCGCTCTTTTTCACATGAGCTCAGTGTGCTTTACATTGATAGGCAAACAAGTAATGAATCATTAGAAAGTAAAATAAACACGACGATTGCACAATTTTTCTACAAACGTTATCAATGCCATCAGCTTATGCCTAAATTCTTATAAATCTCTCTCTCTCTCTCTCTCTCATATTCCCATCTTATAATGTTTTGTTTTTCTTCCTTAAAAGTGGTATTCTGAAAAAATTGTCATTGTCTCAAAATTGTTTCCTATTTTCGTACTCAATTTAAACTACCAATTGCGGATCTAATGCAGACAGGACCTTAGTCGTGATTTTACCCTAGATATTGAAGGTGAACCCAAGTAAATCTAATAGGGTGACGTGTGTAGCCCTTTCTTGGAAAACTGATAATGTAATGTGTGTGCCCTTTTCTCTCTTTCCCTCTTCCGCTTCTTTTTCTATGGTCACCCCCTAAAGTGCGTACAATTACTTCTGTATAAAGAAGTTGGTCACCACCACAGAAGAAGAAAAACAAACTACGATGAACACGGTTAACGTACTCGAGGGGTTTGGCAGCACTGCCGCTTTCCACATAAGGTCTGGGTCCAATCATTTCTCCCTCTTCGTCGTTTTCAATATCTGAAACAAGTCAATTAAAAAACAAAGGAAATTTAGTCTTTGGCAGGAAAGTTCATGCTGGATGTGTAATGCGCAATTTAAAGAGTTTATACAGAAAAATAGATGGGATGGGGATGGGGTGTGGGTGGGGAGGGGAGGGGAGTGGAAGATAGTAGCACATGTTTGATTAAACACACACACGCACAATTGCGTTTCAAATATGAGTCAAACGAATTTGTACTATTCACCTTTCTTCCCTTGAAGTTGTTCCTAATTTATTTTTCTGATTTTTTTTTGCACAATCTGCTGTACAAAACCATGGATATTTTGATCTCTCTCTGTCTCTCCCTCCCTCAGAGTCGCACCACACACACACAGATACATGCAAAAACCAGCACTGTAGTGTGTGTGTGTGTGTTTGTGTGTGACTGTGTGTGTGTGCGCGTGTGCACGCGAGCAAGAGAGAGAGAGACTTCAGACTTTATTTTACAAGGATAAGAATTTAGGCTGGGCCTAGTCTTCCATTCTGTCCTTGGTTCTAAGCATGCAATTCATAACTAAAACTATAAATGAACGAGAGAGAGAGAGAGAGAGACAGAGAGACAGAGAGAGAGAGAGAGAGAGAGAGAGAGAGAGAGAGAGAGAGAGAGAGAGAGAGAGAGAGAGAGAGAGAGAGAGACTTCAGACTTTATTTTACAAGGATAAGAATTTAGGCTGGGCCTAGTCTTCCATTCTGTCCTTGGTTCTAAGCATGCAATTCATAACTAAAACTATAAATGAACGAGAGAGAGAGAGAGAGAGAGAGAGAGAGAGAGAGAGAGAGAGAGAGAGAGAGAGAGAGAGAGAGAGAGAGAGAGAGAGAGAGAGAGAGAGAGTGTGTGTAGGGAGGCGCATGAAATGTTGGGAAAGGGAAGGGAAAACAAGTCTCCATTGTATAAATTGTTTTTTGCGTAGCATGATTTGCCTTATTTTATTTAATTTCCCCCTCCAAGTATAAACTAGTATGTTTGAGTGTTTCCATAAGGAAAGCAACGGTGGGGGATAGACGCCTAGTGCAAAGTGAGAGGAAAATTCCCCTGTACCCAGGTTCAAACTCGGGTTTACTTGACACAAGGCGAGCGCGTTACCTCTGTGCCACTCTACACCTTTTTACCTTTAATGCATGAATGTGTGTTTTCTTGCTTACGTTTGTACTGTTTGCATGAGACCACACTGTAATTTCTCTTGACGAGATAATAAAGAATTTTTGACTTTGACTTGAGATCTTACTTTTCTCAATCCACATGGGTTCCCCGTCCCCCTCACTGGACACCTCGCTCCCTTCCTCTTCCTTTTCATCATGGATGTTCTCCTCCTTCTTCTTTTTCTTGCTGGACTTTTTGCTGCAAAGAAAACAAAACAACAGTAGTCGCCTGATGACTGCATTCAAAGCAAAACAAAATTCAACAAAATAAGACATAGGTTTTGTGCACATTGCAGGCGGAAACGTCATGCGCTTATTCGCAGATAAGTAAAAGAAAGTAAGAAAATAAGCGCATGAGTTATCCCATCTACTTATTTCTTAGTTTCTTTTACTTATTTGCGAATAAGTGCATGAGGTTTCCGCATGTTATGTGCACAAAGCCTTACCCTGAAGAAAAAAGATATCACAATACTACCATATTTTACGGACTATAAGGCGATACTTTTTTCCTAGACTGAAACCTCAGTGCCTTATGATGTGACTGATAATAAAATAAATATAGTCAGAAACTATGATAACAAAATCTGAATTTTGTGTAAAAATTGGGGGGTGCACCTTGTCCATAAAATATGGTAAACAGTGATTTTTCACTTTGGAAAAATAATAAAATTCCAATGCATGTGAGATCCATAAACGAGCTGAAGTAACGGTTAGGGTCTGTACACATTGCAGGCGGAAACCCATGTCCACAATCCACAAATAAGTATAAAAAATTTAAGAAAATTGAGATCCATAAACTAGCTGAAGTAATGGTTAGGGTCTGTACACATTACACACAGAAGTCCATGTCCACAATCCACAAATAAAGAAAATAATAAAAAATAAAATCCAATGCATTTGAGATCCATAAACAAGGTGAAGCAACGGTTAGGGACCTGTACACATTGCACCCGGAAACCCATGTCCACAATCCACAAATAAGTTTAAAAAAATAAAAATAAAATCCAACGAATTTGAGATCCATAAACGAGCTGTAAAAGTAACGGTTAGGGTCTGTACACATTGCATGACGAAACCCATGTCCACAAATAAGCCAATTTTTTTATATTTTTAAATTAACCCTTTCACCGCCAATGTCGCATTTTTGCACCATAATGATTTATACCCATGTCATAAAAAGCCTGGAAATCTGGGTCTGTTGTCCAACGATCTTGTGTTCTTGATTTAATGAGGTAAGAATATGCCTTACTTTAAACAAATCACAGAGGAATCCCCAAGATTGCAGACAAAATCTTTTCTCTATTCATGTAAGTTTAATAGAAAATGTTGGCTCAAAAATGGCTGGCGGCGAAAGGGTTAAACGCATTTGAGATCCATAAATGAGTGAAGTAACGGTTAGGGTCTGTACACATTGCATGCAGAAACCCATGCCCACAATCCACAAATAAGCATAAAAAATAAAATCCAACACATTTCAGATCCATAAACAAGGTGAAGGAATGGTTAGGGTCTGTACACATTGCAGGTGGAAACCCATGCCCACAATCCACAAATAAGGAGGGAAAAAAAGAAGAAGAAATAAGCGAACGTGATATGTGCATGGGTTTCCGTGTGCACTTATCCTATCCACTTATTTGTTAGTTTGTTCTACTTATTTGCCGATATGCGCATGAGTTTTTGCAGCGCATGTAATGTACAATAGCCCTAAATCCCAAAATATAGGTCATGGACTGTTATTGGAATAGCAAAATAACACCAAAAGCCAGTGAATGAAATTACATAAAACAAAATGATATACGAGTGGGGCTCTCACTTACAGAGAGGTCCTTTCTAAGGAAATTCCAACCCTCCTTATAATAACATCTTTGAAGTTGACCATTACAATGCCTAGTATAGCCTTCAGATCACAAGGACAGGAACACAGCACTTGGACAAAATTAATGCGGTACTGAATTGAGATATCTTAAGCATATTTTTCTTGGAAAAGTTCTTCCTGTCCCAGGGATTTTTAGGACAAAAAAAGCAAGAATTTGTCATGAATAGTTGGAAACATTTTCAATCTCTTATTCCTATGCTAACAAAAACTTGCATACAAATGTTTAGAAACACTTTCCATCCCTTATCACTCTTCATGGGAATGGGGAATCGTGAATAAGCTGAAAAGCGTGCGTCAGGGGACAAAGCCCCCTGAAGCTGAAGCTTTGTGTGTGTGTAATCTAAGCCTTAAAAACAGCATTAGAAATATTACTGATATATTTAGCTCATTTTGCATTTAATTCCATGGATGCTCCTTCTTGCAGGATTTTTAAATTGCCTAGAGCCGGCGTCGCCGGATTATGAGAATTTGAGAAGCAACGATTTTCTTACACACACACTTGTACAATAAAAAGGGCCTACATTATAAGCATTTGCTATATTCAAAGGAATGTAGCACTTGTACTAGTCTAGAGGGGTGAAAAAAGAGCAGTAAATGTGTGCGCGCTGCCCCTGCACTTAGCCGGGGCCGCCTCCTTGCAGGATTACTTAAATTTCCCAGGAGCACCCATGTAATTTTCACTAATTCTCATTCAGCTGGTTTCTTTTTTTATCTCTAAAATGTCCTCAAGGCCCATCAAAAAAGCTGAAATTTACTTAAAAGCCGCACCAGGAGGCCTCATTTCGCGTCGCTGCTGCCGATAGCAGCACCCCATCCCTTCTTTTTCCCCCGTTGTGTGAGGCAGCACGCCGCCGCGCATGTGCCGGACTAACGTGACCCGATTCTTGGGATCGGGCGTCGTCGCTTTAACCCTTTCACCGCCAGCCATTTTTCAGCCAAAAAATGCCATTAAACTTAACTGGGTAGATAAAATAAAATATCTGCAATTTTCCGAATTCCTCTGTGACTTGCATAACATTAGGCATATCCTTACCTCCAAAAATTAAGAAAATAGGGTCTTTGGATAACAGGTCCTGATTTGATGCCTTTTAGTGACATGGGTATTAAACCACTGTGGTGCTAAAATGCGACATTGGCGGTGAAGGGGTTAAAAGCTGAAAATTCCCATGCCTGATATTTACATACAAACAAGGCTGAACACGAGCGGTTGCAAAATCCCCTCTCAGCACACACATTCCCCACAGTCTGACTGCTTGCAGTTTTCCACAGAGAGCTATTTTTGTTTCAAGTTATTTCCTTTCACATAGGCAAGAATTATTTATTTTCAATGGTATACTACAACAAAAGAAAGGATAAAAACTGTGGATTGGCTTATACTGGTGACGAGTTCTGAAAATAGGCATGAAACTAAAAGCAGTTCAAACCGGGTGCTGTGCTTACGTTCAAGGCAATGCATGGATGGATGGACACTCGGACGCCGCACACATTGACAAAATGAAAACAGTAGTTCCCGTCACTTGACTCGGGAACTATTAGAAACATTTTCTATCCCTTGTCAATCTCATACCACACAACAAGAAAAACTCACCTCTTTTTCTTGTCCTTCTTATGTTTGCTTTTCTTCTTGTGCTTCTTCTTTTTGCTTTTGTCTAAAAAAACAACGAAAGGCATTGTAATATTATTTTTTTTACACTATATTACCATCAATTACAAGCATTATATGAAACATACCAGCATTCATTACATTTTATTTCTATATCCATTAAACTCACAGAATCAACAACAGAGAGCAACATTTTGCAAAAATTGAGAAACTTTGATCACAAACGTGAATTATAATGGAATAGTATACAAAAGCCAATTAACCCTCAAGGTTTCAGCACTAAAACTATGAGTAAGAACCAATAGTTTGAGAATCTAGTCATTCATTTAAGACAAAGCAATCAATTGATTTTCCATTGCTCTCTCTCTCTCTCACGTGTGTGTGTGTGATGGGGGAGAGATGTGCATGAGGGTGAAGATTTTCAATGTGTGAGTGTGTGTGTGAGCCAAGTCAAGTCAAGTCATAAATGATCTTTAACACACTCAGGACGAATGAGCCGGATCCGGCTCATGACTCGCACAACCGTTTAGGACGAATGGCCCGGATCCGGCCCATAAGAGTTTTCAAGAGGTTTTGATTTCTGGCGTGTGTAACCAGCTTTCCGGTGTCACGTCATAACCTATTTTCAGTTTGCTTTGACCTTGCCTCTCTTGAAATCAACCAATCATTGCAGACTTTACATTCAAGTTTGGTTGTAGAGGGGGGGGGTCAAAGATCGGAATGTGAAATGTTCCTTCTTTCTATGTGTTAGCTGTTTTCGTCAATAGGAGACAAACGACGGAGGTATGGAATCTGATATTTTACGATCATTTAGTGCATGGTGTTAGTAATCTTATCTGAAAATATCAGTCCATAACTTTTTTGTGGTGATGGGTTTTCGAACCTAGTCGAATGGCCCGTCCGAAACGGTTGTAAGGGGAAGCAACTGGCCAGTGCCGAGTGAGTTAATAAGGATGAAAGAATAAGCTTGAACAGCTTTTTTACATCTTGGTGTGTGTGTGTGTGTGTGTGTGTGTGTGTGTGTGTGTGTGTGTGTGTGTGTGTGTGTGTGTGTGTGTGTGTGTGTGTGTGTGTGTGTGTGTGTGTGTGTGTCCATTTTGAGAAACCACTGTCTAAAGCTTAGCCTAGCTGAAGAAAATATATTAACCTACTCATCTTAAAGCACTTTTTTGAGTATTTAGAGACCATAACAAAGACTGTCCTTTATAAATATGAAAGATAATAACAATAATAATAATAATAAGGAAAATTTATATAGCGCTGTTTATGTAGGCTACAGGGCGCTTTACACAGAATTGAAATGGAATAAAAACATGAAACAAAAATCAAATAACATGAGCAGACAACACAATACCGGTCAGACTTTGTTTGCCTGGTAAAAAATGCATATAACAATCAGCAACAACATGAGATGTTAGAGAGCACGAAAACACCCACAAGATAAAAAATGAGATTTTTGACTTTGTGAGGCCGTTGTGAGAAACTAGCCCTGTGACTTAATGTCCCTTTCGTGGTGCTGGGTTACATATGCGCTATGCAGCATAGCCGTGCACGACCCCACAGCCAACCTACCAGATTTCCCAGAGCTGGAATCAGAGTCGCTGGACGAGGAGTCCTTGTCGTCTTTGGCCTTGACCTTGACCGCCTTGTTCTTGGCAGCCTCCTCCTCGTCAGAGCTGAACCAACAGCAACGACAGTGATTCCATTTTCATTGCACACATTATGAATACGAGGCTCATTAAAAAAAAAACTAAAAAAAAACCCACAAACAAATCGTCATACAGTGGAACCTCCCTTATAAGACCTCATCTTGGATGATTTTTGAAGGTCTTATAAGGGAGGGGTCTTATAGGGAGGTAATTTCAATACTCACAAAGAAGGGCAATGTCTCAGAGAAGTAAGTCTTATGTGGGAGGGAGTCTTATAATAGGTCTTATAAGGGAGGTTCCACTGTATAATCAAAACCATTTCTCTAACTCTTGTGATTTGGATGCCTTTCCTTTGTTAACTTTACACATTAATTACACACTAAAAATAAATAAATAGAAAGGAAACAAAACAAGCAACAAATCTTTTGCCCAAAATATTGACACATTGGGGCACATCATCTTGGACTAATGTACCACTATATATATATAATTTGAAGTGATTCTGTTCAAAGAATGACTAGATCCTGCCTAACAAAATGTTCTCTGCATAGTGATACCTTAACCCTCAAAAACTTCAGGTCACATACAACTAAAAAAAAAGTAAAAAATAAAAATAAGTCACAAACAACTATACAAAATTTGAAGTGATTCTCTGCAAGGGTTCATAAGATACCACATGAACAAACACTTGAAAAAGAAAGAGAAAAAAAGCACAAATGCATAGATTACAGTATTTATTACTTTTGAATAAGTAATAAGTCAGGGTTAAAGCAATAAATTTGGGGTTAAAGTAATAAATACTGCAATCTATACATTTTTTATTGTCATTAAGGTCACAAATGTATCAGTTTAGGTTCAAAATATTGTCAAACATTTCTTAACTCTATTTATTCACATAAATCCCATGAGCTCCTGGTCTTTAGAAAAGAATCGCAAAATTACATATTATCTTAATTTCTGATGTTAATATCTTCTTTCTTATTTTGTAAACGCAGATACGCTCCAGAAGATACACACCTGTAAAATAAAATGCACATAAGCTCCAAAAGTTACCATATTTTTCGGACTATAACTTGATAAGACGATACTTCCCCCCAGACTGAGACTCCTGCGCCTTGATATATATATGACTAATAATATAGTTGAAAATAATTAGATGACCACAAGGACCAATCGTAGACACATGAAAAACAAAACATTCAGGTGGTATTTGGTCCTTTTATTGAGGCTTAGCAGACAGACATAGTATGATACATACGTTTTCAATGTAAAAATAATAAAATGAAAGACAGCAAGCAGATAGTAAGGAGACAAAATAGACAGATAAGACTGAGTTGGAATTAAGGTAAAAAGGAATAATGAGTAACAATCAATCTTAGAAGAAAACAAGCGCGAAATCGCAATAGTTTGTGGCACGTGGTCTATTTTTACCACTCCAATCATGAGTCACCTCCCCTGCCTTTTCAATAATTTTAATCTGTAAACCAGAATGTTATCTCTGCACCATTTCGTAACTTTTTATATCTTTTGGAAAACATTTAAAACTATGTATCCTACTTATACTCATCGAAAGAAGCACCGCATACTCGTCGTGTCTGTTGTAGTGTCTGTATTACGTATGTTTATTATTTTGTACGCTTTTAAAATACATCATTTTAAAGAGCGGCCTCAATTAATTTTGAAGTGTAGCCTCGATTTGAAGTGCGACAATTTTGTCAAATTGTGCGACAATTTTGGACCGACAGACCGACCGACCGACCAAGTGAGTTATAGGTTTGTGGCTTGAGCCACAAACAAAAAGCAGGGCAATGTGAATGACAAAGTTGAGAGAGATACTGAGTAAGTGTTAACTCTAAAAAAGTAAATACTGATAATGCGTACAAAAGTTAGAAAAATTGACTTGCCAGAAGAGAAAACACACACACACACATACAGTATACACACGCCTCATAGTCTGAAAAATAGGGTACACATGTTTAAAAATCAAATCACTTCTGCCTGTCAATTTATCAGCTTCAATCTTTCCTTCTAGTTCTGTCCAATCCTACATCCTTGGAAAGTCTCTTTCCTACCTGTGCTCAGGTGGGGGAGGGGAGTTGGCCCACACCTCACGTACCCCCATCTCAGCTATCCTTTCTCGTTCCATGCGACGTCTGCAAGCCAACCAGTTTCACTTTCACCATTTTCACTCAATAACAGAATCATTTATTTTATTTTCTGACCTTCAATTCGATGATCAAGAATAAATGACAGCAATAAGTAAATAACAACAAAACAGAATGTGTTAAACAATTGCAAGATCGACATTTACAAGAATTATCAAGCAATGGGAATAGAAACACCACTGAATATCTAGAAATAATATTGCCATAAGCAGCGGCGAACCTAGAAATCATATGATTTTGAATTATTCAAAAATCTCAACAAATCACTCCAGCCATACACACAAAACAGAACCGGCAAAAAAAAAAAAAAAAAAAAGACATGTATAGACTGGCATAGCAATAGAGAAACGGTAGTTCAGACGGTTTATAGACAGACTTTTGGCAGAAATTGGTTTCCCCACTAGAAACCACTACAAATGCAAAGATGCATAAATGTGGTCAAGGGGAGCGAAAATGACCAATTATGGTGCGCATACAGATTTATTTCCCTGGAGGTGAATTCGTCAAGCTGACAACTTTGTAGAAATTGTAATATTTGTATTTCTTCCATACAATAAGGCGATTCGTCCTCAATGATGATGTCACATACTGCGTTTATTTATGCGGAAGGATGCGATTAAGTTATTCAGTTAACCTCTTCACTACCCCATCACAGATACTTCCGTCAAGTTCCGGTGACCTATAAACGTCATGGAAAAATCTGTCCGCATCATTCTAGTTTTCCTTTTTCTATCCATATCAGCATATATGCTTTTAGCAGTATGTTCAAAATCAAATGCATGTGGAAGTGTTCTCAAAAGATAAAATATTCAATTCCCTTTCAGAAAAGCATAGTTATGCACTTTTATTCAGTAGTTTTTGCAATAGACTCCGCAACCTAAAAGAGTTGAAACTCACCTGTCCATCATGTGGGTAGGGTGGTGAGTTCGACGGCTGTGTTGACCGCTATTGATTTGTCTGTTGTAACTCTTACGACCGTTCTCCGAGTTAGATTTAAAACTGCTCTGAGTTTGAAAGCTCTGCTGACCATCCCTGCAAAACGACATGTACTTTAATAGGTGACACACCACCACACAAAATATTCTGTCCAGCAAGATACAGCATGGACAGACACACTCACAAAAAACAAACGAATAAACAGACTCAACAGGGCTCCCAATCGTCCTGCAAAACAAGGGGTCCCAGGGACTCCTTCACCAGTTACAGTATAGAGGGTCCTAGAGCCGGGATAGAGGGTCCAAGTGGCATTGCGAATGCTAAAAATAATTTTTCTAGTGCATCCCTGGGACCCCCTGCACATTCTTTTAGAGGGTCCTTTACAATTTTAGCACTTCATAGACCCCCAAATGGGTGTCCCTGGGAGCCCTGCTCAAGCAAACTTTTAAACTTTGTCACACCATACATGGTATGGCCTATGGGTGGAAGTTACTGGAACACAAGCTAGATTCATCACCCTTTCACATGTGTGGTGCAACAGAAGGTTTTCTGTCATAGCTTCTATTTGCTTAACTTTAGGGGGAAAAGTAAGCCAGTAGGTTTAACAGCAGACCTCATTAACAGTACTTACACAGTATTCTTGAGTATGAAAAGTAAAATGAGAAAAAAGGCAGAACTCTTAAAAAAGAAAACAAATGTCTTTAGTTTAGATTGACAACAGTATCATTCGCTTGCAACCAAAACTAACATTAGTGACAGCGTTACTGGAAACAATAAAGAACTTAAGTCAGCAGCTGAACTGAACAAAATAAGTTTTGTGATTATTTTATTTTTAACAATACAGGTTAGTCTTACTTGCTTCCAAAAGCTTTTGGCGAAATCTTCCCAAAAGAGCTGCCTTCCTTCTTTTCCTCCGTGCCCTTGTGAGGTTCATCCTTCTCCTGCGACCTTGTCCTTGTCCTGCTACGACTTGGACATCTCGAACCCTTCCCTCTCACCGGCGACCTAGATCTTGACCTCGAGAGGGACCTTGACCCTGACCTACGTCGGGACTGGTTGTAACGCCTTGGCGGCGAGCGTGAATGTCTGGAAGCTGAGGAGGATCTGCTTCGAGGAGAACCCTTGTTAGAGGTATGTCTGTCGTTGGATCCAGACTTCCTTCTCCTCCTGGGTGGCGAGGCGGAACGGCTGCGCCTTTTCCTTGACCGGGACCTGCTCCTCTCCGAACGCTTTTGCCGTGGGGGGGAAGCCGAAGACGCGCTGCCTGAATGCCGCTTTGGTTCTTTGCTTTTTCTGCGCTCATCTGGTGACCTACTACGTCGCCTTTTACCATTGGACCTTCTGTCTCCGTTTCTGCTGTCGTCTGATCTACGACTGGGTGGTGAAGCGGATCGCCTGCCTGACGAGGCTTTCTTCTTCTTTTCCTTCCTACTGAGTTCTGACGGCCGCGGAGGAGACCTCTCTCGAGAGCCTGAAGAATCGCTGTTGCTGTTTCTGCGCTTCTTGACAGTTTGGGATCTTGGTGAGCGTGAGCGAGAACGTGAGGATGCTGATGCTGAAGAAATGGAAGGTCTGCGTTTCTTCCGGTGACGATCCGGTGTCGGGGATCGTGATACCGAATCCCTTGCCATCTGCAAACAAACAGTCCAAAAGTCAGTGACTTATTTTCAAAGTCTAAATACCAGAATATAGCCATAGGGCTCTTAGGGGACAAAGCTCAGGCATGGGAGGGAATTGCCCAAAGTGCTTTAGGGGTACAAAGGCTGGGGTCCAGGGCCAAGACCCCGGTGGCAGGCTCAGGGGAGCAAATCCTGAGATTGAAGAGGCTGCCTTTCTTTTGAGCTTTCCAGTACCAGTGCTAGCATGTTGTTATCTTAGCAGACAGCTGAGCTTGCTTTGAGAGTGGGTTGGAAGACGAGAAGCTAACCGCAGTCTGGATTCCAATTTAAATTGGACGATGTCAGCAAATGGCGGCCATTTATATCGTCTGATTCAGACTGCTAACGGAGTAACACTGAGCTATCCAACTGGATAATTATACAGCGTGGTTGAGGAGCAGCAGGAAGAAAAATAAAACAAAATGAAAGCAGCAACTGAAAAGAAATGAACTAAAAATATACTAAATAGAGATCTCCCCAGCGTTTCATGGCTCCAGCATCTAGGCTATCGTCTGCTGCAAAGCGATGTTGCAAAATAATGCTGTTCGCGAAGTAGGCTGGAACTAGGCCTAGACCAGTGGAAAACAATGGGTTTTTTTGTTGCTAGACATCAGCCTTTCTGTTGTATCATTGTGTTATGTGGGTTTTATTTTCGATAAGTAAGACTCAGTTACTGACAGTTTAGTCACACTTTGATTTCGGGTTGGAGCGTGGGAGTCAAACTTTGTTAGGCCTACAAGTTACGAAGTTAGCCTAGGCCTATCGTCCAATGGAAATTGGAGACCAGACTGGGGTTAGCTTCTCGTGTTGGAAGGGAGAGATGGTGAGGAGACTGATAAAAAAAATTTACAGTCGCCCATCGCCGCGGCATCAGGCAAGTGACTTTTGAAATCTACTCTTTCACAGATTTTTTATACTAGCCAATGGCTACCAGGCTAGTAGTTTTGGCCAGCCCTGAATTTGGAATATAAAATTAAAAATACATGTAATGACGCTGTTGTTAAACATATGGTAGATTTTAATCTGTTCACAGAATGTCAACATGGGTTCAGGACAGGGCGTTCTTGTATGACCCAGTTGTTAGATGTGATGGACGATTTTACCCAACTTTTAGAGGAAAAAGAGGCATTTGATATCATTTACTTAGATTTTAGAAAGGCCTTTGATTCTGTGCCGCACGAAAGGCTACTTCTTAAACTGGAAGCTTACGGGATAACAGGAAACATATTAACATGGGTTAAAAACTTTCTGAAGGGAAGATCTCAAAGAGTGCGGGTGGGAACAAAACAGTCTTCTAGCACTGATGTTTTAAGTGGTATTCCCCAGGGTAGCATCCTGGGCCCAGTACTTTTTACAGTTTTTATAAATGATCTCCCAGAAGACATACAAAGTGCATGCAAGATATTTGCAGATGATACTAAAGTGTATAATCGTTCCCAAAATTCAGATGTACTGCAAAACGATATTAACAGACTCATAGAATGGTCAGAGAAGTGGAATTTATATTTTAATGCAGGAAAATGCAAGGTTATGCACGAGGGGTACAATAATCCAAGTAAAGGATATGAAATTACTCATGGCTCATCTAAGCATGTTTTAGATACTTGTAGTACAAGTTGTACAGAGGAGAAGGACCTAGGGGTTATATTTGATTCAAAACTCAAATTTGATAAGCACATCACAACAGCGATAAATAAAGCCAGTAGGATGCTGGGCTTGATCAGAAGGAGTTTTAAAAACTTAAATAAAGAGGTGTTCATAAATCTTTACAAATGTTTAATAATAATAATAATAATAGTGAATCATTTATATAGCGCATTCCTCCACCAATGTGGAGCTCTATGCGCTTTACAACAACAAACATGAAAAAGCAACAAATTCAACAACAAAACGAAATAATCGCTCACGCACATGCAAATAGGCATACACATACACACCCCACCCACACATACACGCACGTACGCATACACACACACACACACACACAACACGCACGCACACACACACACACACACACACACACACACACACACACACTCACACACACACCGTTACCATCACCACCACTCACCCCACCAAAAAAACAATACAAACTACAATCAGTTCAACAAAGCATCAACACACACACACTCTCTCTCTCTCTCTTTTTCTCTCTCTCTCTCTCTCTCTCTCTCGCAACAAAGCTGACGTACACATTGCAGTCAACACACAGTGAAACTAATATGGGGGGAGGGGAGTGTGTGTCTGAGAATAGAGTCCAGAAGTAATGTGGCCTAAAGGTTGTGATGTAGCTTGAACAGGTGGGTCTTGAGAGCTGATTTGAAACATTGCAAGGACTGGATATGGCGGATTTCGCGTGGTAAGGAGTTCCAAACTGATGGGGCCGAAAAGGAAAAGGAGCGCTCACCAAACATTTTTGTTCGTGTACTAGGAACACAGAGAATTTTGGAATCTGAAGATGACCGCAATTGCCTTGATGGAGTATAGACAGAAAGCATGTCAGAAATGTAGCTAGGGGCATTTCCAGAGAAATAAGAATGACATAGAGTGGAAATTTTGTAGTCAATACGTGCTTTGATGGAAAGCCAATGAAGGGATATCAGGAGTGGTTGAACATGATGATACTTAGAGACCTTGAGGACAAGTCTGGCAGCAGAGTTCTGGACTTTTTGAAGCTTGTCAATGAGGTGTTGGGGGCAGCCATACAAGAGTGAATTACAATAATCTAGTTTAGAGAGAACAAAAGCGCAGACTAGTATTTTAGTAGTATCTATAGACAGGAGATGGCGAATCGTACCAATGCGACGCAGCTCACAGTATGCTGACCGACAGATAGTTTGAACTTGTGAGTCAACACTCATATCTTGAGAGATGTGGAAGCCAAGATTTCTAGCAGGAGAAAAAGGTATTCGAGTGTCACAGACAGAGATGGAATCAGGCTTTGGGTACGAAAGTTTTCTAGATGGAGAGTGGATGAACAAGGCCTCCGTTTTGTCGTCATTCAGCTTCAGTTTGTTTTGTAGCATCCATGATTTGATGTTGCGAATGCAGAATTCAAGTGAAGATATAGAAGGAAGAATGGTAGATGGGGATACAGGCTTGTGGAGTTGTGTATCATCAGCAAAAGACTGAGAATCAACTGAATGAGAAGTGATCAACTCGGACAGGGGTTTAGTGTACATGATGAAGAGGACTGGTCCAAATACTGAGCCTTGAGGAACCCCACATGTGAGGCCAACCATTGCAGAAGATGAGTCATTGATGGAGACAGACTGAGTTCGACCAGAAAGGTAAGACGAGAACCATGACAGAGCAGTGCTTGATATTAATACAGCCTCATCTTGAGTATGGCAATATAATTTGGAATCCCTTTCTTAAACGACAGTCCAGTGCAATTGAGAAGGTACAGAGGAGAGCAACCAAACTGATAAAATCCATGAAAAATTTGGATTATGAGGACAGGCTAAGTAAATTAGACTTGCCATCTTTAAAATACAGAAGACTAAGGGGAGATTTGATAAATGTTTACAAGATTCTTCAAGGCACTGACAATACTAACAAAGGCTTGTTTCACTTGTCTAACGAAATAAGAACCCGTAATAGTGAACTTAAGATCCTAACCAGGTACAGCAGAACTAACATTAGAAAAAACTTTTTTTCTAACAGAGTCACCCAATATTGATAACGAGCGATGACGCGTGTTTCTACAGACGCGGATAAGCGTCCGCCATGCTGGCAATAATATTGCGCATGCGCAGAGCGAAAAGCGTCGTAACTTGCCAGTCAATCCGAGTTTAACTTGCGATCATGGAGAAAACCAAGGCAAAAAAGAAGATCAAGTACGTCGAAAAGTTGGAAGGATATGCTAGAAACCGTTACCTACATAAGTTGAAGCTTTTGAATGGATTTGATCCATACGATTCGACAGATGAGTGGGGTTATGATGTCAGTATTATTCCACCTCTCAATTTTCCTGGCTTCGTCAGTGAGGCCCCTACTTTTGTTTTAGTTTTTGTTTGCTGCGTGAGCGCTTAGAGTTAGACATTTCGGAGCAGTTGTAGTGCTAAACAAGCCCACAATCGCTAAGATTACAACAACAAAGTCCATCATAAAATGTCAAACCATGTTAGTGTTATATTTGCTAACCCCCCCACCACCACCACCCACACACACACACTCTCTCTCTCTCTCTCTCTCTCTCTCTCTCTCTCTCTCTCTCTCTCAGTGTTGTTCTTCAGTTTAACATCCTTCCACTAAAAATAAAAGTGATTCAGACAAGACAAGTGTCAAGTCAAGTCAAGTCAAAATGATCTTTATTGAGGATAAAAGGAATAAGCTTAAAAGCTTTTTTACATCCTGTCCTCAAGAAACAAAATAACAACAAAGAATGAAGGCAAAGTCAAGTGTGTGTGTGTGTGTCGCTGTGTGTGTGTGTGTGTGTGTGTGTGTGTGTGTGTGTGTGTGTGTGTGTGTGTGTGTGTGTGCTTCCTGTCAATTCAGTACCCATACAAGAATTATGGTAGGCCTAGTTTAGATTCATTAAGTTAGAAAAACAAAAATGATTATCAACGAGTGTGGGAGGTGTGTGTGTGTGTGGGGGGGGGGGGGGGGGGGGGGGGGGTATGACACTTTGTGCACATGCACATGTGCACAATATTTACAATTATCACAACTTGACAAGTCATTCAGTCATTTAAGATCAATCAAGAGCTGGGGGGGGGGGGGGGGGGGGGGGGGGTGGAGGGGGGGGGGGGGGGGGTGGTGGGGGGGGGGGGGGGGGGGGGGGTGGTGGTGGGGGGGGGGGGGGGGGGGGGTGGGGGGGGGGGGGGGGGGGGGGGGGGGGGGGGGGGGGGGGGGGGGGGGGGGGGGGGGGGGGGGGGGGGGGGGGTCAGATGGAAGAGAGCTACAGTGTTGCCTTACAAGCCAACACAATACTTAATAATACATGTAGCCAAGACATCTTTTACAGTGAAAATCACTTAACTGAAAGTCAAAATTGAAGGGACTGAAATTCTATTTTGAGATAGCCAGTACTTTTAGATAAAATGACTTTTTAACATAATGATTATTAAAATGGGACCACAGAGTTATTGTGAGTTATCCAGTCTTATCATGTATCCACTGTATTCTGATACATTTTTCAGATCATTGTAAAGCCTTTGTAGATAAAATTTCAATTTTGTTAGTAATCATTACATAACATAACATTAATTTCATTTGTATGATTTACCAGTGTGTGTGTGTGTGTGTGTGTTGCATTCAGAGGCTGAATAAAAAACAATACCAGTAATTTAGCTGTAGCCCCAAGCACTCTGAGCTTTGCATGGATTTTGTGGATCCAGTAAAACCATTTCTGCTCCCAAAGTCACTTGTGCGACTGAAGGATGAAGAAAACGATTATTTGTGTCAGACTTGGGCTATTGTGACAGATTCAGCAGCTTAAAATTTGACCATAACTTAATAAACATAAGTTGGTGTGTCCTGTTGATTAACAATGCAAAATGTGTGATGGATTAGGGTACTGAGGCAATGTCAAAAGGTGCCATGCCCCACCCCTACCTCACAAAATTGTCCATAACTTAATTTCATGATGCTTATGATCTCAGTGATTAGTCTGTCTGTGTTGTAGAAACATTAAAAATGTTTATTAAACAGTAAAAGCTATTGAAGACATCAAATTAAAAAAACTATTAGCGAAAATACCAGCACTAGATGGCCGAAATTGGTGTGCATTTTGACTGTGGTGAACAGTGCACCACTTGGAGGGCTTGTGGTTCCAAATAGATGCAAATAGCAAACCCATTTTCAGTTGTATTATGTTCTTCTGTAATCTTTGCAACTATAATAATGTTCAAAATAAAATGTTCATGTGTATCTTTACGATAATATGACCTCAAAGTCGGTATGTTACTTGCTACAATTGTCGTCACATTGAGAGCTAGCAGATAACTGTTTACCTTGACTAACAAAAATATGGAACAAGTCTAAAACGAAGGTTATAGATCCATTGGAAGTTGCTCTTTTTAACACCTATTAGTACAATAGTTTTTTTGTGGTAATAGTTAGCAAAATTACATCATTTATGGATTGTCGTCACGACGTCACAAGTAACACTTATGAGCTTTCAATGCTTATTACAATTAAAAAATTCAGTCAACAAGAACGGAACCCCCAGTTTCTGTAAACCTTCGACTCAGTGTACAATGCTCAATAGCTTTTCCACTCTTTTGAACATCGAAAGAGCGAAGAGAAGGCTCATAAATGTTTGTTGTCACGGAGGAATTTATGTCACAAGTAACATAATCTTGTAGCAAGTGACACACAAACCATAGTTCATTTTTATATCAATTCGATAGAAGCAATAATTTGGATGGAAATATTGACAGCTTGGCACAAAAATTCTTTATTTTGATCTACTCTTCTGCTAGTGGGTGCCAAAATTATGTTGTAGGGTAAGAGACCCCCTGTGACGGGAGATCTTGTGGTGTCACATGTCACAAGTAACTCTTGAGTTACGATCTTAAGTTGAAATTAGGCACATTACAAGTTTACTTCACAACACTTTGGCTGTTTCAGTAATACTGAAGCAATATTTCTTGAAAAAGTACTTTCTTTTCTGTTGGTTTATGAGACTTAATGACTTCAATCACATGTTACTTGCTACCTGTGACAACACTTCAATTTGTCGTCACATGGATTTGTGTAGCAAGTAACATAAATAAAGTTCTACTCTCTTATTCATTTGGCTTGAATTTTTTTATCATTACTTTACAATATACACATGGAATGTTTCTTTGAAGAAATAAACATTTGTTTGCTGTTTCTGAGATTTTCTTTTATGGTAGGCAATTGTGTGCGAGTGAGGCAATGACATATGTGTAGATGATGATACAAAATTAAGCATAACACATGTGTTATTACTAAAGTGTCAAAAACAATTATCCCAGATTATTCTAGCAATGTGACTTTATTTATTTCTGCTTTATTTATTTCTGAAAGATGATCTTTGCTTTACTCTTCACACAGCATAGTACTTTATGTTGTCACGTGTCACAAGTAACATGCCTCCTGAAGCCAATTTAAAATTGTGATAAATCATAATCTAAGCTAATTTATCCATAAATTCACACAAAGTCATTTTATGGGAGTTGAAAAGAAACAGAAAAGGTCAAAAGAATGGCTGACAATGACATTTTATTTTTCACTTGCTTGGAAAGCACCTTTTGACATTGCCTCTACTACCCAAATAACATACATGTGTCTGTTTGGGCAATATTGTGTCAACGATTATACAGAATCACCTCAAATTTGATTGTTTTAGTCTATTATTTCAAGCTGGTGGTATATCCTGTTATGATAGATATGATAGAATGTTGTTTAAGCTAGGGTATCACCCAAGCCCAAATGCAGTGGTGTGCTTTTGTTGTGATCCTTGGCAATTTCATTGTTATTATTTCTGTTGTGATCTTATTTACACATGTATGTTAGAGTCAAATTTTAGATCACTCAAAACGTACAGAATCAAGCAATTATTGTTAATTTATTAAAATAAAAAAAGACCCATTATGATTACTAATAAATGCATTTGTTTTGTAGGTCACTACAGATCATTCATTAACTATTCCTCAAAACATAATAATGTTGATTATAGCTATTACTTTCACAGTTTAACATAACACAATGATGAACATTATTTCTACCCCCCCCCCCCCCCCCCCCCCCCCCCCCCCCCACAGTAGCAAAACATGTCATGTGGGTCACACTTTTGCTACCTTACTTTCACTACTCATAAGTCACATGCACGCACACACATATAAATATACAAACACACACTGGACTGGAATCAATTTATTGTCAGATTAACTATAAAAGTTGTACTGACACACACATACACACACACACACACACACACACACACACACACACACACACACACACACACACACACACTCATACTCACATATACACACACACACACACACACTTGTACAGATTACAAAACTGCATGTGGTACTACTTTCACTGATTAATAAACAAAAAATAAATGCAGCCTTACAATTATAATTTCAGCAAAAGACAAGATTTTAACAAGACACAAGTATTTTCTGACTATGTGAAGTTTATCTGTTTGGGATTTGAACATTCTTTACTTCCTGGCCAGTTGGTTTCCTAAAGTGATGATTGTAATGTGCATTGAGATGTGTAACTTTAAGACACACAAAAAAGAGAACTCATGGAATTGAATGAAATAAAATAAAATAAATACACAATGAGTATTGTGTGACTGGGATTACACACATTGTGAATAAGTGAGAGAGAGAGAGAGAGAGAGAGAGAGAGAGAGAGAGAGAGAGAGAGAGAGAGAGAGAGAGAGAGAGAGAGAGAGAGAGAGAGAGAGAGAGAGAGAGAGTTGTAAACCTGTATGCTGGTACAATTTATTAATTCCTGTTTCTTGTAAATGTTTAAACATGAAACAAATAAACTGGATTGCTGGGTATTTAGGATTTGTAGCATTGTATCCAGTCACAGATCTGTGTGTGTGACTGTGAACAACTCATTCATCCACAGTGGGTCCACATTGTGCACAATCACACTGTTTAGTATACAGTAAAAAAGCCACAAGTTTATTTAGATAGTTTGATCACTATATGAAGAATGATAAAGCCAAACGTCATATACATGTATATGTGTTTGATTGGGTTTCACAATCTGTTTTGCTTACTTGGTTGTAAACAAAAACCACCAGTGTGATCATCAGACTCTGTCCTTACAAATCCTCAATTGGCTGATTCAGAATCAGATAACTTCATTAAAATTCAAGACCAAATCATTAATGGTTCATTTGTCAATTCTTGCTCACCAACCTGAACTTGTTAATTTAATAAGCAACCCAAGTGTTGGTCTGAATCAATGGTTGGCCAAGCTTTCACTATATCACCACATCTAATGAGTACAAGATATAATTTCTCAATCACCCACATCTGACAGCACAATACTTTCTCAGTCACACACACACACACACACACACACACACACACACACACACACACTACTATGACAGTAAAGAGGAGCCGCTGTAGCTCAGTTGGTAAGTCCGAGTCACTAGCTGGTAATCCGTAAGGTTTGCGAGTTCAAACCCAGCTGAGGTTTTTTCAAACCCAGCTCGGTTCACAGTGGTGCGTCCTTGGGAAAGGCACTTTACTCCTTTTTTCCGCACTCCACCCAGGTGTAAATGTTATCCACTCCCCTCTCCCACATACAAATGGTCTCTCCTTCTCACACACATATACACACACCTGCTCTAGATTCTATGTTTAGCCCCCCCCCCCCACACAGACACATATACTTGTGCATTTATTTACTTCAGTGAAAGGCTTTCTGTGTGAACACTTGTCGAATGGTTCTTACGGCACTTAATGGTTCGTCTGATACTACAGTGATAGCGGCTATCCAGGCCATTCTTCTTCTTCTTCTCAATGCGTCTCGGACAGCTGGTTGTTCGTTGCTTTTAACTGTGAATTCGATGGAAAGAAAGTCCATCGTTCTTCTTGACGCCTTTATAATCATGAAAAGAATAGTGTCAGTTAATAATGCAACAACGAACTCCACTCGGCATTGCTTTTAGAGTGGCTACAACGACTAGTCTACAAGTACAACGACCCTAGCTACGCAGGCCGGCGAGTTGTTTACAAGGTCCGATCCTTTCCAATATGGCGGACGGTCCCACAATTCAGCGCGCGTGACGTCAGAGCCACTTTATCAATATTGGAACAACCTCCCTGCACATACTAAACTGGCCTCATAAATATACTAACAAATTCAAAAACCTCCTAGACAGTGATCCAAAAATTGCCCTGTTAAAGTACATCCATGATTAGTGCATCAATATGGATGCTAAAAACCGCCACAGCAATTGCCAAACTAACCAAAAGGAAGGACGCATTGAGAGGCTGCAAGGCCTGGTCGTCCAAATACCTGACCTGACCTGACCTAATTATTTAATGTAACTTGTAAGGAACATTTTGCCATCAATAAATTGTGGATCTTGTGGGTGTCATATGAAAACATTATGATAGTGAGCCCTCAGCAGAAAAAAAACCCCAATCAACCCAACAATCATATGTTAGCCCATTCTTTCCTACCATAAAGCTGCAGATATCAGTCAACTCTACGTCTTCGTCTTCGATCAAAACAACTCCGACATGATGTTTGGGGCCTTCTTGCTACTTCCGCTCAGTCTGTCTACTTACCGCAACAGCACAAAATTACTCACAATGCAGCACAACATGTTCTTCATCTTCCAGTAATGTCCACCTGCCGTTTATCGGCAATTATCAACATGTACAGGGGTTCAAAGGCGAAGATGCGCAGCACGGGATGAGATAGGATTTGAGAAATATATTAGATAATAGAAAAGCGTTTGTTGTTTACAATGATATTGACAGGATATGAAGAGAGTAATTTGGGTGGATATAAGTTCAGATAGGTATTAAATATTAGATGATCATTTGTTGTTTTAAGATGATATAAAAGATGAACTTGGCTGAGTATTTTCTAGGCTTGAGATGGGTGGGGGAGGGGTTGAGTAAATTTTAGTGAGATGCAAGATAGAAGAAGGAGTAAGTCATGCACGACGCCCGGGCCTCACATGATGCCATGCAGAAAAAATATATCTGTTTGAGTCATGCACGACCGTTAAGCATACCCAGTAATGCAACAATGCAAGTTGAGAGTTTTTGTTATACGTTGTAAATAAACAAACTAAAAAAAAGTTGCCAAGTTGAATGGTTGTGATTACTGGTGTGTGTGTGTGTGTGTGTGTGTGTGTGTGTGTGTGTGTGTGTGTGTGTGTGTGTGTGTGTGTGTGTGTGTGTGTGTGTGTGTCAGTGTGTGTGTGTGTGTGTGCGTGTGTGCGTGCGTGCGTGTGTGCGTGCGTGTGTGTGTGTGTGTGCGTGTGTGCGTGTGCGTGTGTGCATGTGTGTGTGTGCGTGTGTGTGCGCGCGCGCGTGCGTGCGTGTGTGTGCGT
>CM065681.1:88601121-88608621 GCA_017654935.2 Phymorhynchus buccinoides
TGATTGTATTAATAAAAAGAGGATGTCTACCTAATTCACCAGAGAGAGAGAGAGAGAGAGAGAGAGAGAGAGAGAGAGAGAGAGAGAGAGAGAGAGAGAGAGAGAGAGAGAGAGAGAGAGAGAGAGAGAGAGAGAGACAGACTAAGACTCAGACTCAGACTCAGATACTTTATTTTACAAGGATAAGAATTTAGGCTGGGCCTATTCTTCCATTCTGTCCTTGGTTCTAAGCATGCAATACATAACTACTACTATAAATGAACATTGAAATATAGGAACGTCGCCAACAGAAACAACAACTGACTGAGAGAGAGAGAGAGAGAGAGAGAGAGAGAGAGAGAGAGAGAGAGAGAGAGAGAGAGAGAGAGAGAGAGAGAGAGAGAGAGAGAGAGAGAGAGAGAGAGAGAGAGAGAGACTTGACACTTGACACTTGACTGTTTTAATTGCCATTGACAATCGAGAGAGAGTTCAGACACTTTATTTTACAAGGATAAGAATTTAGGCTGGGCCTAGTCTTCCATTCTGTCCTTGGTTCTAAGCATGCAATACATAACTAATACTAGATATATATATATAGAGAGAGATGGACAGAGAGATGGACAGAGAGAGAGAGAGAGAGAGAGAGAGAGAGAGAGAGAGAGAGAGAGAGAGAGAGAGAGAGAGAGAGAGAGAGAGAGAGAGAGAGAGAGAGAGAGAGAGAGAGGAGAGAGGGAGAGAGAGAGAGAGAGAGAGAGAGAGAGAGAGAGAGAGAGAGAGAGAGAGAGAGAGAGAGAGGGGGGGGGGGGGGGGTATGTAGGGTAAGAAAGGCGAGGCTGGTAAGGAGTGGGAATAAAAGTCAGTGGACGTTGTTGTTTTTTGTTTTTTTAACGAGAAAAAGAAAGGCGTGCGAAAGGGAATGTATGACGTAGTATTGGTTAGAGTGTAGGCACACCTGTAGCTATAGGCCTACCCCCGATTACACTCCCACCCCCGTCCTCAGTCCCCACACCCGCGCTACGCACCTTTTCACTATTGGCCACTGCAACGAACACCTTTTGCGAGAGTGAATGCCCTTGGTGGGTGGGGGAAGATGCTTGAGTTCTGACCAAACAAGGGTATAACTCTCGCCAATAACCCCTGAATGGCTTATGTCCCATATGGCTTCGGCCGGGAGGACGTAAAGCATAAATTAGCTGAATGGCTGACTTTTGCAAGAGTGAATGCCCTTTTGGATACTGACCAACAAGGGATTAACTCTTGCTGTCATGGGAGTTAATAACCCTAGTTGCAGTGGTCATATTGGAAAAGACAGGTACTACGCCTACTTTTTAATATTTGTAAATGTTTTAGCCAGTTTGATTTTTCCCTTGTTCTATCTTTCGATCATTCCCACATACAGCTAAAACAAAATGTAATAAAGTGGCCCATTTATTCTTGGTCTTAATAATTCTGATCGCTTCTCGGCCTTTTGGCTAAGACAGTGATTCAGGAACATAAATTTTTGTTTATACCCTGGTTGGTTTGTTCAGCCCGTCGTACAAGGCGAAAGCCAATACGCGACGTTAAACTGAACTTCCATCCTTGGTCTTAATGCTTTTTTTTTTATATTTTATAAATTTATTCTACTTACACTCGTGGCGGTACCATAGCCGATGAGGTTTAACCCTTTCACCGCCAGCCATATTTCAGCCGAAAATGTCCATTAAATGTACCTGGGTAGAGAACAATATCCATATGCAGTATTGGGGATTCTTCTGTGACATATAAAATAAGGTCTATCCTTACTTCCCAAAACTAAGACAAAGGAGTCTTTGGATAATAGACCCCAATTAGATGCCTTTTAGTGACATAGAAGTTAAATCATTGTGGTGCTAAAATGCGACTTTGGCGGTGAAAGGGTTAACCGAGGCGTGGTTACTGCCACACTTATCTGCATTGTTAACAAATCGGGACTTTACTGGTGTTGCACTGCCTCCGGGCATTGCCTCCAGTATCGTTCTCACCATCTTTGTATCTACAAATGTCCCATGTGTCTGTTCCAGACCGAGAGGACGTAAAACACCATTTTCCCTCTTCCTTTGTTTGTTTTTATACTCGTATTAACCCTTTCACCGCCAGTCAAATTTCAGGCAAAACTTTCCATTAAATTTACCTGGGTAGAGAACAAAATCCATCTGCAGTATTGGGGATTCTTCTGTGACAGATATAAAATAAGGTCTAACCTTCCTTCCCAAAACTAAGACAATAGGGTCTTTGGATAATAGACCCCAATTTGATACCTTTTAGTGACATAGGTGTTAAATCACTGTGGTGTTAAAATGCGACTTTGGCGGTGAAAGGGTTAACTACTTGTGGCGGTACCATAGCCGATGAGGTTTAACCGAGGCGTGGTTACCGCTACACCTATATGTATTGTTAAAAAAATCGGGAATTTACTGGAGTTGCACTGCCTCCGGGTATTGCCTCCAGTATTATTCCCACCATCTTTGTATCTACAAATGTCCCATATATGTGTCTGTTCCAGACCGAGAGGACGTGAAACACAATTTTTCGTTCGTTTGTTTGTTTGTTTGATTTGAGCAGGAAATAAGCTTACTGATTCGGGTCGATCTATTTAGTTATGCCTACAGGGCAATTAAAAGAAAAAATGAAAGAGCTGTTAGCTATCTATTGAACGAACTGAAAAGTAGATGAATACTGCCTCCTCAACTCCCTTTAACAGCTAACAGTGATGGAGTAGTCGATTGAGAGCTGTGTGTGTGTGTGTGTGTGTGTGTGTGTGTGTGTGTGTGTGTGTGTGTGTGTGTGTGTGCGCGTGTGCGTGTGTGTGTGTGTGTGTGTGTGTGCGTGTGTGTGTGAGAGCCCGACAATAAACTCCAAAAAAGGCAACTGGACTAGAATTAAACTGGACTGAAATTTGGTTTTGTCGGGGAATAATATGCCCAGAATACGTATTTGGTACTTTATAGTCAAGAGGCGTCTCTTTGAAATTCGGGTTGCTCCCACCTGGAGAGCGCGTCGCAGCCAGAGGCGCGCCACCCATTTTTGTTTTTTGCATGCAATGTTTTGTGTGACTGATGAGGAAGGAAAAGGAGGGAGGTGGTGGGGTGTTACATTTTGACCAAATGACAACTTTTTCGTTGCCACTGGGTTTATAACGTGTGCTAAGTGCATGGGTACACGGGACCTTGGTTTATTGTCTCATCCGAAAGACTCCACGTTCAAACCTTGTAAGGCCTAGTGCAGAGTGGGAGGAAAAATCCCCTGTACCCAGGTTCGAACTCGAATCCCCTGTACCCAGGTTCGAACTCGAATCCCCTGTACCCACTCTCCTTGCCAAGGGGACATCTAGATACTCAAAGGCCAGCAAATCCCAAAGACTGCATCACAATGCAATGCCTCCTAATATCGGAGGCATTTCACATCTCAAAAGTTGTAAACATGAATGTCCATTACTTCGAAAACGACTGCTCTTATGAATGAAAGTTAGGTTTTTACGTCCACTCGGCTGCAAAAACAGCACATATGGGACGAACCATCAACCAACCATCACCCAAAGCTCTGAGCAGATCCTGGAGGTACTGCAATACGAGGTCTGAATTATGTTACGATGACTCTTACATCCCCTTTATATTGCTCTTATGTTACGACACAGTGCACCTTGAGTCCTTGATCTAGATTGAGGAGCACAGCCATTGGTTTAAACAGCCATTCACTAAGTTGTGCGTACATCCAGGGTCCTTTGCTCAATGGCTTGTATCACTGGTTGACATTAGCCTGTAGAAAGGGCCAACAGTAAATGAGAGCTGTACCACAAATTATATTCTACAGTATTTGAATATCATCTTACAGCTTAGTCTTTCGTGGAAGACTATGACTCTCGAACGAGGGGGCCCTTTGCACCGGCTCTAGTGCTGCAGCCGAAGGGATTGGTTGGCCTTTGGGGACCTTCCCCAACGCCAACTGTCGTCCTCAATTCCCTTTGGCTGAGAGAGTGGGAATGTACCCTGGGCAAGGCATCTCTAACTACAAACTAATTCTCGCCCAGCCCGCTAGAATAGTATCTGCTCCCTTTGATATCTGGCAGTCATTGTCGGAAACGACAGACAGGCAACAAAAAAAGCATACGTTTAAAGTTCCCTTTCGAAAACGATTGTTCTTATTGCTAAATGCTCAACTTTAAAGTTTGGGATTTAGAGTCCTTCAGCTAAAGAGGCTATAAGTGTGAAAATGTTTTACTGTTGTTTTTGAAAACCACTGTTATTAGGCCTACAATTTGGGGCAGTGGTTGGATGCCTCGAGCCTCCATACGGGGAAGTGGACGACCCCGACCCTCCATAATCTCTCCCTGTGGGATACCGGGATGTGTGTGTGTCTTTTGTACAAATAGTTACTCCACCTTCTGGAAGTTCTGTGCTGGCAACTTCCTCTAATCTGTCACTCTCTTTGACTCTGCTTTTCCACTTTGCTTTCTGTCATCTACTATTTTTCTGCCTTATTGGCTCATTCTACTGCCTTTAAAAAGAAAGGTCTTCCAAATAATGTTCTCCTTTGAGCTCCCCCGAAATAGGAATGTGTCGGCTGAATGCACCTGAGAGACCAGCGAAAACTGAAAACCGGACAAATGCGTACCTTCCCATTTTGACCATATGGGCAGGGAACGAAGAAGAAGAAGAAGAAGCTAGGTCTACAGTTGTCAATTTTAGTATCCTGTCGACTTCGACCCTAGTCATATAGTGTAGTATTGGAATGAATGGCGACGAATTAAGGAAGCAGCTTATTAACCCCTCTCTGTACGTTGAGAAGGATTGAACCATGTCCTCAGGCGGCTCGCCATGTCCCGCTTGATGGCTCATCCGTCACTCTACTTTCTTGTCCCACATCGAAGCTTCGATTGAAAACTGAAAACGCGTTCAGGGGAGGCATGCGTTGACTGCGTGTTTTGCTATGATCTGTGATCGACTTTGCTAATGAATGTCAAGGTTTATTTTGGGGTGCAGTTTGCACTGGTTCACGTGAATGTGTCTATTAAATTGAAAATGAAAACAGCAGCAACAGGGCAAACAACAACAACAACAACAACAACAACAACAACAACAACAACAACAACAACAACAACAACAAAACAAAGATACAACAAACATGTCAAAGCATGTTCAGCCTGAACTGTGGGTGCTCATGAATTCCCCTATTAGGATAAAGGATAATCATGACGAAGAAGAAGAAGAAACAGAAAAAGAAGAAGAAGAAGAAGAAGAAGAAGAAGAAGAAGAAGAAGAAGAAGAAGAAGAAGAAGAAGAACCTACATTTCAATGGATTCTTTTTGTCACTAACACCCAAACCCTCCATAATAATGTCCTCAAAACCGTTCCAAACTTTACGAACAGGCCAAAATAATCCTTCAGTCTACCCAATTCAGAACGAACCATTCGAGATTTGAAAAAAACAACAACAAAAAACCCTACAAGAACAAAACATGTTGCTGAATGAGAATCCAGCTCCACTTGAAATATGGCGAAATAACCTGGTGTGGCATTCTCAAAATGGATTTGTTCTCAACATGTCTGCGCATGTGCAAAGAGTTAGGGATATGCTTAGGGTTAGGGTTAGGGTTAGGAATAGGGTTAGAGATAGGGTAAGGGATAGGTTTAGGGTAAATTTAGTGTCGAATACACAACAAATAAAATTTGATGGTACGTCATGATCGATTTCGCACATGCGCAGACATGTTGAGAACAAATCCATTTTGAGAATGCTATAGGGGAAGGCGGGGTAAAAAGCGCATGGGCGGGTAAGAAGCCCACCCCAATTATCTCATGAAATGAAGCAAATTTCAGTCTCATTTTGCCCATGAGACGAGCGTTAATGTCTAGCATTCGTCTCATGGGCAAATTTGACTGAAAATTTCTTTATTTCATGAGATAATTGGGGTGGGCTTCTTACCCGCCCATGCGCTTTTTACCCCGTCTTCCCCTACCGGGTTTAGCAACCATTAAAATGATGCAGACCGTTTAAGTTGGAAGGGAAACTAGCAGTATGATTATTATACTGATTAACGGGCGCTGGTTAGTCTGAACACTACCCTAGCATTAAAAAAAGGCCTTCTAGTTAGTAACGACTAAAGAGCTTCCCCCAACATAAGCTGCGCTTTGACTTATAGTAAGTCTTCGTATCAAATTTGTCAGTGAAGGAAGGGGTGGGGTGCTCTCCTGTAGAAAAGGGGGGCTATATAGTTAGAAGGTACAACATGTGACGTGTTGACCTTAAGTGATTCTTTTCGTTTCTTTTTTATTCTAACAACTCTCATCATCATCATGACTTCACCATCTGCCATTTGTGTGTTGTTATTAGTATATTATGGTGTGTTGATCTGCGTTATGTGTAAAGAGGTAAGTTATGGAGTTTCATTTTTTTTAAAGTTGCTAAAATCACACAGGAATGTTTTTTTCTTCTTTCTTTAATGTGGTTATCATTTTAAGAAAACTAGAAAAATCTCGTTCTCTATCTGTCTGTCTGTCGGAATGAATGAATCTTTAATTTAATGTCTTTTCACACGAAGAGTGATTTTAAACAACATGCAAACATTGAACCAATTGAACCGTCACTTCCGGTTTTAGCTATTTCGTGAACACAAATTTACCTGCATGTTCCCAGCCAGAACACCTCTGGCTGGCACTTCCTGTTCAGAAACATACCAGACGTGTTGGACATTACCTTTCTAATGAATACTGAAAATAGGAATGCATAAGGTACAGCCGTTTTCGAGATATTCAAGATTGAAATTTCCGGCGATTTGTAAATGGAATAATCTTTTTGAAAACTTAAACTGGAAGCACATTTTTCTTCAGTGTTACATGTATAAAGCTTCTACAGATGTGCAACTTAGATGGTTTCAGCATAGACTTTTACATAGACTGCTTCCAACTCAGAGATATCTATTTCAATGTAAAATTGTTGACTCCCCAACCTGTAACTTTTGTGAAGCGGAGGAGCAAACAATTCCACATGGTATTTGATTGCATCATTGTGCAGAGGTTTTTTGGACAAATCTGCAGTGTTTACTAAAAGGTAATTGTCAACATTGTGATAATTTGAATGTGGATAAAGAGTTGGTGTTGTTTGGCATGAAACCTAATGTGAAAACTGATAAAACCATGGATTTTCTGCTTTTTGCTAAATTCTACATTTACAAGTGTACATTACAAAATGTCCGCCTTGATTTGCAGATTTTTCTTACCATTTTTAAATACAGATTTAATCAGGAGAAATATTTAGCCTTTTTGAATGACACTTTAAGACAGTTTGAAGAAAACTGGTTTCCCTATTCCCCGATTATTTCCTAGCTTCCTTTTCTTTATATGACTGTGTACCACTAATTCAAAGTGTTGATTATGTTGTCGTTGGTATTCTTGATAGTCTAAGATTTAAAAAAAATATAACAAAAAAGAAACAACTTAATAACACAATGATTATTTTCAAAGGTTCCATTCTTGTTGTAATAACCCGTATTAACTTCCATGT
>CM065681.1:88613621-88618621 GCA_017654935.2 Phymorhynchus buccinoides
CACCCACCAGCTGGCCCGGGTGACCGTGTCCGGTGACGTCAACAAGCACGATGACGTCACGCTGTGGGTGCAGACGGCCGTGGGTGACGTCAGGCGGCGGAGCCTCCGGCGCGTGGAGCACGACCTGCTGCACGAGGGGCTGACGGCTTTCACTGTGGTCGGGGACACCCAGGGCACGCCTCGCCTGCGGTGGGAAAACGTGTCGGTGAGTGGCACGCGCACGCGCACGCGCACACGCGCACGCGCATGTAGGTTATATTCGTAGCATGCGATGAAAGAGTGCACGTATGCGTGCACTTACACATTACAATATTGATTGTGTATACAGTGGAACATCCCTTATAAGACCTTCAAAAATCATCCAAAATGAGGTAGGGGTCTTAACAGGGAGGTAATTTTATACTCACAAAGAAGGGCAATGTCTCAGAGAAGTAGGTCTTATGTGGGAGGGAGTCTTATAATGGGAGGTCTTATAAGGGAGGTTCCACTGTACTGGCACATAAGCTTGGAAATGCATAAACGTGTATAATTATTCACACGTGTATGTGTGGGAGCATGCAGGACAAACGCACGCGCACACATACACACACGCACGACGCACTTGCGTAAACATTCTTACGTGTACACTTAGACACATGCACGCACATACACACACACACGCAGCGCGCGCATGCAATCGCAAATACACACACACCACACTCAAATTCGACACAATTGTGTGGTTTTTGTGGGGTTTTTTGTGGGTGGTTTTTTTTTGGGGGGGGGGTATGTTCTGGCCTAGCCGACTTTATACCTGGGTATATTTTGGTGTAGCCGACTTTATACCTGGGTATAGTTTGGTGTGGGCGACTTTATACCTGGGTATAGTTTGGTGTAGCCGACTTTATACCTGGGTATAGTTTGGTGTAGCCGACTTTATACCTGGGTATATTTTGGTGTAGCCGACTTTATACCTGGGTATAGTTTGGTGTAGCCGACTTTATACCTGGGTATAGTTTGGTGTAGCCGACTTTATACCTGGGTATAGTTTGGTGTAGCCGACTTTATACCTGGGTATAGTTTGGTGTGGGCGACTTTATACCTGGGTATAGTTTGGTGTAGCCGACTTTATACCTGGGTATAGTTTGGTGTAGCCGACTTTATACCTGGGTATAGTTTGGTGTAGGCGACTTTATACCTGGGTATAGTTTGGTGTAGCCGACTTTATACCTGGGTATAGTTTGGTGTAGGCGACTTTATACCTGGGTATAGTTTGGTGTAGCCGACTTTATACCTGGGTATAGTTTGGTGTGGGCGACTTTATACCTGGGTATAGTTTGGTGTAGCCGACTTTATACCTGGGTATATTTTGGTGTAGCCGACTTTATACCTGGGTATATTTTGGTGTAGCCGACTTTATACCTGGGTATATTTTGGTGTAGCCGACTTTATACCTGGGTATAGTTTGGTGTAGCCGACTTTATACCTGGGTATAGTTTGGTGTAGCCGACTTTATACCTGGGTATAGTTTGGTGTAGGCGACTTTATACCTGGGTATAGTTTGGTGTAGGCGACTTTATACCTGGGTATAGTTTGGTGTAGCCGACTTTATACCTGGGTATAGTTTGGTGTAGGCGACTTTATACCTGGGTATAGTTTGGTGTAGCCGACTTTATACCTGGGTATAGTTTGGTGTAGCCGACTTTATGCCTGGGTATAGTTTGGTGTAGGCGACTTTATACCTGAGTATATTTTGGTCTAGGACATTGTATTAAGCGGGTATATTTCGGACGAGGTGACAAGGTATAATTATATTCTGGCCTGTTACACCAGAAATAAATAACGTTTCGTCTAAGCTTGAACAAGTGGTTAGATATGAACTGGAACTCTATTATCATTCTTCTACTGGTCAAGACTGTAAAATACGTATATATCCTTTAGATGCGCTTATAACCTTCGCTTAAAAAAAACCCTGCTGCAATCTTAACCCTTTCACCGCCAAAGTCGCATTTTTGCACCACAATGATTTAACAACCATGTCATAAAAGCTCTTGAAATCGGGGTCTGCTATTCAATGATATTGTGTTCCTCAATTTAGGCAGTAAGGATTGACCCCATTCTAAATGTGTCACAGAGAAATCCAACAATATTGCAGACAAAATCTTTCCTGTAGCCAAGTAGCTTTGATGAAAGTTTTGACTCAAAGATGGCTGGCGGTGAAAGGGTTAAGATAGCGCAAACTAAAAACAAAACAAAGAAAGAAGCAAACAAAAGGAAAAGAAAACACCCGAAAGTAAAACAGAAAAGCAAACAAACAAACTAGATTGAAAAGTTATCGAATGTAGCATTCGAGAATCACCCGCGGAGTTACGCAGCCACACCCCGACTTCGGAGGATGACTGTGATTATCTTGCTGCTGCATACTGTCACTATCTTACTGTTTCTGCTGCTAACTGTCCCTATCTTGCTGAGTAGATTTCCCATAAAAGCATCCGATAATCACCCGCGTTGCTAGTTTTCAAGGTCACAAAAGGTACATTTACAATACCCAGCCAACATTCCCACCTGATTTCATCTTGGGAACACCATTTTTCCGACCCCCCCGATTTCAGGGTCCAGTCATCTCCTTGATCTTGACCTTGACCTTGATTGGTCAACAATAGTCGGAAGGAGCATAAGCCAAACCACCTTCATGCCAAGTTTCAACATCCTATGTCGACTGGTGCCCAAGATATGGCTAAAAATACATTTTCAGTTTTCAAGGTCATACGTCAAGGTCATGACCTTGACCTTGACTTTGACACCAAAAGGCACATCTACAGTACCTAGCCTACACGCACATCAAGTTTCATCTTCCTATCCATATTCCTTCATGGTGATATGCTGTTATCTTTGGAATTCCATTTTTCCGACTCCCCGATTTTCAGGGTTCTTCATACCAAGTTTCAACATGATATGTTGACTGGTGCCCGAGATATGGCTAAAAATAGTTTTTCAGTTTTCAAGGTCATACGTCAAGGTCATGACCTTGACCTTGACACCAAAAGGCACATCTACAGTAACTAGCCTACATGCACATCAAGTTGAATCTTCCTATCTTTATTCTTTCATGGTGATATACTGTTAACAAACCACCCACCCACCCCCACCCACACACACACAGCCACACACACAACAAAAACAATATCACCTTCGCTCCGTAAACTCCGCGGGTGATAACAAAAATCACCAATCTTTTCTTTCATCAGTGAAGACTGTAAAATACGTACACACACCTTTACACCGTTTTATGTGATTATAATAAACTTTCACTTTTGAAAAAAAAAGTCATTCCACAGCGCAGCCCCCTCCCCCCGCCTATCTTCTTTGTGATGTTTGATATAGGTGGTTTATGTTTCCTATAATAATAATAATAATAATACTGGGCATTTATATAGCGCTTTACTCCCTTTGCAGGGAGCTCAAAGCGCTTTACATAGACAATAAAACACAAATAAGTCATTATACACATAAGACTCACTACAATCAAATCAAATATGCATAAAATAATATTATTTAAGCAAAGCCCTGTTCATAACATGTTTCATACAATTTCGTTATCTCCTCTCTTGGCCTCACTATTTCATTCTTTGATTAATTAACCAAACTTCTTTTCGAGGCTTACCAATTTGTTCTGCGTTGTGTGTTGTTTATGTGTAACATATTCAATCTTGGATAGATGTTGATTTGTTCTCCACCATTGTTGATGTGTACCGTGTGGGTGGAGGGTCATAAAGGCGAACTTGGCACATTCTTTTTTGAGAATGATGCTTTGTTTGTCTCACTTTGGTTCTGACCCACGCACTGCTAGGTGATTGGTATCGTAATCAACTTTGGTGGAGGGGAGTTAATTAGAAAGAGAGTATTCACCCTTCGTTATCTCCTCTCTTGGCCTCACTATTTCATTCTTTGATTAACCAAAATTCCTTTGGAGGCTTACCAGTTTGTTCTGTGTTGTGTGTTGTTTATGTGTAACATATTCAAGGCTAGAAGGCTATGCCACTCTTGGAATTGGTGGATAGATGTTGATTTATTTGTATGTTGTCCTCTCCACACATTGCTAGATGATTGGCATCGTAATCAACTGTGGTGGAGGGGAGTTAATTAGAAATAGATTGTCCAATGTGGCGGTACCATAGCCGATGAGGTTTAACCGAGGCATGGTTACCGCTACACCTATCTTGTTAAAAACTCGGGACTTTACTGGTGTTGCACTGCCTCCGGGCATTACAGCCAGTATTGTTCCCAACATCTTTGTATTTACAAATGTCCCATATGTGTCTATGACCGAGAGGACGTAAAACATCATTTTCATCAACCAGTTAATTAGAAATCACTTGCAGTTTTACTATTAGCATTTTTCACATACATCTGTATCATTAAAAATTCGGGACTTTCCTAGAGTTGCACTGCCTCCGGGCATTGCCTCCAGGATCGTTCCCACCATCTTTATATCTACTAATGTCCCATATGTGTCCGTTTCAGGCCGGAGGACGTTAAACGGATTTTCGTCGTCAGTTAATTAGAAAGAGAGTACTCATCCTTTGTTCAGTTTCCTACACGCTTTACTTGGTTGCAGTCGGCAGCCAGGCAAAAGGCCAGGCAGTTTTTCTACAACCTGAAGTCTGGCGCCGTGGTCAGCATCATCACCACGGATTCTAAAGGCGGAGTGCGAGTGGTAAGTGCATGCTATTTATGCTCTTGAATTTCAAAAGCAGGGGCGGATCGGGGGAGGGGAGAAAATAACTCGATTTTTGTCTTAATAATCACTAAATTGCATTCCCCCGTAGGGATACCGGTGGATCCTTTGTACAAATAGTTCCTCCAACTTCTGGAAGTTCTGTGCTTGTAACTTCCTCTAATTCTGTCATTCTCTTTGACTCCGCCTTTTCCCTTTGCTTACTGTCATCTGCTATCTTTCTGTCTTACTGGTCCATTCTCCTGCCTTTTTTCTATAAATTCTTACAAAGATTTCTTCAGCC
>CM065681.1:88633621-88656121 GCA_017654935.2 Phymorhynchus buccinoides
TCCATCGTCATTGTCTTGAAGTCAGAAACCTCCAGCTTGTTTCCTGGAAAATCAACGCAATTATACACGTGGTGTTCTTCTTTCTTCTTCTTTTTTAAAAAAGTAGAGAGATTAATGACATAATGCATACAGTTATTAAGCTGGCTATGATGAATAACAACTGAAAATTTGTTTTTGTTGTTGCAAGTAATTTTACTCAAAGTTTACATTTTTGTGGGGTTTTTTCCTCGGTTTTTAAAAAAATAAAGAGATTAATGATATAATGCATACAGTTATTAAGCTGGCTACCATGAATAACAACTGAAAATATGTTTTTGTGGTTGCAAGTAATTTTACTCAAAGCTTACATTTGTTTAACAACAAAAAGTAACGAACTAAATAATACAAATTAGACTGCTACGTTTTGATAGATAACTAGGGTTCACAGCATAACTGGCTTAATTATGACAAGAAATGACCATTCTGTAAAGCTTAAGAAAATAATAATCCATCGGTAACTGTCAAACATTTAACCCTTTCACCGCCAAAGTCGCATTTTAGCACCACAGTGATTTAACACCTATGTCACTAAAAGGCATCAAATTGAGGTCTATTATCCAAAGACCCTATTGTCTTAGTTTTAGGAAGTAAGGATAGACCTTATTTTATATATGTCACAGAAGAATCCCCAATACTGCAGATGGATTTTGTTCTCTACCCAGGTAAATTTAATGGAAAGTTTTGGATGAAATATGGCTGGCGGTGAAAGGGTTAAAAAAAGTTAAACACAATTATTACCGTTTAACGTTTATATAGAAAGGAAATCTATGCCAATTGTCTAGCATTTGACTACAAAGAAACCCACATTAATTGTCTAACATTTGACTACAAAGAAACTCACATTAATTGTCTAGCATTTGACTACAAAGAAACCCACATTAATTGTCTAACATTTGACTACAAAGAAACTCACATTAATTGTCTAACATTTGACTACAAAGAAACACACATTAATTGTCTAACATTTAACATGCAAGAAACACACATTAATTGTCTAACATTTGACTACAAAGAAACTCACATTAATTGTCTAGCATTTGACTACAAAGAAACACACATTAATTGTCTAACATTTGACTACAAAGAAACACACATTAATTGTCTAACATTTGACTACAAAGAAACTCACATTAATTGTCTAACATTTGACTACAAAGAAACACACATTAATTGTCTAACATTTAACATGCAAGAAACTCACATTAATTGTCTAACATTTGACTACAAAGAAACACACATTAATTGTCTAACATTTAACATGCAAGAAACACACATTAATTGTCTAACATTTAACATACAAAGAAACTCACATTAATTGTCTAACATTTGACTACAAAGAAACACACATTAATTGTCTAACATTTGACTACAAAGAAACACACATTAATTGTCTAACATTTAACATGCAAGAAACTCACATTAATTGTCTAACATTTGACTACAAAGAAACTCACATTAATTGTCTAACATTTGACTACAAAGAAACACACATTAATTGTCTAGCATTTGACTACAATGAAACACACATTAATTGTCTAACATTTAACATGCAAGAAACACACATTAATTGTCTAACATTTGACTACAAAGAAACACACATTAATTGTCTAACATTTGACTACAAAGAAACACACATTAATTGTCTAACATTTAACATGCAAGAAACACACATTAATTGTCTAACATTTGACTACAAAGAAACACACATTAATTGTCTAACATTTGACTACAATGAAACACACATTAATTGTCTAACATTTGACTACAAAGAAACACACATTAATTGTCTAACATTTGACTACAAAGAAACACACATTAATTGTCTAACATTTGACTACAAAGAAACACACATTAATTGTCTAACATTTAACATGCAAAGAAACACACATTAATTGTCTAACATTTAACATGCAAGAAACACACATTAATTGTCTAACATTTGACTACAAAGAAACTCACATTAATTGTCTAGCATTTGACTACAAAGAAACACACATTAATTGTCTAACATTTGACTACAATGAAACACACATTAATTGTCTAACATTTAACATGCACGAAACCCACATTAATTGTCTAACATTTGACTACAAAGAAACACACATTAATTGTCTAACATTTAACATGCAAGAAACTCACATTAATTGTCTAACATTTGACTACAAAGAAACTCACATTAATTGTCTAACATTTGACTACAAAGAAACACACATTAATTGTCTAACATTTAACATGCACGAAACCCACATTAATTGTCTAACATTTGACTACAAAGAAACTCACATTAATTGTCTAACATTTGACTACAAAGAAACTCACATTAATTGTCTAACATTTGACTACAATGAAACACACATTAATTGTCTAACATTTGACTACAAAGAAACACACATTAATTGTCTAACATTTGACTACAAAGAAACTCACATTAATTGTCTAACATTTGACTACAAAGAAACACACATTAATTGTCTAACATTTAACATGCACGAAACCCACATTAATTGTCTAACATTTGACTACAAAGAAACTCACATTAATTGTCTAACATTTGACTACAAAGAAACTCACATTAATTGTCTAACATTTGACTACAAAGAAACTCACATTAATTGTCTAACATTTGACTACAATGAAACACACATTAATTGTCTAACATTTGACTACAAAGAAACACACATTAATTGTCTAACATTTGACTACAAAGAAACTCACATTAATTGTCTAACATTTGACTACAAAGAAACACACATTAATTGTCTAACATTTAACATGCACGAAACCCACATTAATTGTCTAACATTTGACTACAAAGAAACTCACATTAATTGTCTAACATTTGACTACAAAGAAACTCACATTAATTGTCTAACATTTGACTACAATGAAACACACATTAATTGTCTAACATTTGACTACAAAGAAACACACATTAATTGTCTAACATTTAACATGCAAGAAACACACATTAATTGTCTAACATTTGACTACAAAGAAACACACATTAATTGTCTAACATTTGACTACAAAGAAACACACATTAATTGTCTAACATTTGACTACAAAGAAACACACATTAATTGTCTAACATTTAACATGCAAGAAACACACATTAATTGTCTAGCATTTGACTACAAAGAAACACACATTAATTGTCTAACATTTGACTACAAAGAAACACACATTAATTGTCTAGCATTTGACTACAATGAAACACACATTAATTGTCTAACATTTAACATGCACGAAACCCACATTAATTGTCTAACATTTGACTACAAAGAAACACACATTAATTGTCTAGCATTTGACTACAAAGAAACACACATTAATTGTCTAGCATTTGACTACAAAGAAACTCACATTAATTGTCTAACATTTAACTACAAAGAAACACACATTAATTGTCTAGCATTTGACTACAAAGAAACACACATTAATTGTCTAACATTTAACATGCAAGAAACACACATTAATTGTCTAACATTTAACATGCAAGAAACCCATGGTACTTGCACATACATCAAAACCACCTAGCATTTCAACAGAAAAGTAACCCATCGTGGCTGATCGACATTTAATCAAGAAAAAACAACGATCGTGACAGCCCCAAAGCAGAAAAATATGGGAATGCTTCAACTGTGGGTTGACAATGCTTTAGAAAGTTTGAAATCTATTCGTTTAATCTTCCGATTGTGCTAAGAGCATGGGCACACGGTAAAATGTAGGCTGTAATAGAACATACTGTACCAGAATTTATTTTCCAAATGTTTATAACCAGTGTGAGAGCGTCATTGAAACTCACGGCATTAAATGTCTCCGTACACGTGAACATTCGCTAGCCATTCCTCAGCCAAAATTTACCATTAACCTTACCCGAGTAGAGAAAAGATTATGTCTGCAATATTGGTGATTCTTCTCTGACATGCATAAAACAGGGCCTGCCCTTACCTCCTAAGATTAAGAACATAAGGTCACTGGATACCAGACCATCATTTGATGCCTTCTAGTGACATGGGTGTCAAATCATTGTGGTGCCAAAAGGCGACAGTGGCGATGAAAGGGTTTAAATTAATAAGGACATTGACTTAAGTAGGAATTAAAAAAACAAATCCCTTACCCAGATATCTGCCTGGTACTTGGAGTTGGAGGTTTCTGTTCAGAGTGTTGAAGAAGTGCTCAGCAGCGTGGCTTGTATTCTTGCACCACTGCATGAAGTCCTGGGCCACAGGGGCATGCAGCACGTAGTCCACGTAACCCCTGCTGGCCACGATGTGAGTGGCGCCTTTGTACACTGTCAGATTATGTGGGGCTGGCAGGGACTTGCGCCATCGGCTAACTGTATGTCGACTGCGTTTCAAAAAGAACCATTGAGCCGTGTGTTAGAAAGTCCTTTAGTACTAAGGCTCAAGGCCACAGAAAAACACACGATTTGACTACGTAAAAACATTGCATTTGTGTTTCTATGATACCTAAACCGACTTCTTTTTCTTCTGCTTCTTCTTGTTGTTCGCGAATGTTGTCCGATAGACACCCCAGTGCCTAAAAGTGAAGGCAGCTTTACGCTGTAAGTCACCAAGACCGCCACAGAGCTACTGAGTGAACAGGACAGGGTCTGGCTGGGTGCTCCCTCTCACATGATCGACGAGTGTGTGGTGGTGGTGGTGGTGGTGGTAATCTCAATGTGGGCAGGAATTGTTTCAAGGTCTCCACCTCAGCTTTGGAAACGTTCAGTAGAGGCTGGTGGCAAGGTAAACATTCTCTGCCATCTGGGTGTTGCATGGCACATAATATGACCACCCCACCATTACGTACTGCAGCTTCAGAAGAACTGTAAGTATATACATATGTCCAGAGCTCCCTTGGGAAGAATCTGAAGATGCTCCAGTGTGTGGGCTTTATATGTCCAGAGCTCCCTTGGGAAGAGAGTCTGAAGATGCTCCAGTGTGTGGGCTTTCTTTCCACGGGCGCTCTATGCGGTTTTGTAGAAGATTCCCTGGACCGTGCTCTGATCCCAGGGCGGAGCAAAGCGACACAGAGTAGGAAGGCGTTCTGAGGATGTTTTGGATCGAGTTTCTGTTCTAACACTGTGACCTTTACCTTGTTCGCTCCAGTGTGAGCAATATTGGAACAATATGACAAAATCGACGCAAAAGCTGACGGTATATCCCTCCATTAACAACTATATTGTCATTGTTTTAAAATTGACAAACATTACGTGGATGACTCAGCGTTCATCCAAATGGTAAACTAAAAAAGATTCAACTCACAGAGCATAGCCAGCAGAAATGTCGTTGGCTCCGTTGTAGGCCATCAGGATGCGGACCAGCTCATAGTTGGTCTTCAAGGGGAACTCCTGCCCCGTCAGGTTGATGAAGTACTTCCAGGCCTTGCTGCTCCTCCACAGGTCCTCCATGCACACGATCTCAGGCTCCAGCACTGAGTAGTGGCCCCACTTGACGTCAATGGAGCGTGACGCCAGGAACACGTTGGGGAAACATCGTGACACGGATTCCATGGCCAAGCGAAAGGGTGGTAAAGATTTCTTGTCCACGTGGATGCAGTAGAAATTCTGAGGCCTGTACACTGCTCTGAGCAAATCAACCACCTAAAATGAACACAAATAATAATAATAATAATAATAATAATAATAATGTTAATAATAATAATAATAATAATAATAATAATAATAATAATGTTAATAATAATAATAATAATAATAATAATGTTAATAATAATAATAATAATGTTAATAATAATAATAATAATAATAATAATAATAATAATAATAATAATAATATTATTATTATTATTATTATTATTATTATTATTATTATAATAATAATAATAATAATAATAATAATAATAATAATAATGTTATACTAATAATAATAACATATTTCTTGCTACGCAACTCAATGCGCTTACAAGAAAGACACTTGTGAAGATGTTTTGTCCACGTGGATGCAGTGGAAATTCTGAGGCCTGTACACTGCTCTGAGCAAATCAATCACTTACAATGAAACCACAAAAGAGACACTTGAAAATCACGAAAGTTCTTTCTTTAAACAAAATACATTTCAGCGTGTGTTGTTGGTCACGTTGTCAAACGCAGTTTCAAAATCAATGTGATAATTACGAAAATGTACAGAATGCACACATTGTTTCCTTGAAGTAGCCTTCTCCATGGCAGAAATTAACGGAGCCATCAAGAGAATGAAACCTAAGTAAGCCCCCAGGAATGATGGAATTCTCAACGACATGATCACAACCCTTGGAGCCTTAGCCAGAGATAAATAATCTCCAATGAAGCCTGGAGTTTTGAAAAATGTCTAGAATGATGGAGAGAATCAAACATTACCTCAATCCAAAAGAAACTAAAAGGCAAAACGAAGATGTCCAGCTACCGCACAATCAGCCAGCTAAGTTGTCTGGGCAAGGAAAGAATGGTGACCGCAAGACTGCTCAAACACCTGGAAGAGAAGCACCTACTCAGCAACACTCTGTCAGCCTCCAGAAAGAACCGCAGCACAGAAGACTAGCTAGTTTACCTTGTTCATGAGATATAATAATAATAAAAAAAATAATTAATAATGCTTATATAGCGCATAATCTTGCAAAGCAACTCAATGCGCTTTTCACTCACCATTCGTACAAACATTTCTAACAAACTGGCCCACGCATCCTCACCATACATCTCTATCAAAATGAATACATATTAGAGAATGCATTGCATATAATCATAACACAACACACCAACACCCACGTCCCTTCAACACCACCACCCCAACCATCCCCCCACTCCCCCCCCCCACCCATCCCCACCCCTGCCCCCCTACTCCCCACCCTCACCCCATACACACACACGCGCACGCGTTAACCTCAAACTCAACGTCTTCAATGAGCTGGAAAACAAGAGTGGGGAAAGGATCATAGACTTTGCAGAGAGAAAGCTTTCCTGAAGAAGTGGGTTTTTAGTTGGGACTTGAAGGAAGGAAGAGTGGACTGGTTACGGGTATGGTCAGGGAGAGAATTCCAAACGTTTGGTGCAACAAAACTAAACGCCCTCTCACCCGAAGATTTCAAGGACCGCTTAGGAACTTTAAGAAGTTTCTGGGAAGAAGAACGAAGAGTACGAGAGCTTTGGTAGGTGCAGAGAGAAGAAGAGAGGTAGTGAGGAAGAGTTTTGTCAAAGTGACGAAAAGCGAGAGTAGCCATCTTGAACTGCCAGCGGAATTTGACATATAAAATGTCTTCCAAGTAAAGAAGAATGTATTCGTTGTATTGTGGACCTGACTAAGACCTCTGGCAAGGTATGTAGAAACGGGCAGACCATGACATTTGTGCATTGCCCAAGAGACCAGGCCTCGGAGTAGAATATGGAAAACTCATAAACTTTGTTCATGGCATTTGTGGTATGCAAAACACTATCTGAAGTTTTCGCGTTTTTTTCGGAAGTCAGTGTACATAGTTAACATGTACTCCAGTCAGTCAACCTTGATGACCTCACATTTTTAATCGATTAGATCTGGCATGATGCCTCGGTGACCACAAATGCATGTATCTGTTATGCAACGCATACTTTTTGATAGAAAAACTTTTGTCCTGTAAGTATATTATAGAAGACTGACAAACTCCACCTGTGAAGATGTTTTGAACACCACGATACTGAAGGCGATGGGGAAGCGGTTCTCCAGGTCAGTCAGGGGGTCCCTCAGGAACCCGTAGTGCTGGAGGAAGTGGCTGCAATCGCTGGCCAGTTGTTGGATGTGGGAGTCCGGGGGCAGCGGCACAGACTGGTTGCGTTCTATGCTGAGGGCCTTCTGCATCTCTTCCTCCTCTCCACGGAACAGTTTGGAGCAGTCCACATCCTTCACCTTCACCGCTCGCTGATCCAGATAGGACTTCATCTGTCAACGCACCATCACGAGCATGTTACGTAGTGTTGATGTTGAAATGGTCCACTTAACTGTTTTAATGAGAACACGTTTATCCTGTTATTCTCGCAATGGTTCCTTTCTTCTTCTTCTTCTTCTTCTTCTTCTTCTTCTTCTTCTTCTTCTTCTTTTCTTCTGCGTTCCCAGGCCATATGGCCATAATGGATAAGGTACGTATGTGTTCGGTTTTCAGTTTTCACTGATCTCCCTGCTGTGTAGAGCCGACACATTCCGATTTCGGATGAGCTCAAAGGAGAAAAATTATTTGGAAGATTTTGGGGTTTTTTTTAAAGGCAGGAGAATGGGCCAATAAGTCAGAAAGATAGTAGACGATAGAAATCAAAGGAAAAAGACAGAGTCAAAGAGAGTGGCAGATTAGAGGAAGTTACGAGCACAGAACTTCCAGAAGGTGAGGGAACTATTTTTACGAAAGACACCCCTCCCCTCCGGTATCCCGACGGGGAGGTAATGGTTCCACATCCCCTGCAACTATCACTTGTGACGTTACCTATCTTAACGTGGGTTGTAAGCTGAATGGGTCAGTGAGCGGGCGGGTGGATGAATGATTGGGTGTGGTGTGGGAGTCACGTGCTACATGGGATGATCCAAAAGTCTTGACACTTGGTCTCTAACGGCCGTGTTTATTGCTCAAAACCTACCATTTCTTTACAGTCCCTCGAAGTACTCTCCTCCTCTTTCCACACAAAGTTGCAGTCGGGTCAGCCAAGCAACAAAGGCATTTGGATACTCCAGCAGAGGTATGGTGTCCAGCTGTGATTTCACCGCTTTTCCCAAGTCCTGTATCCTTGAAAACTTCTGTGCAGAGAGGTTTTCCTTCAGAAGTGGAAACAACCAAAAGTCACATGGTGACAAGTCTGGACTGTAAGGTGGATGTGGAAGAACTTGGACAGATTGCTCTTCTAGATAGGTCGTGGTGACCTTGGCTTTGTGAGCACTGGCATTGTCATGCAGGAGCTTTGTTTTGCTGGTACCAACGGTTGGGCGCTGCTCACAGACAGACCCAGCCACTTGTGGCAAAACTGTTCCAACATGTGCATTTGCTCAGGCGCTCAGGTGCTCAGGCCAGAGCCTGACTATTTGTTTCCCGTAAAATAAAATAAAAGAACACCCCCAAAACGTATTATTTACGGATGTGTGTTCTCCCAAATGTCACTTCACTATGACTACCAATGACATGACATTAGCTAGAATTGATAGAAAGTAATAATTATGTGTCGTAAACTCATATCCCAGACTAATCAGAATAGAAAAGAATACATTCAACGTTGGCATTGGTCTTAATCCTTGTGTTTCGATTCGTCACACCTACTGCATATGGCCTGACATCAGTGACATGTGATTTCAACCATTGCTGTTTTAATAAGACACGAAGGTAAGAGTAAGGGACTAGCACAGGAAAAATCCATTGAATCTGTTAAGTGTTTGGAACCCAAGTTCTTCTTGAACATTCAAGAGCTGTTTGATGAAATGAAGACAAAATGTTGTGCAGGATAAGTATTTTTTTTCTTTCTTCTTCTACTTCTTCTTTCGACAGAGCTGGATAAAGGGAGGGGTGGGGTGTTGACCAGGGTTACGGACACACACGCACCTTTGTATAAATAGTTCCCCCACCTTCTGAAAGTTCTGTACTTGTAACTTCCTCTAATCTGTCACTCTCTTTGACTCTGCCTTTTCCCATTGTTTCTATCATCTACTATCTTTCTGCCTTTCTGGTCCATTCTTCTGCCCTTTTTTCAAGAAACACTTTCAAAAATATTTCCTCCAGCCGGAGTCGGACATGCTGGGCCTAACTATTTCTTACTTAGGCGCATAACGGCAGCATGACGCATCTGCGCTCGTAATTGACAGGAAACTGTCTGAGCGATCGAAAGAAAAATAAGAAAAATATATAGGTCTATGTCATAAGCCTGTCATTCCATGCCAGAGTTTTAGGTACTGAGGACAATGTGGATCGTGAATTTACATCTTATTCTCCCAAGAAAGGCCTCCAATGCTTCGTTTACATTCCAAATATTGTCAGCCAGACCCCTGTCCTCAACGCACCCACCTCCCTCCCTCCTTACTTTATCAGCTCCCCTGTTTTCAGTGAATTTCACCATCATCTTCTTTAACGTTCGAAGATGATATGTGGGTGGATGTAGCGGTTAAAAATTTAGTGGGGGAGGGGGTGGGGGTAATGTGTTTTGGGGACACAGAGCCTGACCATTTTTACAGGGCGTGCTACGCCCCTGATCTGTACCACGGACAATAAAAACACTTGTGACTTTTGACATACCTCTCTTTCACTCATTGTGATGTGAACGTCGTTGACTAACGATCGGATGTACGCTGCAGAACCTGTGACAGACAGACATAATGACAGAGAGAATGCGAATGCGAATGCGAATTTTCAGGAGGTTCATGCCAAAACTCGTAATGAAGGTAACGCAACTATTATATTTCCAAACTGACAAGATTTCCATTTATACGCCAGCTCGCATATTACGTTCAGTTTTTGACCCTCTTTCTCTCCAGGTAAGCTTTCAACTGTTGGTCGGCGCTCTTTTGCTGTTTCAGGATCAACCTCCTGGAACAAAGTTCCTCTCTCCCTCCGTCAGCGACCGACCCTCTCTGCTTTCAACTCAAACCTCAAAACCCACCTGTTTCCCCAGTCATTTAAACTAATTATCTCTTTTCCTCCTCTCTCTTGCCCGTAGGTCTATTACTCAAAAGTGTGTGTGCGTGCGTGCGTGCGTGCGTGCGCGCGTGCGTGCGTGTGTGTGTGTGTGTGTGTGCGCGTGTGCGTGCGTGCGTGTGCATGTGCGTGTGCGTGTGCGTGCGTGTGCGCGTGCGCGTGTGCGCGGGCGCGTGTGTGTGTGATCTTCTTGTTCGTCTTTGCATAGCGTCTTTGTTTGAATGCATTATGAATGCTTAACGTGTGTGTGCGCTTCGATTTGATTTCTATCAAGATTCAGCGCTGTATAAATACTGTATGTTGTTGTTATTACTCACATTGTTTTTTAAGTAACGTTCAAAATCATCATCATCATCACACACACACACACACACACACACACACACACACACACACACACACACACATACGCGCATGCACACGCACACACACACACACACCACACATACGTGCACGCACACACGCACCCCACACACACACACACACACACGCACACGCACACGCACGCATATTATTGCTTATTCAATGTTCCATCTGAAAATAAACATTTTGACTTTGACACACACACACACACACACACACACACACACACACACACACACATCTCCTTGTGAACTAGCTTAGTCTCAACAGCAATACACAATTCCGCATTACGCATGCTGATGATTATATACCGGTACATAGCAATGTGATGAGAATCTAGAATGAGGTACAAAACAACAATACAACATGTCTTTGCAACACGAGCGGGTTCGTCAAAATAATATCTGTATTGTTAATAATTCGGGACTTTCCATGTGTTGCACTGCCTCCGGGCATTGCCTCAAGGATCGTTCCCACCATCTTTATATGTACTAATGTCCCACGTGTGTCTGTTCCAGACCGGAGGACATTAAGCAGAATGCCATCAGTCTTTGCATCACGACACGCACTAAAATCAAAATTCAAACAATCTCTTTCATCAAGTAAATGCATGCTGGGCACGTACATGGAGACACATTAAAATAAAATATACAGGCACACTGCAATCGCCCGTACGCACACACACACGCGCACATCCACACACGCATGCACACGCACACACACACGCACGCACGCACGCACACGCACACACACACCATCTTCTCCTCTTATGATTACATTTTTGTCCATATTTTGTATATAATTATCATACTGTGCTTGTGTATTATTCCCATATGTATTGATGGCGGTTTGATTTTTGTTTGTGGCTTAAGCCACAAACCTATAACTCACTTTGTCGGTCTGTCGGTCCAAAATTGTCGCACTTCAAATGGAAGTTCAGTTTAACGTCGCGTATCGGCTTTCGCCATGTACGACGGGCTGAACCAACCAACCAGGATATAAACAAAAATTTATGTTCCTGAATCACTGTCTTAGCCAAAAGGCCGAGAAGCGATCAGAATTTGAACATTGTTCATGCGCACTTCAAATCGAGGCTACACTTCTGGCCGCTCTTTAAAATTATGTATTTTAAAAGCGTACAAAATAATAAACATACGTAATACAGACACTACAACAGACACGACGAGTATGCGGTGCTTCTTTCGATGAGTATAAGTAGGATACATAGTTTTAAATGTTTTCCAAAAGATATAAAAAGTTACGAAATGGTGCAGAGATAACATTCTGGTTTACAGATTAAAATGATTGAAAAGCCAGGGGAGGTAACTCATGATTGGAGTGGTAAAAATAGACCGCGTGCCACAAACTATTGCGATTTCGCGCTTGTTTCTCTCCAGTTTTCGTTGTTTAGCTGATTTGCTTCGGTTGTGTTTCTTGTTAGCTTATGACGACAGGATGAAAAAAACAATCCTTTTAGCCAATCCTTAGTAAAAGCAAAGACACTGTACCTTAGCTTTCTGGTAAGAGGGGAAAAGAGAAACTTAGAAACGGGGGGCATTCTTAACCCTTTCGTCGCCAGCCATTGTTTTTAGTAAAACAATTCCATTAAACGTACCTGGGTACAGAACTAATAATATCTGCAATATTGGGAATCCCTCTGTGACATATAGGGGAAGACGGGGTAAAAAGCGCATGGGCGGGTAAGAAGCCCACCCCAATTATCTCATGAAATGAAGCAAATTTCAGTCTCATTTTGCCCATGAGACGAGCGTTAATGTCTAGCATTCGTCTCAGGGGCAAATTTGACTGACATTTTCTTTATTTCATGAGATAATTGGGGTGGGCTTCTTACCCGCCCATGCGCTTTTTACCCCGTCTTCCCCTAACATTAAGCCTATCCTTGCCTCCCAAAATTACGAAAATAGAGTCTTCAGATAACAGGCCCTGATTTGATGATTTTTAGTGACATGGGTGTTAAACCATTGTGGTGCTAAAATGCGACTTTGGCGGTGAAAGGGTTAAAGACACACTGATGCACCACGATTAAGTCCCTTGGGGTTTTTTTTCTGGGTAGCTGTGACCCCAACTTCAAACTGAGGCTGCTCTTTAAACTGATGTTTCGGTTTGAATTTTTCGGGGCATTTATATGGGAGTCTGCTTCAGTCAGACTTGGTCTCATGCCCCACATGGCCGAAAGGCCAAAGAGGGCGTAAAACACTATTATTATTATTATTATCAGACTTGGTCAAAACAAAATGTATTTCCAGCTGTAAGAGGGAAAACCCGTGAAACCCGTGATTTTGACACGTGATCTGGTGGGTCTTTAACTGGTATGGTGAGAGAAGCGAATTTACAAAACCTGCGCGGAAAATATCACAAGTTCATGTCTGATTGGCTTCAAAATGTTGTATACTGGTCTCCAAAAGTTAAGGGCCGGCTTCTGTTTTCAGTAGCTTGATATCTATTTATTGTACACTAAGACAACAATGAAGAAAATGGCAAAACTTAGGCTACTCAATAACTTTCCTTCCTGTTGCACGTGCCTGAACCAGTTTTGTAGACATTGCAGCGTTTTCAGTACGCTTAAAATGTGGCAAATTCACGAGAATGTCACGAAAGTTTGGTCTCTTTTCGCTGAAGAATCAGGGCTGATGCAGGTTTCTTGCCTATTGCACGTGCAAGGCATGACTGTAGTGAGCACTGCTGAGCAAAAGTTAGACACGAATGTGTATTTAAGGGCGGCAACCAGAGCTCTCAATAAGCATGCCTCCAAGACAGAAGAGAGAAGATTGTTCTTCCGGTCCTTAAATTTTGGAGACCAGTATATTTTAACCAATCCTTAGCAAAAGGGAAAAAACGAAACTTAGAAACGGAGGGCATTCTTAAACGACTCCGAGGCTGAAGATAAAATTCGCTTGCATTTTGTTCGCAGAAAAAAATGTGTCACATTATATTATGCCATCTTACTAACATGAACAAAAGAAAATGAGTAAAAATAAAACAGCAAAAAAACATTAGAGTGATTTGTGCACACACTGACTCACCACCATAGGCCTTTCCATGCTGGCTGTGAATGACGAGGTGGTGTACGCCGTAGAATATTTCCACCACCACAACCACCAGTGTCACCACAAAGGCCTTCCTTACTGTACCTCTAATTGTCATCGTCGCTAACCTGAACAAACAATGATCAATCAAACTGTTTAAAGGGGCACCCTGACGGATGAGTTTTTGCAAGGAACACGTCGAGATCTCCAGAAAGACAGCCTTTTCAAGGATCGGAACACCCACTTTGCTCTGGTTTCTTAAATTCAAACCGTCAAAACGGCGATTCCTCCTTGGCGGAGATGCCGGAGAGAGAAGCCATTTTGGATTAGGTGGGTGAGGGCCAAGCCCATTGTGGTTCAAGCTTTATCTTTTTTGTAGTGCAGTAAAAACAAATTGAAGTTGTTTTCTTTGTTGTGAGCGAAACTCTTTTAGATAAACTGCATAAAATGTTTAAAAAGGATAGCTAAAAAGGCTTGTATTGCGAAACAAAAATCGTGCAAACAATTTGGTCGCCATTACAAAAGAGACGGCACACGCCTTCTCTTTCAGTGAAAGAATTTGTCTTCCAGCACTTCCGCCAAGGATGAGTCGCTGATTTGACGGTTTGATTTCTAGGAAACAAGAGCAAAGTGAGTGTTGTGATCTCTGTAAATGGTGTTTTCATGGGGATATCGATGTGTTTCAGGTAAAAACTCATCCTTCAGGGTGCCCCTTTAATGTTGATTCTGTTGCACTCCCTATTCTGTTTTTTCTTCTGTGCTGTACATCTTAGGTAGGTAGGTAGGTAGATAGGTAGATAGGGACAGGCTAACAAGCCTTAGGCCTCGCGACCTATTAAGCGTCCCCTCTTTATTACATCTCTGTAAGCGGTTTGATTGAATGCTTTAAATTTTGATATTATATATGATCAATCGTCATAATCATAAAAAAGATCTCTTAAGTTTAGAATTGCACACACACACGCCAGAAGATACTTGAACTGGTCGTCAATATCCTGTGCAAATTTAATGTTAGTTTGAAGGTCATTCCAATGGTTAACAACTATGTGAGCAAATGAAAACTGGCATTTGTTAGTTCGGCAAAATTCAACAAAAATTTCCCCCTCAAAATTCCTAGTTGTATTAAAATTAGAAACAGAGAAGAGTGTCGCAATAGATCTATCATCTATCCCATTGAAAACGTTGCAGGTTTGTATTAGGTCGCCTCTCAGCCTCATTCCTTTAAAATAATGTAAGCTTAAGTAATTTAAGCTATCATAATGACATGTTTTTACACTCCTTAATTAATTTAGTGGCTCTCCTTTGTACCTTCTCTGGTTGTACAGACTGTCGCTTTCAAAAACAACAATCTTGTACAACAAATAGTAGGTCATTGGATGCTTAGAAAACAAACTCAAATTAAACGATGATACGTCCAAGGATGTGCAGGAAGACCCCATCTTCAGAAACGTTGTCCTTAAAGGCTCTGCCGATAGGACGTTAACATTACCATCTTCCGAGGCTGTAGCGGTTGTCTCCTATAAGGGCTCTGCCGATAGGACGTTAACATTACCATCTTCCGAGGCTGTAGCGGTTGTCTCCTATAAGGGCTCTGCCGATAGGACGTTAACATTACCATCTTCCGAGGCTGTAGCGGTTGTCTCCTATAAGGGCTCTGCCGATAGGACGTTAACATTACCATCTTCCGAGGCTGTAGCGGTTGTCTCCTATAAGGGCTCTGCCGATAGGACGTTAACATTACCATCTTCCGAGGCTGTAGCGGTTGTCTCCTTTAAGGGCTCTGCCGATAGGACGTTAACATTACCATCTTCCGAGGCTGTAGCGGTTGTCTCATTTAAGGGCTCTGCCGATAGGACGTTAACATTACCATCTTCCGAGGCTGTAGCGGTTGTCTCCTTTAAGGGCTCTGCCGATAGGACGTTAACATTACCATCTTCCGAGGCTGTAGCGGTTGTCTCCTATAAGGGCTCTGCCGATAGGACGTTAACATTACCATCTTCCGAGGCTGTAGCGGTTGTCTCCTATAAGGGCTCTGCCGATAGGACGTTAACATTACCATCTTCCGAGGCTGTAGCGGTTGTCTCCTTTAAGGGCTCTGCCGATAGGACGTTAACATTACCATCTTCCGAGGCTGTAGCGGTTGTCTCATTTAAGGGCTCTGCCGATAGGACGTTAACATTACCATCTTCCGAGGCTGTAGCGGTTGTCTCCTATAAGGGCTCTGCCGATAGGACGTTAACATTACCATCTTCCGAGGCTGTAGCGGTTCTCTCCTATAAGGGCTCTGCCGATAGGACGTTAACATTACCATCTTCCGAGGCTGTAGCGGTTGTCTCCTATAAGGGCTCTGCCAATAGGACGATCGACTTACGTCTGTTTTCCGCATGCACCGTCACATTTAATGATATATTGTTGGGTCTTTCACATCAGCTGTCCTCGGAGATTAATAAAGTTGTTGAATTGAATTGAATGGTCAACTTAGGACGATGATTTGACCGCCAGGGGGCAATCAAATGAGTGACTTAGCGCGAGATATTCTTAGTTTGGCCTAAAATCTTTATCCTTGTCAAATAAAGTTGTCCAGTGTCCAGTGTCCAGTGTAGTGAAAGAGAGAGAGAGAGAGAGAGAGAGAGAGAGAGAGAGAGAGAGAGAGAGAGAGAGAGAGAGAGAGAGAGAGATGGAGGGACTCCCCCCCCCCCCTCTCTCTCTTTATCCCAAACTAAGAACATAGAGAGGATTAGCCCCACTCGAGCGTTATGCCACCTGGCGGTCAAAGCAGCCAGCTAAGCCGCTCATTCAATTGACGATTTTCTGGAGAGAAAAAAAACTAGAGGAGAGCACTTCGTGAAAATTAGAGTTGATTACCTCGACTTACTCGATCAAAACCATAGCAACCATGGCGGCATGGCGTCGAAGCTTGAAACCGCAGGATGAGAGTCAGCGACTTTCAAACCTTTTTTTTTTTAGAAAAATGAGGGGCGGCCAGTATCCACAAACTGAGAGAACTTGCAAAATGTGACGTAAAAAATATAAATGACATCAACTTTAGAATGAGGCACGGTGTTGTAAGTAATGTAAGTCTACTCAAACACGCGAGGCGAGAGCTGGGGATCTACCTGATGGTAGAGTAACTTCCCCTGTTTGACCGATTGAATTAGGCAAGATCACTCCCACACACCGTAATATTACTCCCCTTAATTCTTTCCGAACAATTCCTATTAACCTTTTATAAAGTTAAATACACAGACGTGTCTTGCTTTACTATTCTGTTCCTTAAAGGGGCACCTTGACGGATTAGTTTTTGCAAGAAACAAATCACCAGGAAAACACCCTTTACAGAGATCGCAACTCTCGCTTTGCTCTGGTTTCCTAGAAATCAACCCGTCAAATCGGCGATTCCTCCTTGGCGGAGTTGCTGGAAGTCAAATTCTTTCACCCAAAGAGAAGGCGTGTGCTGCCTCTTTTCTAATGGCTGCCTGAGTTTAGACCGAATCGTTTGCACGAAATTTTCGAAATACAAGCCTTTTTTTCTCTTTTTTGTTGTTTAAAAATTGTATACAGTTTATCTAAAGGAGTTTCGCTCACAACAAAAGAAATAGCTCTTTTTTGTTTTACCTCACTACAAAAAAAGCTTAAAAAACCCACAATAAGGATGTTTCATTTGACAAACATCATATTAATACTGCTAATAAGATGATTGGTTTAATTAAAAGAACCTTTGTAAATATTGATCAGGATATATTTATTAAATTATACAAGGCATTAATAAGATCCCACTTAGAATATGGAAACATCATATGGTTCCCAAAGTATAAATACCAGTCATCAGCAATTGAAAAAGTGCAACGCAGAGCAACAAAACTTGTCAAGGGATGTAAAAATATGCATTATTATAGTAGACTTAAATACCTAAACCTGTTTTTTCTCTCAAAGGAAGAAGAATTAGGGGGGTCTCATTGAGGCCTATAAAATATTCAATGGTCAAGTTGACTTGTCTTGGAAAAAATTCTTTGATTCTCCTCAGTATAATCTAACAAGGAATGCATATGGTAATGTTTTTATTAAAAGGTTTAATACTAATTTAAGAAAACATTGTTTCAGCATCCGTGTTGCTCACTTGTGGAATGAGTTACCTATTAATCTTCTAAAATGTGCACCTTATACTAACACATTCAAAAATCGCTTGGATGATTCTCCAAAATATTTAAATATGTTTAGAAGCTTTGACAATTGATATTTTTAATTAGGAAAATTGACCGTAATACACCTTGACCACATTTTCGTTGTAATACTTTATGTATACGATGGGACTATATAAAAAGCTTAACAGCTTATTTTGTCCCTACCACTACTACTACTACTACTACTACTACTACTACTACTACTACTACTACTACTACTACTACTGGGATTGGCATCCAAAATGGTTACTCTCTCCGGCAAGTATTAGTTTGTTTGCCAAGGAGGAATCGCCGTTTTGACGGTTTAAATTCTAGAAAACCAGAGCAAAATGAGTGTTCCGATCCTTAAAAAGGCTGTCTTTATGGTGATCTCGACGCGTTTCTTGCAAAAACTCATCCGTCAGGGTCCACCTTTAAGCATGTAAAGTCAGTTGATACTGATTGTCCCTTACCTTTGGATGACAATTTCTAAAATCGTTCTTCTTCTTGTTTTCCCCAACCAACTTCTCCCAGTTGACCAGTAGGGTTTGTTTCTGTCTCCCTGTAATAGATCCACAACAGTGCACCTGATCTAGGGTTCATAGGGCTGGCAAGTCACTATCGCCTGGACATTGTTCGCCACATCTTGACGGCTTGTTTTGTCCCTATTTACTACTACTACTACTACTACTACTACTACTACTACTACTACTACTACTACTACTACATCGAGAGATTTGTTCTCTTCACCCAACAATCTACCCCCCCCCCCCCTCTCCCCACCCCCTACTCCACACCCTACTGACCCTTGTTTCCAACTTCTGCAATTCATGATTGCGTACTCACTGTCCCCAACCTCTCTCATCTCAAAACATTTCTTTCTTTCTTTCTTTTTTTCTTCCCTGCTTTGTGTTCACAAATGCATGCCTTGCTCTTTGGTTTCAACTTGGTTGTATCATTTACGCATTGGACTGTAGAGGGGAAGTATTGGTTTTTGATCTCGTTGATGTTTTGCTCCTTTAGTTGCCTGCTTTTTGCTCCTTTTGCTATATTTGCTGTTTGCTGTTTAATTGTTTGTCTATGTTGATAAAGGCGCATACGCCGAAATATCCAGCAGTTTTGTTTTGTCTCTTGTGAATAAAATAACGCCACTTTACGCTTGTCGTGTAGTTGTTTGTTTGTTGTATGTTCCAGTGACGTTGCAGTCTGTTTTTGGTGTTTTTTTCGCCGGCCACATCGATCATAAAAGCCATATTGTACACTTCGTTTTTGCAAGTAACCAGGGCCTGTATTCACATTGGGATAGGTTGAGACTTACCATCATGACATCTTAGAAGTCCTTCAAAAGCAGTAGGATTTAATTTAACTCTAGAAGGACTTCTAGGACATCATGATAAATAAGTCTCATACTATCTCAATGCGAATACAGGCCCAGGGCATGAACGCCACATCGATCATAAACAAACGGCAAAGCCATGTTGTACAATTTGCTTTTGCAAGTAACCCCTTCTTCTTCTTCTGGGAGTTTATAGTCCCTACCACGCTTTCGCGTATCTGGGGGCTAGCGATACACTTTTTGAAGATTTTATAAGAGAGTTTACATAAAAGGGGGAGGGTGGGGACTTTTTGTCGGTTAAAAATAGTGTATAATATGTTCGTCTCTGTTTTAATTTATTGTGAATTTTACTGAACCGAGTAGTCATCTTCATTTCTACCAATTTGACACTTCAAAGGCTTACATCTTTCGAGTCTGTGACCTGTAGCCACCTCTCTTGACCTTGACCTTTGTCATGAGGCTTCAAATGTCTGCCACTGCTTTCCATAGGTCATGCGCTGATGAAGAACACAATGAGGTTATGTGGGTGAACGTCCGCTGGTGTTCGAACAATAGCCACTGTTAAAAAAGACGAGGTCAACAGTAAAGGTCAAAGTTTTCAATACCTTCTAGTCATGATCTCGAGTCAGTCTACCTTTCTGCCAAATTTGAAGCCTGTAACTGCACAAATATGAAGTCTATGGCTAAAACATGTATTTGACATCCCCAAGGCCTACGACCTTGACCTTGACCTTCATCCGTACCTAATATTCGCCTAGCCACAAGCCAATGCAACTACGTACCACGTTTCAACATTGTAAGTCAACAGATGCTGAAGATATGGCCACAAGAAGAAATTTCGAGTTCCAAGGACAAATTACAAGGTCAAGGTCACCGTGGTTATCGTTTTCCTATGGGGCCATTCCTGCACTATAGCACACTATTACACAAAATTTGAAGAGATTATAAAAACGGAAACAGACTGCAACATCTGCCTTGCTCTTTGGTTTCAACTTGGTTGCATCATTTACGCATTGGACTGCAGATGGGAAGTATTGTGTGGTTTTTGTTTGTGGCTCAAGTCACAAACCTATAACTCACTTTGTCGGTCGGTCTGTCTGTCGGTCGGTCGGTCCAAAATTGTCGCACATATTGACAAAATTGTCGCACTTCAAATCGAGGCGACGGCGAAAATGGTGTTTTACGTCCTCTCGGTCTGAATCAGACACATATGGGACATTTGCAAATACAAATATGTTGGGAACAATACTGGAGGCAATGCCCGGAGGCAGTACGAAACCAGTAAAGTCCCGATATTTTTAAATTTATACAGATAGGTGTAGCGGTAACCACGCCTCGGTTCAACCTCATCGGCTATGGCACCACTACAAGTATTTACATGATTCAAATCGAGGCTGCTCTTCAAATTGAGGCCGCTCTTTAAAATGATGTATTTTAAAGCGTACAAAATAATAAACATACGTAATACAGACACTACAACAGACACGACGAGTATGCGGTGCTTCTTTTGATGAGTATAAGTAGGATACATAGTTTTAAATGTTTTCCAAAAGATATAAAAAGTTATGAAATGGTGCAGAGATAACATTCTGGTTTACAGATTAAAATTATTGAAAAGTCAGGGGAGGTGACTCATGATTGGAGTGGTAAACATAGACCGCGTGCCACAAACTATTGCGATTTCGCGCTTGTTTTTTTATCTTGTTGATTTTTTGCTCCTTTTGTTTTTTCTCCTTTTGCTATATTTGCCGTTTGCTGTTTTCTTGTTTGTCTAGTTGTTGATAAAGGCGCATTCGCCGAAATATCCAGTAGTTTTGTTTTGTCTCTTGTGAATAAAATAACGTCACTTTACACTTGTCGTGTAGTTGTTTGTTGCATTGAAGAGATTCTGTTAACTGGTTCGCGAGATACAGCTAAGAAATGAAATATATAGTGCAAAGAAGAAAATTGCGGTTTTCAAGGTCAAACTTCAAGATCAAGGCCAGCATGCCCTTAATGTATGTTCGGATGTCTTTTACTCCAAGAGAAACACCTCCACACACAATTTGAAGCGATTCTTTCAAAAGATTCACAAGATATCCTTGGCACAGACAGAAAAACAAAGCAAATCGCAGCAAACTCATACTCCTTTTCCAGTCACAGATCAGGCAAAGGACAAAACTATCTTCTATGGACCACTAGAACTCCAAGGATACGGAGAATATACAAGTAAAACCCATTAAAGGCGTTCAACAGAAGTTTGCGCACCTGAAATCGCAGCAGCAGTAGACTACGTTTCACACGTGACACGTCAGTCACGCTATTGTGACGGAAGTTGTCAAAAAGCGCGAAAGTTGAATTTGCGCGACTATTCCACTATACTATTTGCGCGAACATGAAGCAGTCAATTTGCGCGACTATCCCACAGAGAGAGACAGAGAGAGAACAAACGAACATCCCCCCCCCCTTTTTTAAAATTTTATTGAGGGATACGAATAAGCACTATGCCAGATAATTATATATATATATTTTATAAGCATAATTACATTAAGGACACATTGGCACAGAAAGGACACATCAAGCCTTGTTTATAAACAGCAGTGTAGCCATTTTTACACACACGCACACACGCGCACACGACACACACACGCACACGCACTCGCGCACACACACACACACACACACACACACACACACACACTGTAAAAAAGCAACCATTATTGCTTATTCAATGTTCCATCTGAAAATAAAAAATTTGACTTTGACTTTGACTTTGACACACATACACACACACACACACACACACACACACACACACACACACACACACACACACACACACACACACACACACACACACACACACACACACAACCTTCCCGTTAGTGGGCAGGGGCATTGGCAAACGGAAGGGGTTCGCGCTATTTGACTATCAGACATTCGC
>CM065681.1:88666121-88668621 GCA_017654935.2 Phymorhynchus buccinoides
AGAACGACAAAGGTGTGAACACTGTGACAGAAAACGATGACCACACAACAAGTGACCACCCCAGAGGGTCAGTTACTGATGACGCGACAGTTATGCAAGACGGTGTACAACAAAATGTCCCTGAGGAAGACGCACAAGCTAACAACACTGATACTGATCAATCTGCCTTTCAGATTTCAAATGACAACAAAGGGAAACAATTAACGGAGACAGAAGTCATTGTGCCTGACGGACAAAAACAAGACGAGACAGACACTGACCAAACCACAGAAACACAGTCAGGCCAGCCAAACACGGGACAAAGTGACAGTGGAAAAGCAAAGGCTGTCAACGAGAAGCGCACTCCTTCAGGGAAAAACGGCCGTGGTCCAGCGCTCCGTTCGAGGAGTGCTTCATGCACAAACACTGGTGCCAAACGGCAAACCACGCTGCATGAAACAGCTGGCAGAAATGGCAAAGAGGGCAGCAGATAGGGACTCGGCCAGGCTCATGTCGTTAAAAAGATCAAATTTATGACCTATAATATTGAGGGCCTTGCCAGATTGTATGATCCTGAAATGCGTTCATATGTTAATAATTTTGATGTTTGCTTGTTTGTTGAAACTTTTTTCACTTGTTTCCCTAACCATTTGTTTCCAGATTATGACGTTTTTATTGTCCCTGGTATTAAACTGTCTGATGGTATAACTGCTAGGTTGTCTGGAGGGTTGAGTCTTCTTATTAAAAAAGAGTTTTTAAAATACGTTGAACAAGTTGGTACAGAGTATGATAACATAATTGTTTTAAAATTGTCCCCGGACCTTTTGGGTACGAAAACACCTGTGATTCTACTTTGTGCGTATGTCCCACCTAGTTCTTCTGAATATTATCGTAACACTGATTTATCGAATGGTATTGTAAACATTGAACAGTGTATAATGGATTGTTTGAATCGTTTGGAGATGTACCTTATTGATGGGTGATTTCAATGCGCGCACAAGGGGTATAAATGGAAAGGAGGGAGAAGATAATGTGGGGGAGGGTGTGCCCTTACGAGATGATGATGAAAAAGAAGTATACCGTGCATCAAAAGATAAAGTTCAGAACGATTTTGGTAAATCTTTATTGAATGTTTGTAATTCTTTTGATCTTTTCATTCTAAATGGTGCTATTAAAGGTGACAAAGATTATGGTAATTTTACATATGTGTCACCTTCTGGATGTAGTATTGTGGATTATGTTATTGTGTCACGGTGTTTATTGAAGTCATGCGTATCATTAGATGTTTGTCCTAGGATAGAATCCAAACACATGCCCGTTGAAGTTGTTATCATGTCTCAAATTACTGGCGACGAACAAGAAAGTCATACTCACAATGTTTTTAAGTTTGACAAAATAATTTGGGATCAAGGTAAATTTGAAGAATTTAAGACACATATTGATTCAGAGGAATTTCAAAATTGTTTAGAAAGAGCCTCTTCTTTGGTAAATAGAGACATAAATGAAGCTGTTCAAATTGTCAATGAGGCCTTACTCAATTCATGTGCTTGTATGAAAAAGACTATTGTTGGAAAAGAAAAGTCAGACCCTTGGTTTGATCGCGAATGTAGCCACAACAGAAAGAACTTACGATGTGACTTGAGACAGTGTTACAAACATACTGATGACGCTGACGAGGACGACATAGAAAAACTAAGAGTAGAGTACAACCAGAAAAGAAGGGAATACAAAGAACTTATAAGACAGAAAAATAAAGATCACCGAGAGGCAATCTTACATTCTCTGCATGAAAACATCAACAATCCAACAGGTTTCTGGAAGAAATTGAGATCAGTTACACACAAAAAATCCACTACAAATAATATTAGTAAAGAGGAGTGGTACACACATTTTTCTCATGTATTCCAAACTGATTCATTTAATGAAAATTCTGAATGTGTTAACGGTGAACCCGTTGAGCCAAATGATGATGAAATGATAAACAGTAACACAGATATGCTTGAAGCCGATATAACTGAAGCTTAAGTGTATGCTGCTGTCCGTTCTCTAAAAAATGGGAAGGCCGCGGGCCCTGATGGAATTATTGGTGAGGTCTTTAAAAACTCTATTTCTGTCATTGCTCCTTTCTTAGTCTTGTTGTTTAATGTCATGTTTTCTTCAGGTTCCTTTCCTCAGCAATGGTCTGAAGCCATTATTCAACCTTTGTTTAAAAAGGGTGATAGAAATAGTCCTGATAATTATCGCGGTATATCTTTGTTAAATATTTGTAGTAAGTTATATAGCCACATCTTGAATGCCAGATTGAACAAATGGATCGAAAATAATATTATTAACGATTGTCAGGCAGGGTTTCGAAAAAAGTATAGCACTGTCGATCATGTTTTCACATTATTTGCCATGGTTCAGAAACAATTAATATTACATACAAAATTATATGTCGCTTTCATCGATTTTAGAAAAGCTTTCGACTCAGTGGTACGGTCACAATTATGGGACGTTCTAAAGAAAAGGGGTATTGGTG
>CM065681.1:88676121-88693539 GCA_017654935.2 Phymorhynchus buccinoides
CACACATGGGGAGAGAGAGGGGGAGAGAGAGAGAGAGTGAGAGAGAGAGAGAGAGAGAGAGAGAGAGAGAGGAGGGAGGGGGGGAAGCGAATGTGAGTGGTAGTTGAAGCGTTCTCTCTCTCTCTCTCTCTCTCTCTCTCTCTCTCTCTCTCTCTCTCTCTCTCTCTCTCTCTCTCTCTCTCTCTCTCTCTCTCTCTGTGCGTGGATGGATATGTGTGTGTGTGTGTGTGTGTGTGTGTGTGTGTGTGTGTGTGTGTGTGTGTGCATTGGTCATTATAAACAAATTCTAGCCCAGTCAGCCGGAATAGCATCTGCCGCCTCGGAGACGACCGACTTGGCACGCATTAGCAGACATGTTCTTGTTGGAGGTCCTTATCAGCTCAGCATTTGAGCAGGGGTGTGTATGTTGTGTGTGCTTCTCTCTCTCTGTCTCTCTCTCTCTGTGCGTCTCTCTTTCTCTCTCTCTCTGTCTCTCTCTCTCTCTGTGCTCGTGGATGGATGTGTGTGTGGTGTGTGTGTGTGTGTGTGTGTGTGCATTGGTCATTATAAACAAATTCTAGCCCAGTCTCTCTTTCTCTCTCTCTCTCTCCTCTCTCTCTTCTCTCCCTCTCTCTCTGTCTCTCTCTCTCTCTCTCTCTCTCTCTCTCTCTCTCTCTGTGCGTGGATGGATGTGTGTGTGTGTGTGTGTGTGTGTGTGTGTGTGTGTGCATTGGTCATTATAAACAAATTCTAGCCCAGCCAGCCGGAATAGCATCTGCCGCCTCGGAGACGACCGACTTGGCACGCATTAGCAGACATGTTCTTGTTGGAGGTCCTTATCAGCTCAGCTTTTTCCGTGGCCTCTTCTCATGACACACACTTGCTGAATTTGGTCGACTACTGCATGTGAACATTACTTGGTCTCATCCTTCTGCCACAGTTTATCGCTGCTTTTCCTTGCCACATACTAGCCGTTTATTTCCGTTGATCACTTTTCAGTCAATCAATCAATCAGTCATTCAATCAATCACATTTATTGTCCTCTTAAAAAGACAGGTTTTGTTACCTTTGCTGTTAGAAAATCATGTCTGTGAAGATCTATGTATGTGTCTGTGGGTGAGTCTGTATGTGTGTGTGTGTGTGTGTGTGTGAGAGAGAGAGAGAGAGAGAGAGAGAGAGAGAGAGAGAGAGAGAGAGAGAGAGAGAGAGAGAGAGAGAGAGAGAGAGAGAAGAGAAAGAGATTGTGTGATGTATGTGGTTTGTGTATGGTCGTGTATGTGTGTGTGCGCATGTTCACAAGTGTGTTTATGTGTGTGTGTTTTTGTGTTTGTGCATGTGTGCGTGCTCATGTGGTTTTGTGTGTGTGTGTTGTGTGTGTGTGTGTGTGTGTGTGTGTGTGTGTGTGTGTGTGTGTGTGTGTGTGTGTGTGAGGTAGGGGATGGATGTACTAGGAAATGTTGATATCTTGAATTGAAGTGACTAACAGAAGATTGTGGAAGATAGTTTTAGTTTAGTGATTGAAAACAGATGTGAGCCACCAGGAGCTACCTCTTGGTTACAAAATCCAAGCTTCTTAACCCGTCAGTGCTTAGGACATATATAGGGAAGATGGGGTAAAACACCCACCCCAATTATCTCATGAAATGAAGCAAATTTCAGTCACATTTTGCCCATGAGACGAGTGTTAATGTTTAGCATTCGTCTCATGGGCAAATTTGACTTACATTTTCTTTATTTCATGAGATAATTTACATAGGCTTCTTACCTGCCCATGGGCTTTTTACCCTGTCTTCCCCTAATGAAGTTCCGCAATCAAAATGCTGTTGACACTGAAGGGGTTAAAGGCTGAATTGAACATATCCCTACATCAAAAATGGATAAACACACCTTAAGAAACCATCATGTTAAATTTCACTCTTGTTACATGAAAATACCCAACACTACAATTTTGTTTAATTAAATATCTGTTCGCGATCAAAATGCCCCTGGCACTGAAGGGGTTAAAGGCTGAATTGCAAATGTCCCTATGTCAGAAATTGATAAACACACCATAAGAAATTATCATGCCAAATTTTATGCTTATTGCATGAAAATACACATTAGATTAAAAAAAATATAGCTGTCATCGATCAAAATGCCCTTGGTACTGAAGGGGTTAAATGTCCCTACATCAGAAATTGATAAACACACCATAAGAAAATATCATGCCAATTTTTATACTTGTTTCTTGAAAATGCATACCACTAGAATTTTTATGTATTGATTTTTTTTTTTTTTTTTTTTTGCTGTTCCATCTTCTGGGCATTCCGAGTCCCAATTCAGAATGTTATTTATTTATTACTGTTTGTGATCAAATGTCCTTAGCATTGAAAAGGTTAAAGGCTGAATTGCAAATGTTCTTACGTCAGAATTTAACGAAGACACCGTAAAAAAAATTATCATGGCAAATTTCATGCTTTTTATATGAAAATGATCAATTCTAGAATATTTTGTTAAAATTCCGATATCAAAATGCCTTTGGCACCAAAATGGTTAAAGGCTGAATTGAAGATATCCCTCTGTCAGAAATGGATAAACACAAGGTAAGGAACCTCCATGCCCAGTTTTATGCTTGTTACATGAAAATGCCCACCACTATAAACAAAAAAATCAAATAAATGCCTTTGGCACTGAAGGGGTTAAAGCCTGAATTGCAAATGTCCCTACATCAGAAATTGATAAACATACCATAAGAAACAATCATATCCAATTCCATGCTTATTACATGAAAATACACAACACTAGAATTTTTTTTAAATTGGAACTGCCCGTGATCAAAAGGTTCTTGGCACTGAAGGGTTAAAGGCTAAATATAAAATGTCCCTCTGTCAGAAATAGACAAACATGCCATAAGAACCTAGCATGTCAAATTTCATGAAAATGCATACCACTAAAAAAACTTTGAAATGTATTTTTGTGCCCCCAAAATACCCTTGGCACTGAAAGGGTTAAAGGCTGATTTGCAAATGTCTCTATGTCAGGAATTGATAAACACACCATAAGATCATAGATAACATCATGCCAAATGTTATGCTTGTTGCATGAAAATGCACAATTCTGCCATTCGGTCTTCCACTATAATTATACTGACATTCACTGCTGTGACGTGTTGTTTTGAATAAAGATCGTTTTATAAAAATGAAAAAAACTAAATAGGCAGCATTTTGATAATTATTTTATGTTTTATTGATATTTTTATGGTAAGAACAGGCCCCCTAACTTTCCTACTTTCGGCTATCGTTCTCTACGCCATATGGCCTGTTGACGTTTTATTGACTTATGTGTCATATTAATAATTGACGTCATTTTCTTCAAAGATTAGAACAGTGGGCATCAGGTGTGTTCATTTTGGTGTTCTGAAGTCATGTTAGAAACAAAACTGATAACACGGTAAGCCTAAGATCTGTGAAGAAGCTACGTAGTCCATGAATTCGCCATTGTTTTGCTTTCACTTTCGGTGCCCAGGGGTGCCCAGGGGTGTCATGACTCAATTTTGTCTCGTTTTTTTCACGCTTTCATCTCGTACGCGATATACTGCCGCAAACCTCCCGCTTGAAAGTAAAAAATCAAGTCGTTTTCGACTCAGGGGACTTGGATATAAAAATACTATAGCCAAGGCGGTTCAGAAAGGCAATTTCTTTCAAATAAATACTTAATATAAAGCTGTTTAATACAGATAAGCAATTTAAAACGATTTTCAGCCCAAACAGGGTTTATTTCTCCTTTAAAGACGCACTGACCCACCACGATTAATTAAGTCCCTTGTTGTTGTTTTTTTCTGGGTAGCTGTGACCCACATATAAATTCCCCCAAACTTCAAATTGAGGCTGATAAAAAATAAAAATAAACCAATTCTCATCGCTTCTCGGCCTTTTGGCTAAGACAGTGATTCAGGAACATAAATTTTTCTTTATACCCTGGTTTGTTCAGCCCGTCGTACATGGCGAAAGTCGATACGCGACGTTAAACTGAACTTCCATCCCCCCAAAATTTTTTAAAAAATTCAGGCTGCTCTTTAAAACGATGTTTCGTTTTGAATTGGGGGGCATTTGTATGGGAGTCAAACCCGGTCAAAACAAGATTTCTTACCAGCTCTACACGACGGAAAACACATGAAACCTATGATTTTGACACGTGATCTGGTGGGTCTTTAAGTGGATAGGGCTCGACTCTCTCTCTCTCTGTGCGTGCGCGCTTGATTGAGTTTATGTGTATGTAGGCCTATGTGTGCGGGTAGGTATGCTATCATTTTTAAAGTAGGTCAAACCCCCTGAACATGTTGTTATTTTAAACACGCCCTGTGTAGACCTACGCTAGTATAGGTAAACGATTTCTTTATGAAATAACATCTGAAGAGAGGGAGAGACACAGAGAGAGAGAGAGAGAGACACAGAGAGAGAGAGAGAGAGAGAGAGAGAGAGAGAGAGAGAGAGAGAGAGAGAGAACAAACAATGAACAACGTTTTAATGAACCGTGCCATCTGCCCATGTCAAAGGGAACAATGGGAAGGGGAAATTGCTAAATCAAACCAAAAAAGGGGAGATAATCCATATGAGAGAGAGAGAGAGAGAGAGAGAGAGAGAAAGAAAGAGATAAAGAGAGAGAGAGAGAGAGAGAGAGAGAGATACAGAGAGAGAGCGGGGGACCTTAGCTGGGGTTACCAAAATCAAAATGCAGTCATCATCATCATATAGTAATAAGCCAAGTGTCTGTGTGTGTGTGTGTGTGTGTGTGTGTGTGTGTGTATGAAACACAAAACGGGCCTTATAACTCCGCCGTTTTTCGACCGAATCGCTTCAAATTTGCTGTGAGCCCTAACGGGGCGATGGCAACGGCAACCGAGGCGGGGGTGGGTGGGTGGGCGGAGGGATGGTGGTGGGGGGGGGGGCAGTGGAGATTACAACGGGATGACACTACACGTATCTGTATTATGAAAAAATCGGGACTTTACTGGTTTAGCACTGCCTCCGGGCATTGCCTCCAGTATTGTTCCCACAATCTTTGTATTTACAAATGCCCCACATGCCGAAAGGCCAAACTAAGTTGGCTTTCAGTTCGTTTTTCTGTTTTTGTCCTTTGCCAATCTACGATTGCAAAGGAGTAAGTTTTCGTTCAGGTTTGTTTCCTTTTTTTGTTTGTTTGTTGTTCTTTTCTGTCTGTCCTAAGGATCTCCCGAACCGCTTGACCGAATCACTTCAAATTTTGTGTGGTGGTGTGTCCCTATGAGAGGAAGGCATCCGCACAAAACTTTTCGCCGCTCTGACCTTGACCTCGGCGTATGACCTTGAAAACCCAAAATCGTTAAGGGGCCATAACTTCCACACCGCAGGTCCTGGAGTCATGAAACTTGGCATGGAGGTACTTTCGCTTATGGCCGTTCTGATGATGGTGTACCGATGAAGGTCAACGTCAAGGTCAGGGAGATCGGTATGCCTTGAAAGTGGTATGGGTCTAATAATTGGGTTTTTCTGCCCCACGCATATCTTCCGAACCGCTTCACCGAATCGTTTCCAATTTTGTGTGGTGGCGTGTCACCATGAGAGGAAGGCATCCGCACATAAATTATCGCCGTCGTGACCTTCACCTTGGCGTATGACCTTGAAAACCGAAAATCTTTAAGGGGCTGTAACGTCCACACTGTTGGTCTTAGGGACTTCAATCTTGGCATGTAGGTACTTTGGCATATGTTTGTTCTGATGATTGCATACTGATCAAGGTCAAGGTCAAGGTCATTGAGATCGATAGGCCTTGAAAGTGGTAGGGGTCTAAAAATTGGGTTTTCAGCCACAAAAGTAAAAATATATTTCGCGGATCCGGCGAAACTGGTACTCAGCGTTACCGGTACTTGGCGTTACCTGTACTAGGTGCTACCGGTATGGGGCGTTGCGCTAGTATATAATAAAAAGCCAAGTGTCTGTCTGTCTGAAACACAAAACGGGCCTTATAACTCGTATCTCCGGTATGTCTGGACCGATTGCCTTCAAATTGGGCAGGTAGCGAATCGATGCAGAAATGCGCGTGATATACGCCGCTTCACGTTTTCACAAATAACGTCGCCGTTTTTTAACTGAATCGCTTCCAATTTGCTGTCAGGCTTGCTGTGGCAGGGTCGAAGCCTGGCAGCAAATTTGAAGAGAATCGGGAGAGCGCGTCACTCTAAGAGCAGAGCCAACGGGAAACGGGGCCTTATAACTCTGCCGTTTCTTAACCGAATCACTTCAAATTTGCTGTACTCAGCGTTACCATTACTAGGCGTTACCGTTACTAGGGGGGAGAGAGCATCACTCTCAGAGCAGCGCCAACAGGAAACGGGGCCTTATAACTCCGCCGTTTCTTAACTGAATCGCTTCAAATTTGCTGTACTCAGCGTTACCAGTACTTGGCGTTACCGTTACTAGGCGTTACCGGTACTAGGCGTTACCGGTACTCAGCGTTGCGCTAGTGAAGAATGAAATATTGAGGCCGAGAGGAGATGACGAAATTGAACAAAGGGTGAATACTCTCTTTCTAATTAACTGCCCTCCACCAAAGTTGATTACAATACCAATTACCTAGCAGTGCCTGACCCACGCACTGCTAGGTGATTGGTATCGTAATCAACTTTGGTGGAGGGGAGTTAATTAGAAAGAGAGTATTCACCCTTTGTTCAGTTTCAGTAATGAAGATATTTTTGTAATTGGTCGTTCCCAGCCACCCTCCCCTCTCCACCCCTCCCTTTTCTCTCCCCCCCCCCCTCTTCCTCCTTGTATACACAACACGTGAAATCTCAGAATAATAATAAATATATAAAAACACATTAAAACACATACACGAGCAAGCGCGCCTACACACACACACACACACACACACACACACACATACAAACACACACAGTGAGTGAGTGAGTGAGAGGGGAGAGAAATGGTTGGGTAAAGATAGAGACAGAGAGATGGAGACAAAGGAAAAAGAGGACAAGACAAAAATATGAGAAAAACAAGAAGTAAAAGAGATCGAGCACAATAAAAATTTTTTTTAGAAGGAACTAAAGAAGAAAAAATGAAAAAGAAATAGGCGTACTTTATACAGGAAACAAAACATTAAAAAAAGGCAAAAAAAGGGAAGAAAATTGGAGTCCACAATGTTACCATAAAGCGAGTAAGACAGGGACATCTTCGGAAATGACGCGCTAAGGAAAAGGGAAGGGAGAGAGAGAGAGAGAATGAATGAATGAATGAATGGTTTATTGCGGAAAGCTTTACAAAGCCCTTTCGCAGAGGAACAAAACTGAACGAAAAACACAACCATTCTATGCAAAAGAAAATTCATCGCGACACGGATACCACGCCACGGAAATAGTACAACGATTTTGAAATTTAAACGCATAATGTCAATCAAAGACTAGATTCACGCATATCGACAGTCACGTCACTGGTCAAGCTGGTTCTTCACGACTTTCTTTCTTTCTCTTGTTGGAGGCTTCCAAGAGGAAGCCTCCATATTAATTTCGGGCAGGGCATCACGTGACTTTTTACTGTGGAGATCACGTGATTTGGGTCCAGTTCCATGGTCCATGGATCAGCACGTGACCTGCTGGGCGCATCAGAGTTGTCTTCCCTTTGTCATTGAAGTTGTCTGCCCTTTTTAATTGAGCGTGCGACTCTACATGTAATGTAGGTCCGTGGGTGCGATGCGCTGGTGGATCATTGAGAACCTCATGAATATGCATCAGCCTAACAGACTGGTGACCAGAACATGTTAACCGACAGAGTTAGGCTATGACTGCGTCAATCTCTCTCTCTCTCTCTCTCTCTCTCTCTCTCTCTCTCTCTCTCTCTCTTCTTCTCTGCCTCTCTTGTTCTTCTTTTTCTCTGCCTTGCACGGCTTCCAATTTTGTTTCCACATACTATCTCTTTTTGTCTCTGTCTTTTGCCCTGCCTTTTCCTGCCTCTCTCCCTGCTCTCTGTCTCTGTCTGTCTGTCTGTCTCTGTCTGTCTGATCTCTCTCTCTCTCTCTCTCTCTCTCTCTCTCTCTCTCTCTCTCTCTCTCTCTCTCTCTCTCTCTCACACACACACACACAAAGCAAAACAAAAGCATGTTATTGCTTACTCTATTACCCTCTATAAATAAAATTCATTCAATTCAATTCTCTCTCTCTCTCTCTCTCTCTCTCTCTCTCTCTCTCTCTCTCTCTCTCTCTCTCTCTCTCTTAACTAGGCTAGGCTAGTAGGGCCTAGTGCGTGCGTGCTTCCACCACACTTTCTTCACTGGAGTTGCTGTCGTCTGCTAAACCTCGTTCTCTCTCTCTCTCTCTCTCTCTCTCTCTCTCTCTCTCTCTCTCTCTCTCTCTCTCTCTCTCTCTCTCTCTCTGTGCGTAAGCAGTCTTGCTTTCACTGGAGTTTGTGTCGTCTGCTTAAACTTGCATGTCCCAAAAAATATTATGCATAGCATACGAATAGCATGCAAAAAAATTGCATAATTTTGAAAGCCAAACGATTTTACATTAAAGTTGTGTATTATTACGCTTCTGCAAAGAGAATTATGAAGAAAACAAATTTTGTGTTGTAAGAACGAGGCGTGAATTGTATGATGATAATACCCTTGACAGGGCCTCATCCTCATTTTGGTATTTTTTTAAAAAGTGTACAACCACCATTACTAAACCTTTGCAAAATCACAGAAGTGCATTGCTAAACTTTTGCAAAATCACAGCAAGTGCATTGTTAAAAATAAATAAAAGCTGCATTCATCATAAAAATGACAACAAAAATAATAAAAGGACTGCACACAACATTTTTACTCCTCGCCTTTTAGGCGGGAAAAACCTTTTCAGGGCCTCAAATGGCACACCGTTAAAGGGGCACCCTGACGGATGAGTTTTTGTAAGAAACACGTCGAGATCACCAGGAAAACACCCTTTACAGAGATTGCAACACTTACTTTGCTCTGGTTTTCTATAAGTCAAATCGGCGATTCCTCTTTGGCGGAGGAGCAGGAAGTCAAATGCTTTCACTCAAAGAGAAGGCGAGCGCTGTCTCTTTTCTGATGGCTGCTAAATCGTTTGCACGAAAGTTTTGCAATACAAGCATTAAAAAAAAAAAAAAAATTAAGGTCAAGATGTGCCACCCCCCTGCATTTCTCGGTTAATTCCATTTTGCCGTTTTTGCCTTTCTTACTAAGCATAAAGCTGTATTTCATTAACCTTTTTTTTTAGCTAATAACCTTTTTGGAATACTAACCCTATCCCTAACCCTAGGCCATTATCTAATAGGACCCCCCCATGTACTGCAGTGTACGGCGCCATTTGTCACAGTCGTGGTTGATTGCGTTTTTCCGTCTTGTAGGGTTGGGTGGGTGGTAAGGTTAAGCTTAGGGCTAGGGTTAGGGCTAGGGTTAGTATTCCAAAAAGGTTATTAGCTAAAAAGGTTAATAAAATACAGCTTTATGTTTGGTAAGAAAGGCAAAAACGGAAAATTGCAAATTAACCGAGAAATGCAGGGGGGGGGGGGGGCACATCTTTACCTTTACCCGTTTATCTAAAGGAGTTTTACTCACAACAAAAGAACCAGATCCATTTTGTTTGTTACTGCACTACAAAAAAAAGAAAACGCTTCAACCACAATAAGTGAACTTCATCCACCCCATCCAAAATGGCTTTTCTCCAGTATCTCTGCCAAAGAGGAATCACGCTGTTTTTACAGTTTAATTTCTAGGAAACCACAGCAAAGTGAGTTTTCTGATCCTTGAAAAGGCTGTCTTTCTGGTGATCTCGACATGTTTCTTGCAAAAACTCATCCGTCAGGGTCCACCTTTAAACATTCTTGCTACCCCCCCCCCCCCCCCCCTTCCCCTTTGCCAATCGCTAACTATACTAAGCTACTGTCGGCCACGCTCCACCCCACCCCTTCACTCCACCGAAGCCTTTGCAAAATCACAGAAGTGCCTTGCCAAACTTGCTAAATCACAGCAAGTGCATTGTCAAAAAAAGATAAATTAAAAAATGCATTCATCATGATAATAACAAAAACAAAAGTAAAATGACTGCACACTTAACATTTTTATGTTTCGCCTTTTTGGCAGGAAAAACCTTTACAGGGCCTCAAAACAAAGCGAAATGTATCATGTCAAATGGATTTCATTTAGCAGACGATATTCTCTTGGGGGGGGGGGGGGGGGGGGGGGAGTATACTGTGAAGCAAAGCTGTTCGTTTTGCTATTACTCGGATATTAGAAACAACATTTTTTCTTTCTGTATTGCTTGGCATTGTAAATTCATCAAACCCTTTCTTTTGAAGAAATACTTACGGATGGATTTTACATTCTTCTATCCTCACGTTCATTTATCAGTTGACTATTCCTTGACCCCGCCCCCTTTCTTCTTCATCCGTGTGCATCACACGACCGTTGAGAGACTCATGAATATGCTTTAGCCTAGCAATCTGACCAAAAGCTATGGAAGCAGGGTAAGTCTCTATAGGCCTAGTACAAAGGTTAGCAGACGGACACAATCATTTGACAGTCAAAGATGAACATGAGCCAAGTTTGGTTCTTTTCAGTTTCATTCACACAACCGTAGGCTGAGCCTAACCATACTCTCGTTGTGTTTATGACTCTATCTCAAAAGTCAAAGTCTGGTTTCTCTCAGTTTCATGACAACAACCCTAGGCTGATCCTAGCCCTGTTCTCTTCAGACTCTCAATCTCAAAGTCTGATTCTTTTCAGGTTCATGACAACCCAAGGCTGATCCTAACCCTATCCTCATCGTGTTTATGATTCTCGATCTCAAAGTCTGGTTCTTTTCAGTTTAATGACAACAACCGTAGGCTGATCCTAACCCTATCCTCTTCGTACGACTCTCGATCTCGAAGTCTGTTTTTTTCCCAGTTTTATGACAATAACCCTACGCTGATCCTGGCCCTATCCTATTCATTTGTATGGCTCTCAGTATCAAAGTCTGGTTCTTCACAGTTTCACAACTACCCTAGGCTGATCGTAACCATATCCTCTTCATGTTTATGACTCGATTTCAAAATCTGGTTTATTTCAGTTTCATGACAACATGTATAGGCTGATCCTAACCGTATCATATTCATGATTGCGACTCTCGATCTCAAAGTCTGGTTCTTTTTAGTTTCATGACAACTCTAAGCTGATCCTAACCCTATCCCCTACATTGTTTATGATTCTTAATCTCAAAGTCTGGTTCTTTTCAGTTTAATGACAACAACCCTAGGCTGATCCTAACCCTATCCTCTTCGTGTTTCGGTTCTCGATGTCAAAGTCTGGTTTCTTTTAGTTTCATGGCAATAACCCTAGGCTGATCCTAACCCAATCTTCTTTGTGTTTATGACTTGATCTCAAAGTCTGGTTCTTTTCAGTTTCGTTACAACAACCCTCCCTGTCAACAACTTAAGGCTGATACTACCCTTATTCTCTTCATGTTTATGACCATCAATCTCAAAATCTGGCTTCTTTCAGCTTCATGACAATAAACCTAGGCTGATCCTAACCCTATCCTCTTCATGTTTATGATTCTCGATCTCAAAGTCTGGTTCTTTTCAGTTTCATTACAACATACCTAGGCTGATCCTAACCATATCATCTACGTGTTTACGACTCTCGATCTCAAAGTCTGGTTCTTTTTAGTTTCACGACAATAACCCTAGGCTGACCTTAGCCCTATCCTATTCAATTTTATGGCTCTCGATCTCTCAAAGTCTGGTTCTTTTCAGTTTCACAACAACCCTAGGCTGATCTTAACCCTATCTTCTTCATGTTTATGACCCTCGATCTCAAAGTCTGCTTTCTTTCAATTTCATGACAACCCTTGGCTGATCCTAACCTGGTCATGTTTACGACTCTATATCAAAGTCTGATTCTTTTCAGTTTTACAACAACAACCCTAGGCTGATCCTAACCCTATCCTCTTCATGTTTATGACTTGATCTCAAAGTATGGTTTCTTTCATTTTCATGACATCCCTAGGCTGATCCTAGCCTTATCTTCTTCATGTTTACTACTCTTGATCTCAAAGTCTGGTTCTTTCAGTTTCATGACAATAACCCTAGGCTGATCCTAACCCTACTCTCTTTATGTTTACTACTCAATCTCAAAGTCTGGTTCTGTTCAGTTTTATGACAACAACTCTAGGCTGATCCTAACCCTAAACTTTAAGTGTTTATGATTCTCGATCTCAAAATCTGATTTATTTCAATTTCTTGACAATGACTATAGGATGAGCCTTGCCGTATCAGATTCATTTTTATCGCACTCGATCTCAAAGTCTGGTTCTTTTCAGTTTCACAACAACCCAAGTTGATCCTAACCCCTCTATTCTTTTCATGTTTACGACTCTTGATGTCAAAGTTTGGTTTATTTCAGTTTGATGACAATAACCCTAGGCTAACCCTAACCCTACTCTCGTCGTGTTTATGACTGTCTCAAAAGTCAAAGTCTGGTTTCTTTCAGTTTTATGACAATAACTCTAGGCTGATCCTAGCCCTACTCTATTAATTTGTATGGCTCTCGATCTCAAAGTCTGGTTATTTTCAGTGTCATGTCAATAACCCTAAGCTGATCCTACCCCTATCCTCTATTATTTTCGTGTTTACATTACAGGAGTACATTTTATGTACTTGTTTTATTTCTTTATCCATTTTGTCTCACTGTTTTAAAATGATTTTACGTTATAAGTGTTTTAAAATGCTATTTTATTAGTATGTGTGTGAGTGTCATTCATTTAATGTTTTTCCACTAATCGTGTGTGTGTGTTGTGTGTATGCGCGTGTGTGCGTGCGTGTGTGTCGGTGTGTGTGTGTGTGTGTGTGTGTGGGGGGGGTAATGTTTATTAATATTGAATATAATGTGCCTTTTTTGTGACTATTGTATGTACAAATTATAGTAAGTTGTTATTTTATGATGCATGCAACTGTATTTCAGTCCTATATATCTCTGTCTCTGTTTGTGTGTGTCTCTCTCTTCTCTCTTTCTCTGTCTGTCCCTCTGTCTGACTCTCTGTGTCTCCGTCTCTGTCTTTCTGTCTGTATGTATGTCTCTTTCTCTCTCTATCGTTATAAGTGTGGGTGTGTGAGTGTGATTTGTTAATAGTGCGGCCTGGGCGTCTTTAAGTGTCCATCAGTGTGAGTGTTTCAAGTTGGTTGCGAAAGTGTACTGTAGATTATGTCATTCATTATTTGGGCGTGATTGAGAAATTGACTGAGGGATCAGGGAAGGGGGGTGTTGGTCAATGTTTGATGTATACTTTTTGTTCATTGTGTTTACTATTCATTTTAGTGATTTATGTAAAGCGCTTAGAGCTTAAAGATTAGGCGCTATAAAAGTTGTCTTCGTGTTTATTACTCTCGATTTCAAAGTCTGGTTTCTTTCAGTTTCATGACAATAACCCTAGGCTGATCCTAGCTCTATCGTCTTTGTATTTTGACTCGATCTCAAAGTCTAGTTCTTCCTCGGTTGTTTGCTTTCTGACGGCTTACAAAGATTCGCTCCCCTTGGATGGCTGGTCTCGGGTTCTGCGATTTGAACAAGCCAGGGTGTAGCTGCGCTTTGGGATTCAGAATGAGCAGCGTAGGAGCAACGCCACTGTACGACCCAGCATATGGGACAGCAATAACATTTTAAAAAGTCTGGTTCTTTTCAGTTTCATGACAACAAACCTAGGCTGATCCTAACCCTTTTCTGTTCATGTTTATGACTCTCAATCTCAGAGTCTGGTTTCTTTCAGTTTCATGACAACGCTAGGCTGATCCTACCCCTCTCCTCTTTGTGTTTATGATTCTCTATCTCAAAGTCTGCTTTTTGTCAGTTTAATGACCACAACCCTAGACTGATCCTAACCTTATCTTCTTCATGTTTATGATTCTCGATCTCAAAGTCTGCTTCTTTTCAGTTTACTGACAACCCTAGGCTCATCTTAACCCTATATTCTTTGCGTTTCCGACTCTCAATTACAAAGTCTGGTTTATTTCAGTTTTATGACAACACTCCTAGGCTGATCCTAACCCTATTCTCTTCGTGTTTATGATTGTCAATCTCAAAGTCTGGTTTTCATCAGTTTCATGACAACAATATTGGCCTGATCCTAACCCTATGCTCTTCGTGTTTACAACTTTCGATCTCAAAGTCTGGTTTCTTTCTGTTTCATGACAACAACCCTAAGCTGATCCTAGCCCTATCCTTTTCGTGTTGATGAGTCTTGATCTAAAAGTCTGGGGTTTGTTTTCAGTTTACTCACAACAACCCTAGGCTGATTCTAATCCTATTCTCTTCATGTTTATGACTCTTGATCTCAAAGTCTGGTTTCTTTCAGTTTCATGACAACAACTCTAGGCTGATCCTAACCCTATCATCTTTGTCTGGTTTCATGAAAATGTGTAAAGTGTACATTTGTTTCAATTGGTGCTTCTTATTTTTCATGTCACTCTCATTATGTCTTAACGAAAACAGCATTTTGTTATTTAAAAGCCTTTTCTGACATTGTGAAACAAAATCTTGGAAACGTGAACTCTCCATAAGTATATTTTTTAAACAACTTAGGATCACAAATACTTTGGAAGATGAATCTCATCTGCTTACAGAACTAAACCTACATTTTCAGCAATATAATATGATCTCGCTTTATTGCGTTGAACTTCTTTTTGTTCTTGTCTGAGCGATCGATGACAAACGTCTTTTACACGTTCATATGTTATGTCACTTTTTCTCTTCTTCTTTCCTAAGGTAACCAACTACATCACGTTGAAGATATTTTGAAAAGACATGTTCATTATTATTTTACACTTTTGAAGTGCAATACAACACTGTTTAGCCTCCTGTTGATCTTTGATCAACTGAATTTCTTGTTTCTGTAGCTTGCGTTGATTTGTTTGATTTCGTCAAAGTGTTCCTCCATTATCTTCGCGGTCTCTTTCAAAGCCTCTGCGATGTCCCGCGTTGTGACCGAGTGTTCTTCCTTGGTTCCCGACACATCCACCGCATCGCCCGCTGCACACGCCTCTTCTTCACACACCTCGCTGACACAAACTTCATTCACCTCAGTGGCCGACAACACGTCGTCTTCTGGCTCAAGTCACTGATTGACAGTCTAAATCACCGTCTGCCATGTCAATCGGTTGTGAGTTAACTGACTGTGTCTCTAACGCTGGCTGACGTTCAGGGGAGGTGGGAAGACTGCTACACTGAGAAATGTTGTTGTCAGTTTTGTCGACATTGTAGAATAAGCTAGGAGGTGTTGGCAAAAACAAATTACAAGGAGGGGAAACATGTTCGCTTTCTGTTTGCTGACTTATCCTGTGTTCCTCAGCGCGCTTTCGATCACGATTGACTTGAGACTGACTTTTCTTCCGGTAGTAAACGGCACGGTGATTTGCTGCTTGAGAGACAAATGGCTGCTCGGGAGTCGAACTCAGTCTCAAAACAATGACAGCTCGATCTTCGGAACCTTCAATTTTGAAGCTCGACAGGTCCATATCTTCCAGCATCTGGTTCTAGGTTGAGGGGCAATCCGTTGACAGGCATTGTGAAGCGTACAGTTGACAAATTACAGAAATTATTTGGAGAGAGTGAAACACACGTCTCATCGGCAACCGACAAGGAAGATCACTCAAGAGAGAGAGAGAGAGAGAGGGAGAGAGAGAGAGGCAGACAGAAACAGAAGTATAAATAAACTACTCTCTCTCTCTCTCTCCGTCTTTCTCCTTTTTTCCCCATTTCTTATATTTCTGTACGCGTGTATAGCCAATAAAATAATGTAGTATATGGGTTATTCGATCGCATATCTGCGTTAGCATGAAGGCCTAATTAGGATCCTTCTGTTGTGTTTGCGTGCGCGCGTGTGTGTGTGTGTGCGTGTTAATACTAAGCTTGTGTCCTCATCTGTGCATGCGCGCGCGCGTGTATGTGTGCGTGCGTGCGTGTTAATACTAAGCTTGTGTCCTTATCTGTGCATGCGCGCGCGCGTGTATGTGTGCGTGTTAAAACTAAGCTTGTGTCCTATCTGTGCATGCGTGTGTGTGTGTGTGTGTGCACGTGCGTGCGTGCGTGTTTGAGTGCGTGGATGCGGCTATCTCTGTCCGTCTTCATGCATCTGTGTTGCTGCCACTCGTTTAAAACAAAACTGAAAAAACAATACATCATACACGCGCGCGCGCTCTAGCTCACACTCTTTCCTATAAAAGCACTGGTAAAACATCCCATTTTATTTCACACACACACACACACACACACACACAAGTACACTTGCACACGCACACGTTCGCCCATGCGTGGTCAACTGTGACATATTTTGAAGACGGTGTGACAAAGAAAACGGATAATGTTATGCATTCATTGATGGATTTGTTTGTTAGTTGGGGATTTTTGGTAGGGGGAAGACGGGGTAAAAAGCGCATGGGCGGTAAGAAACCCACCCCAATTATCTCATGAAATGAAGCAAATTTCAGTCTCATTTGCCCATGAGACGAGCGTTAATGTCTAGCATTCGTCTCATGGGCAAATTTGACTGAAATTCTCTTTATTTCATGAGATAATTGGGGTGGGCTTCTTACCCGCCCATGCGCTTTTTTACCCGTCTTCCCCCCCCTAGTTGTTTTTATTCAAGTCGTCAAGACATCCTCAAAAATCATAGGTCACAAACTGCCATCCTTAGATAACATCTATAGTGTGCGCATAAGACGCAAAGCTAAATCCATCATATCTGATAGCACACACCCATCCAACCATCTGTTTCAATCTCTCCCTCCTGGTAAAAGGTCCTGCTCTTTTAAGTGCAAATCTAGCCACCCGAAGAACAGCTTTTACCCCTCTGCTATCAGAGCCATCAATACTCAGTAGGCTCAACCCCCTAGGGGTATTTTTGTATCCTATTTTTGCTCAGACATTGTGTTAATCGGTGTGCATGCATGCACCTCGCGGTCTTCGTGTGTGAGCGCGTGTGTGAGTGCGTGCGTGCGTGAGAGAGGTGGTACATGTGTTAGGCATAAATGTGTTATTGCACGGAAATGTGTCGTGTGTGTTGTGTATGTGTAGGTGTGGCACGTCTGAGAGAAAGAAAGAATCCGGGGGGTGAAGAGACTGAGACACGATAATGTAATGTTTTTTAAAAAAAATTTATTATTAATTTTTTTTTATTTTTTTATTTTATTGGTTGGTCCATTCGATGTGCATGCTTTCGTTGTTGTTGTTGGATTGTGTCTTGTGCAAAACAAAAACGATTTCCTTTGTATTACGGTGCAATTGGCTGATTAAAGAATCTTGAATCTTGAATCTTATTCATCTATTTATATATTTATTTCTTTGTTGTTGTTTGTTTAGTCACCTGTTTTATTCTTCCTTTATTTGCGCTTTCGCTTTTTATTTCTTTATTTGATCTCATTTACTTTGTACATTATGCTTCTTAATTCATTGTCA
>CM065681.1:88694039-88724039 GCA_017654935.2 Phymorhynchus buccinoides
GCATCAGCGGTAAACGAAGATCACGGAGCCACGACGAGCCGATCATGTAAGCGCCTAAGGAGCTGGAGCATATGCGCGCGCTCTACACATTGGCCCGTTTTAAGACATACTGCTGCCACCACAATTTGGTACAACTACCCCCCTTTTTTTTTTTTTCTCCACTTAGAACTTCAAAAGGCCAAGAAGCCGCCACTACAGATCGTAGCTGTGGGTACTGTACTTAATACCACTTTAGAGTCCTCAAAACATACCGAGCATAAAATGATACACCATAAGCCTAAAGCACCTATGCCATTAGACCTCATTAGATTCTGTAAAGCTGCTGACCTTACAAAACCGAAATATTCTCTTCTATTGCCCCGCTATATGTTTCTTAACTTCAAAGCCTGTATCTCAAAGCTGAACTAGAAGACAGAATCCAACCATTCCAATTTATGTGTCAGGAATGTGCCACTCTAGCGGCCCGGTGTGCAAGTGCCGGCGCATTGCCTACGGGACGCCGACATGTCTGCCGCTTTGGATCGGCGACGCTCCCCGCATTAGTTTCGCTTTTACAGTCATTTCATTTCACTTTCCCTTCATGAGGAAGAATGTATTAAGCGCAAGATGCCGGTGCCTGTTAATAGGCACACGAGCTAGCGCTGCTCACGATTTCATTGAGAAGCAGAGAGCATCGATTTAGGAAGAGAGCATGAAGAGAGATGAAGAAAGGAGCACGACGATCCGGAGGATGCATACCTGACCGAGAGAGAGAAAGAAGCAGAATACGACTGAGATAATCACAAGACCTCCCAGACACCAGCTATCGTACGATGGAAGAAGAACCACGAGGATGCTATTGATAGCAAGCAATAATGGGATGCACAATGGAGAGAGAGATGAAAAATCAAATGCTTTTAATCAACGCGAGGTATCTAACTAGCTAGCATAATAAAACAATCTCAATTGTTTTTTAACACAACACACACACAATACACACATTACACGCGCTCGCGCGCACACACACGCGGCGCGCACCACATGCCCTACACGCCGACAGCCACACACACAATTAATTGACTGCCCACTCGGTCATACACCTCCCCACATAGCCCACAGCAAGGCAACGAGCCCCCGCATGCGAATGCAACCATCATAGCAACCAACACACATACAACAAACACCCCTCACACACAAACGATAACGCCACTGCAGCACAGAAACACAAGAGCAACACACAAACACATGGCGAGAGCAGAGGAGTCCGCACGGAGATGCACAAGAAGAGAGTGACTATGACCCGAGAAGAGAGAGAAGCAGAGAGAGATTTGAGCGGATGCTCGGAACAGGACGGGACCGAATGTGCAAGCTCCACAGGCTAGTTGCAAGACGTAAATACTTCTCTCTCTCTCTCTTCTCTCTTCTCGCTAGCTCTCTCTCCTATTCCCTCTACCTTCTAACACACTCTCTCCTACAATCATGTCTCTTACTCTCCCTTATACTAAACATAACTCTCTCTACATTGCTGCCAGTGAATCGGCCCATGGTATATTCTGACATAATAGATATGATGCTGCCCTCACGTACTCCGGCTGTCGACTGTGTGTGTGTAAGTGTGTCTGACTGTGTCGTGCATCGGCATAATACCGTCTAATTATCAAACAAATTCTATGCCCAGTCAGCCGGCAATAGCCATCTAGCCCCGCCATCGGAGCCACCACCAGACTTAAGAGCAACCGCCCATTAGCCAGACATATGTATAAACTTAGCATTGCGAGTATATGTAACTTCGCGATCCTGCGTCCCTATACAGTCTCAGCCATTTTCGAGCAGGCGACGTGTGTATGTTGCTGATAGTGCTTCCCTCTACCCAGCCTAACACTCCTGTAGCTCTGTCATCTCTACTCTGTGCCGTCTCTCATTTCTCTACTCTCTCTTCTCTCTCTCTAGCTACTACTCTCGTAGTAAGTACTCACTCTCACTCTCTAACGCTCTCCTCTTCTCTCTCTACTGCCCCCCACAGACCTGCGTAGGAATGGAATGCTCGAGTTTCTTTAACTATCTGTTGTCCTGCGCCGAAGCATACTGCATACTCATATGCCTGTGTGTGTTGTAAGCATGCCCTTGTGCTGTGATAAAGGTCGCTGTGCCTACTTGGCTCATATATAAACAAATTCTAGCTACATGCACCACATGCCGCGCAAAATAAGCCATCTCGCGACCTCGAAGCACGACCGAAAAATCTTTTGCATTGGACATCTGCCCATTAGCAGCACATGCTTCACTCTGTTTGAGAAGAGCTGGACCTCCTTATCAGCTCAGAAAAAAATTTTTCCGATGCGTCCTAATATACTCATAAACACACACTTGCTCTCCGAATTTGGCTCGCACTATACTGACATGTGAACATATACTTGAGTGCTCTGACATCCATTCTGCCCCCACAGCTTCCCCGTTTAATCCAAGCGCGTAGCTTAATTCCTTGGCCCCCACATACTCCAGCCGTTATTCTCTGACACTTGATCTACTCTTTCAGTCTAATCAAGTCAATCTATGATCTATTCGGAATCTAATGCACATTTATTGCAAGTACCTAACACATTAAAAAGAACAGTAATTATGTACCTTGGCCTTCAGTAAAAGCTTAAACCGCTAAATAAAATAAAATCATGTACGATACGAAAGTTGTACCCTACTTACTTCTGAAGGCAATAACCATGTATGTGTCTCCGCCTGGCTGATGGCTGAAGTCTGTCGATGGTTGTGTGGGTGCTTTCTCGGTCATGTAGCCCCGTGGTAGTGAGAGATATGAGAGAGCAGAAGAGAGAGAGCAACGAGCGAATGATAGAAAGATCGCAGCCGAATAGCAGATGGTGCGATTTGCGAGAGACGAAAGAGATGAGAGAAAGCAGATGAAAGAGAATCTGTAGCTGCATGTATGTGGCTATGTGCTTAATGCCGCGTCGCGATAGGCATGTAGTGTAGCTCTTTTTTCTATAAGGCCGCACAGTAGTTACACAAGTGCTACGCTTATAGCCGCCTCTAGGTGTAGTGATTAGATTCAAAGTGAGTTTATGTGTCTTGTGCCATGTTGACTGCAGTAGCCTCATGTCAGGTGTGAATAACATCACCGTTAAGTGGTGTGTGTTAGAAATGCTGTGTCTCCCACTTTGTGTCTAGGCATGATGGTGCCTAGATACCGCCAGGGCCTAGGGGATGACGTAATTTTTCGCTAGCTATCGCGATATATGTATGGATAATCTTGAATATGCAAATGTGAATAACAGCCCAGATTTGTGGAAGATAAAGTTTTAGTTTAGTAAGATATGAAAAGACTAGACTTGCCGAATAGCTACTATGACTGCCACCAGGAGCCCTTACCTACCCATAGCGTTACCAAAATCCACAGTCTCACTTCATATACCCCGTCTAGTGCTTTAGCCGACATATATAGCGGAGCCAATAGCGGGCTAAAAACACCCACCCTAATAGTATCTCATGAAATGACAAGCCAAATTTCAGTCACATTTTGCCCATGAGCACTGTCACAGAACGCAGTGTTAATGCTGTTAAAGCCATTTACGTCTCCATGCGGCAATTTACATTACTATTTTCTTGTAATATTCAGGAGATAAGTTTACATAGGCCACCTTCCTAATAACCTAAGCCATGGCGCTGTATGGCTCTTACCCGTAAGTACTTCCCTCACTAATGAATTCCGCCAACAAAATAGACTGCTATGACACTGAAGCCGGATGTTAAAGCCTGAATCATGAACACTATCCATACATAACATCAATATGCCGATAACAATAAAATAAACACACTCTTAATGACAACCATACACCCCCTCAATGTAATTTCACTCACGCATGCTAAATACATGCAAAAATACCCAACACTAACAATTTTGACCATTAAATCCTAAATATCTGGCTTTCTGCAGGCATCGTTCACTCTCAACTATGCCCCCCTCGGCCACTGATAGGCCCCGGTTACAAGGCAGCTATGAGAATGCAATATGCAAATGCGCCACTAATTCAGAAATAGATTAAACCACCACCATAAGAATTATCATGCCCAATAGATTTTATGCTTCATTATAGCCATGAAAAGTTACTACATTTAGATTAAAAAAAATTAGCCTGTCAATCGAATCAAAATAGCAACTTAAGGCGCCCCCACATTGCTACTGCAAGGGAGTTAAATGTCCCTAAAATCAGAAATTGATAACACACCATTAAGCAAAAATAATCCATCGCCCAGATTCTGTATACTTGGTTTCTTGAAAGATGCCATCCACTAGAATTCTTATGTAAGTTGCATTTTTTTTTAAGATTTTTTTTGCACTGCCACATTACCATTATTTTAATCTTCTAGAAGGCATATCCGACGTACCAATTCAGAATGTTATTTATTATCAATTATTATACATTCCTGTATACGCCACTGATCAAATCGATCCTTACCATTGCAAAAGGTAGTATTAAAGTGCCTGAAATGCAATTGCAAAAAGATTACTTACTGCTCAGAAGTTCAACGAAGACAACGCTAAAAAAAATACATATCACGTGCGCCCAAAATCACTATAATCGCTTTTAGTAATATACGAAAATATGACATACCCAATTCTAGAATATTTTAGTTAAATTCCGATATCAAAATGCCTTATAGGCCCCCCCCCAATTGCCGTATTAAAGCCCCTCCCTGAAGTTGAATTTCTGAATCCTCTAGCCTCAGAATGGATAAAGATTCGACAACACCTAATGCGCTAAGGAACCTCTCTGAATAGCCCCCCTAGTTTTATGCTACCGATACTAGTACGCGATATACATGCCAAAAATAGCCTTACCTCACCAACTATCCCCCCAAAAAATTCAAATAAATGCCTATTGCCGCCCATCTGAACCATGCAGGTGTATACAGCTAGACTTTGTTTTGAGGTCCCATTCCATGAATGCAAATTGTCCTATACATCAGAAATTGACTAAACTACACATAACCTCTCCAACGAAACAAGCATATCCCAATATATCCTCACTTGCTGACATATTATCATGACATAATACACAACACTAGAATTTTTAGTTTTTAATTGACAACGAACCCTGGCCCGTGCATACAAAAAGGCCTTATCTATGCTCCACTGTAAGGGCGTTTTTAAAGGCTTAAATATAAAAGTCCCCTCTGTCAGAAATATGCACAAAACATAGCCATCATAGTGAACACCTAGCCATCCGCCAAATGTTCATCTTTTGCAAATATGAATCACACTAAAAAAACTTATGAAATGCCGTATCTTTTGCTCGATCCCAAAATAACTCTCTTGGCACTGAAAGGGTATAAAGAGCTACTTGATTTGCAAATAAGTCTCTAATTGCTCTAGAGTTTGATAAACACACCCCACTAAGACATAGAATTAAACATAGCAAATGCAAATGTTAATGCCCATTGTTGCATGTAAAATAGCACCAAATTACTGCCATTCTGTCGTCCACATAAATTAATTATAACGTGACATCGCACTAGCGTACGTGACGCTGCCAAAACCTACAGTTGTTTAACGACTATCAAGACATAGCCTATACTATAAAATTTTTTTTCAAAAAAACTAAATAGGCAAGCACCATTTTGATAAGATGTATTTTGATAATGACTGTATTATTGACTCATCTTTGTGATCGGTCATAAGAACAGGCCCCCCTCTAGACTTATACCAAATACTATAACGACGCAATTCCGCTTCTCCACGCCATATGCGCCCCTGCTTGAACCGTTTCTTAACTTGACTAATAGTGTCACTAGTAATTAATTGACGTCATTATTATCGTTCAAAAGATTCAGCAACAAGTAGCACCCGCGCACAGCAGCGGTGTGTCATTTGGCTGCTCTGCATAGTATGTATAATTTATCAAACAAAACTGATAACACGCTTAAGACCTCTAAAGATCTAAACTGTGATAGAAGCCTACAGCTGAAAAGCGCTTATAGCCCCTCCATAAGGATATAACCGATTCTCCATTGTTTAATTTAATAGCTTCACTCTTCGCGTGCAAACCGCCCCCAAGGGAGTGCCCCTATCGCCCCCGCAGACCCGGCGAAGTAGTACAAGAACTCAATGTTAACAGTGTTCTAACGTTTTTATCTCACGCTTCTACATCTACGCCTACCGCCGGATATAATAACTGAGCCCCGCAAACCTCAACCCGCTTGAACGTAAAAAATCAGATGAGAGTATTCAGACTCAAGGGCGACTGGTTGAGCACGCCGACTTAGGCCAATATATAAAAAAATACTAATCATAACACAAGGCCGGGCTTCAGAAGGCCCCAATTCTATTCCTAAATATAATAATTAATATAAAGCTGTTTAATAACAGAAAAGCAATTAAAACGCATTTTCCAGCCCAAAGCAAGCAGCGCTTTATTTACACTCCCTTTAAAGAACGCAACTGACCACCACCATACGATCAAATTAAGTCCCTACTTCTTCGTATAGATTGATTGCTGTTACTTCCTATTTCTTTTTATGGGACCGTATAGCTAAAGTTACCCACATATCAAATATCCCCCAAACTTCAAATTAAGAGCGCTGATAAAAAATCAAATAAACCAATTATCATCGCCTTCTACGGCCTTTTTGCATAAGACTAGTGAAATTCAGGCCTCGAACATAAAATTATTTACTTCTTTATACTCCTAGCCAGCTAATGTCAGCCCTTCGTACATGGGCCTGCCAAAGCTACCGATATCGCGACGTTCCTGAACTTCCATCCTCCGCCCCCCAGAAATTTTTAAAAAATCACGGCTGCTCTAATTTATAAAAAACGATGTTTCAAGTTTGCAATATAGGGAACTCCCCGGCCTATGAATTAACCCAATGGATTAGCTCAACACAAATCCCAAACCCCTGGTGTCAAAGACTATCGATATTACTTTACCAGCTACCTCACGCACGCAGAAATACACATTGAAACTATGATTATCAAGAATCGACACGTATACAATAGCGAGGGGTCTTTTAAGAACCCCCCCCTCCCCCCCCCCCTCTCCATTTTTACCCTTCCAACAACCAACAACAGAAAGCCACTCTGCGAATAGGCGCTCGACTCGCCACTACTTCCCCGTCTAACTCTCTGGCGTGCGCCGCCCTTGATGCAGTTTATTGGGGTATGTGCTATGTAAGAAGCCTATAGCTGATGCGGGTAGGCCTAATGCTATCAATATCTTTATTATAAAGCTAGGAATCAAACCCCCGGCTGGAACATAGCCTAAAATACTTAAATGCAGCTCCGTTATTTTAAACACCGCCCCCCTGTGCATAGCACCTACGCTATAGGTATGATGCCCCCCCCCCCGCATTCCTTTCTTCTTCCCCTTATTGAGAACTGCAGAAATCAACCTATTCTGAAGAAGAGTCGAGCAACATCAGAGAGAGAGAGAGAGAGACACAGAGAGAGATGATGAGAGAGAGAGAGAGCAGAGAGAGAGACAGAGAGAGACAGAGGAGCGAGAGATGCGAGAGAGAACAACCAATGAAACACACGTTTTAATGAACCGTGCACATCTGCCCATGTCATGAACAATGGGAAGGGGAAATTGCTAATCAAACCAAAAAATGGGAGATACTCCATATGAGGTAGAGAGAGAGAGAGAGAGAGAGAGAGAAAGACAGGAGAGAGAGAGAGAGAGATAGATTGAGAGCAGAGAGATACAGATAAGAGAGCGGGGGACCTTAGCTGGGGTTACCAAAATCAAAATGCAGTCATCATCATCATATAGTAATAAGCCAGTGTCCTGTGTGTGGTGTGTGTTGTGGTGTGTGTGTGTGTGTCTGAACACAAAACGGGCCTTACTAACTCCGCCGTTTTTCGACCGAATCGCTTCAAATTTGCTGTGAGCCCTAACGGGGCGATGGCAACGGGCAACCGAGGCGGGGGTGGTGTGGGGTGGGCGGAGGGGATGGTGGTGGGGGGGGGCAGTGGATTTCATTACAACGGGAAAATGACACACACGTATCTGCAATTATGATAAAAATCGGGACTTTACTGGTTTAGCACTGCCTCCGGGCATTGCCTCCAGTATTGTTCCCACAATCTTTGTATTTTACAAATGCCCCACATGCCGAAAGGCCAAACTAAGTTGGCTTTCAGTTCGTTTTTTCTGTTTTTGTCCTTTGCCAATCTACGATTGCAAAGGAGTAAGTTTTCGTTCAGGTTTTGTTTCCTTTTTTTGTTTGTTTGTTCTTTTCTGTCTGTCCTAAGGATCTCCCGAACCGCTTGACCGAATCACTTCAAATTTTGTGTGGTGGTGTGTCCCTATGAGAGGAAGGCATCCGCACAAACTTTTCGCCGCTCTGACCTTGACCTTGGCGTATGACCTTGAAAACCCAAAATCGTTAAGGGGCCATAACTTCCACACCGCAGGTCCTGGAGTCATGAAACTTGGCATGGAGGTACTTTCGCTTATGGCCGTTCTGATGATGGTGTACCGATGAAGGTCAACGTCAAGGTCAGGGAGATCGGTATGCCTTGAAAGTGGTATGGGTCTAAAAATTGGGTTTTTCTGTCCCACGCATATCTCCCGAACCGCTTCACCGAATCGTTTCCAATTTTGTGTGGTGGCGTGTCACCATGAGAGGAAGGCATCCGCACATAAATTATCGCCGTCGTGACCTTCACCTTGGCGTATGACCTTGACAACCGAAAATCTTTAAGGGGCTGTAACGTCCACACCGTTGGTCTTAGGGACTTCAATCTTGGCATGTAGGTACTTTGGCATATGTTTGTTCTGATGATTGCATACTGATCAAGGTCAAGGTCAAGGTCATGGAGATCGGTAGGCCTTGAAAGTGGTAGGGGTCTAAAAATTGGGTTTTCAGCCACAAAAGTAAAAATATTTCGCGGACCCGGCGAAACTGGTACTCAGCGTTACCGGTACTTGGCGTTACCTGTACTAGGTGCTACCGGTATGGGGCGTTGCGCTAGTATATAATAAAAAGCCAAGTGTCTGTCTGTCTGAAACACAAAACGGGCCTTATAACTCGTATCTCCGGTATGTCTGGACCGATTGCCTTCAAATTGGGCAGGTAGCGAATCGATGCAGAAATGCGCGTGATATACGCCGCTTCACGTTTTCACAAATAACGTCGCCGTTTTTTAACTGAATCGCTTCCAATTTGCTGTCAGGCTTGCTGTGGCAGGGGCGAAGCCTGGCAGCAAATTTGAAGAGAATCGGGAGAGCGCGTCACTCTCAGAGCAGCGCCAACGGGAAACGGGGCCTTATAACTCTGCCGTTTCTTAACCGAATCACTTCAAATTTGCTGTACTCAGCGTTACCATTACTAGGCGTTACCGTTACTAGGGGGGAGAGAGCATCACTCTCAGAGCAGCGCCAACAGGAAACGGGGCCTTATAACTCCGCCGTTTCTTAACTGAATCGCTTCAAATTTGCTGTACTCAGCGTTACCAGTACTTGGCGTTACCGTTACTAGGCGTTACCGGTACTAGGCGTTTACCGGTACTCGGCGTTGCGCTAGTGAAGAATGAAATATTGAGGCCGAGAGGAGATGACGAAATTGAACAAAGGGTGAATACTCTCTTTCTAATTAACTCCCCTCCACCAAAGTTGATTACAATACCAATTACCTAGCAGTGCCTGACCCACGCACTGCTAGGTGATTGGTATCGTAATCAACTTTGGTGGAGGGGAGTTAATTAGAAAGAGAGTATTCACCCTTTGTTCAGTTTCAGTAATGAAGATATTTTTGTAATTGGTCGTTCCCAGCCACCCTCCCCTCTCCACCCCTCCCTTTTCTCTCCCCCCCCCCCTCTTCCTCCTTGTATACACAACACGTGAAATCTCAGAATAATAATAAATATATAAAAACACATTAAACACATACACGAGCAAGCGCGCCTACACACACACACACACACACACACACACACACACATACAAACACACACAGTGAGTGAGTGAGTGAGTGAGTGAGAGGGGAGAGAAATGGTTGGGTAAAGATAGAGACAGAGAGATGGAGACAAAGGAAAAAGAGGACAAGACAAAAATATGAGAAAAACAAGAAGTAAAAGAGATCGAGCACAATAAAAATTTTTTTTAGAAGGAACTAAAGAAGAAAAAATGAAAAAGAAATAGGCGTACTTTATACAGGAAACAAAACATTAAAAAAAGGCAAAAAAAGGGAAGAAAATTGGAGTCCACAATGTTACCATAAAGCGAGTAAGACAGGGACATCTTCGGAAATGACGCGCTAAGGAAAAGGGAAGGGAGAGAGAGAGAGAGAATGAATGAATGAATGAATGGTTTATTGCGGAAAGCTTTACAAAGCCCTTTCGCAGAGGAACAAAACTGAACGAAAAACACAACCATTCTATGCAAAAGAAAATTCATCGCGACACGGATACCACGCCACGGAAATAGTACAACGATTTTGAAATTTAAACGCATAATGTCAATCAAAGACTAGATTCACGCATATCGACAGTCACGTCACTGGTCAAGCTGGTTCTTCACGACTTTCTTTCTTTCTCTTGTTGGAGGCTTCCAAGAGGAAGCCTCCATATTAATTTCGGGCAGGGCATCACGTGACTTTTTACTGTGGAGATCACGTGATTTGGGTCCAGTTCCATGGTCCATGGATCAGCACGTGACCTGCTGGGCGCATCAGAGTTGTCTTCCCTTTGTCATTGAAGTTGTCTGCCCTTTTTAATTGAGCGTGCGACTCTACATGTAATGTAGGTCCGTGGGTGCGATGCGCTGGTGGATCATTGAGAACCTCATGAATATGCATCAGCCTAACAGACTGGTGACCAGAACATGTTAACCGACAGAGTTAGGCTATGACTGCGTCAATCTCTCTCTCTCTCTCTCTCTCTCTCTCTCTCTCTCTCTCTCTCTCTCTCTCTCTCTGTTTCTTTTTCTCTGCCTTGCACGGCTTCCAATTTTGTTTCCACATACTATCTCTTTTTGTCTCTGTCTTTTGCCCTGCCTTTTCCTGCCTCTCTCCCTGCTCTCTGTCTCTGTCTGTCTGTCTGTCTCTGTCTGTCTGATTGTCTCTCTCTCTCTCTCTCTCTCTCTCTCTCTCTCTCTCTCTCTCTCTCTCTCTCACACACACACACACAAAGCAAAACAAAAGCATGTTATTGCTTACTCTATTACCCTCTATAAATAAAATTCATTCAATTCAATTCTCTCTCTCTCTCTCTCTCTCTCTCTCTCTCTCTCTCCCTCTCTCTCTCTCTCTCTCTCTCTTAACTAGGCTAGGCTAGTAGGGCCTAGTGCGTGCGTGCTTCCACCACACTTTCTTCACTGGAGTTGCTGTCGTCTGCTAAACCTCGTTATTTTTCTCTCTCTCTCTCTCTCTCTCTCTCTCTCTCTCTCTCTCTCTCTCTCTCTCTCTCTCTCTCTCTCTCTGTGCGTAAGCAGTCTTGCTTTCACTGGAGTTTGTGTCGTCTGCTTAAACTTGCATGTCCCAAAATATATTATGCATAGCATACGAATAGCATGCAAAAAAATTGCATAATTTTGAAAGCCAAACGATTTTACATTAAAGTTGTGTATTATTACGCTTCTGCAAAGAGAATTATGAAGAAAACAAATTTTGTGTTGTAAGAACGAGGCGTGAATTGTATGATGATAATACCCTTGACAGGGCCTCATCCTCATTTTGGTATTTTTTAAAAAGTGTACAACCACCATTACTAAACCTTTGCAAAATCACAGAAGTGCATTGCTAAACTTTTGCAAAATCACAGCAAGTGCATTGTTAAAAATAAATAAAAGCTGCATTCATCATAAAAATGACAACAAAAATAATAAAAGGACTGCACACAACATTTTTACTCCTCGCCTTTTAGGCGGGAAAAACCTTTTCAGGGCCTCAAATGGCACACCGTTAAAGGGGCACTCTGACGTATGAGTTTTTGTAAGAAACACGCCGAGATCACCAGGAAAACACCATTTACAGAGATTGCAACACTTACTTTGCTCTGGTTTTCTATAAGTCAAATCGGCGATTCCTCTTTGGCGGAGGAGCAGGAAGTCAAATGCTTTCACTCAAAGAGAAGGCGAGCGCTGTCTCTTTTCTGATGGCTGCTAAATCGTTTGCACGAAAGTTTTGCAATACAAGCATTAAAAAAAAAAAAAATTAAGGTCAAGATGTGCCACCCCCCTGCATTTCTCGGTTAATTCCATTTTGCCGTTTTTGCCTTTCTTACTAAGCATAAAGCTGTATTTCATTAACCTTTTTTTTTAGCTAATAACCTTTTTGGAATACTAACCCTATCCCATAACCCTAGGCCATTATCTAATAGGACCCCCCCCCCCATGTACTGCAGTGTACGGCGCCATTTGTCACAGTCGTGGTTGATTGCGTTTTTCCGTCTTGTAGGGTTGGGTGGGTGGTAAGGTTAAGCTTAGGGCTAGGGTTAGGGCTAGGGTTAGTATTCCAAAAAGGTTATTAGCTAAAAAGGTTAATAAAATACAGCTTTATGTTTGGTAAGAAAGGCAAAAACGGAAAAATTGCAAATTAACCGAGAAATGCAGGGGGGGGGGGGGGGGGGGGGGCACATCTTTACCTTTACCCGTTTATCTAAAGGAGTTTTACTCACAACAAAAGAACCAGATCCATTTTGTTTGTTACTGCACTACAAAAAAAAGAAAACGCTTCAACCACAATAAGTGAACTTCATCCACCCCATCCAAAATGGCTTTTCTCCAGTATCTCTGCCAAAGAGGAATCACGCTGTTTTTACAGTTTAATTTCTAGGAAACCACAGCAAAGTGAGTTTTCTGATCCTTGAAAAGGCTGTCTTTCTGGTGATCTCGACATGTTTCTTGCAAAAACTCATCCGTCAGGGTCCACCTTTAAACATTCTTGCTACCCCCCCCCCCCCCCCTCCCCCTTCCCCTTTGCCAATCGCTAACTATACTAAGCTACTGTCGGCCACGCTCCACCCCACGCCTTCACTCCACCGAAGCCTTTGCAAAATCACAGAAGTGCCTTGCCAAACTTGCTAAATCACAGCAAGTGCATTGTCAAAAAAAGATAAATTAAAAAATGCATTCATCATGATAATAACAAAAACAAAAGTAAAATGACTGCACACTTAACATTTTTATGTTTCGCCTTTTTGGCAGGAAAAACCTTTACAGGGCCTCAAAACAAAGCGAAATGTATCATGTCAAATGGATTTCATTTAGCAGACGATATTCTCGGGGGGGGGGGGGGGGGGGGGGGGAGTATACTGTGAAGCAAAGCTGTTCGTTTTGCTATTACTCGGATATTAGAAACAACATTTTTTCTTTCTGTATTGCTTGGCATTGTAAATTCATCAAACCCTTTCTTTTGAAGAAATACTTACGGATGGAGTTTACATTCTTCTATCCTCACGTTCATTTATCAGTTGACTATTCCTTGACCCCGCCCCCTTTCTTCTTCATCCGTGTGCATCACACGACCGTTGAGAGACTCATGAATATGCTTTAGCCTAGCAATCTGACCAAAAGCTATGGAAGCAGGGTAAGTCTCTATAGGCCTAGTACAAAGGTTAGCAGACGGACACAATCATTTGACAGTCAAAGATGAACATGAGCCAAGTTTGGTTCTTTTCAGTTTCATTCACACAACCGTAGGCTGAGCCTAACCATACTCTCGTTGTGTTTATGACTCTATCTCAAAAGTCAAAGTCTGGTTTCTCTCAGTTTCATGACAACAACCCTAGGCTGATCCTAGCCCTGTTCTCTTCAGACTCTCGATCTCAAAGTCTGATTCTTTTCAGGTTCATGACAACCCAAGGCTGATCCTAACCCTATCCTCATCGTGTTTATGATTCTCGATCTCAAAGTCTGGTTCTTTTCAGTTTAATGACAACAACCGTAGGCTGATCCTAACCCTATCCTCTTCGTACGACTCTCGATCTCGAAGTCTGTTTTTTTCCCAGTTTTATGACAATAACCCTACGCTGATCCTGGCCCTATCCTATTCATTTGTATGGCTCTCAGTATCAAAGTCTGGTTCTTCACAGTTTCACAACTACCCTAGGCTGATCGTAACCATATCCTCTTCATGTTTATGACTCGATTTCAAAATCTGGTTTATTTCAGTTTCATGACAACATGTATAGGCTGATCCTAACCGTATCATATTCATGATTGCGACTCTCGATCTCAAAGTCTGGTTCTTTTTAGTTTCATGACAACTCTAAGCTGATCCTAACCCTATCCCCTACATTGTTTATGATTCTTAATCTCAAAGTCTGGTTCTTTTCAGTTTAATGACAACAACCCTAGGCTGATCCTAACCCTATCCTCTTCGTGTTTCGGTTCTCGATGTCAAAGTCTGGTTTCTTTTAGTTTCATGGCAATAACCCTAGGCTGATCCTAACCCAATCTTCTTTGTGTTTATGACTTGATCTCAAAGTCTGGTTCTTTTCAGTTTCGTTACAACAACCCTCCCTGTCAACAACTTAAGGCTGATACTACCCTTATTCTCTTCATGTTTATGACCATCAATCTCAAAATCTGGCTTCTTTCAGCTTCATGACAATAAACCTAGGCTGATCCTAACCCTATCCTCTTCATGTTTATGATTCTCGATCTCAAAGTCTGGTTCTTTTCAGTTTCATTACAACATCCTTAGGCTGATCCTAACCATATCATCTACGTGTTTACGACTCTCGATCTCAAAGTCTGGTTCTTTTTAGTTTCACGACAATAACCCTAGGCTGACCTTAGCCCTATCCTATTCAATTTTATGGCTCTCGATCTCTCAAAGTCTGGTTCTTTTCAGTTTCACAACAACCCTAGGCTGATCTTAACCCTATCTTCTTCATGTTTATGACCCTCGATCTCAAAGTCTGCTTTCTTTCAATTTCATGACAACCCTTGGCTGATCCTAACCTTGTCATGTTTACGACTCTATATCAAAGTCTGATTCTTTTCAGTTTTACAACAACAACCCTAGGCTGATCCTAACCCTATCCTCTTCATGTTTATGACTTGATCTCAAAGTATGGTTTCTTTCATTTTCATGACATCCCTAGGCTGATCCTAGCCTTATCTTCTTCATGTTTACTACTCTTGATCTCAAAGTCTGGTTTCTCTCAGTTTTATGACAATAACCCTAGGCTGATCCTAACCCTACTCTCTTTATGTTTACTACTCAATCTCAAAGTCTGGTTCTGTTCAGTTTTATGACAACAACTCTAGGCTGATCCTAACCCTAAACTTTAAGTGTTTATGATTCTCGATCTCAAAATCTGATTTATTTCAATTTCTTGACAATGACTATAGGATGAGCCTTGCCGTATCAGATTCATTTTTATCGCACTCGATCTCAAAGTCTGGTTCTTTTCAGTTTCACAACAACCCAAGTTGATCCTAACCCCTCTATTCTTTTCATGTTTACGACTCTTGATGTCAAAGTTTGGTTTATTTCAGTTTGATGACAATAACCCTAGGCTAACCCTAACCCTACTCTCGTCGTGTTTATGACTGTCTCAAAAGTCAAAGTCTGGTTTCTTTCAGTTTTATGACAATAACTCTAGGCTGATCCTAGCCCTACTCTATTAATTTGTATGGCTCTCGATCTCAAAGTCTGGTTATTTTCAGTGTCATGTCAATAACCCTAAGCTGATCCTACCCCTATCCTCTATTATTTTCGTGTTTACATTACAGGAGTACATTTTATGTACTTGTGTATTTTTATTTCTTTATCCATTTTGTCTCACTGTTTTAAAATGATTTTACGTTATAAGTGTTTTAAAATGCTATTTTATTAGTATGTGTGTGAGTGTCATTCATTTAATGTTTTTCCACTAATCGTGTGTGTGTTTGTGTCGTGTGTGCGTGTGTGCGTGTGTGTGTGTCGGTGTGTGTGTGTGTGTGTGTGTGGGTGGGGGGTGAATGTTTATTAATATTGAATATAATGTGCCTTTTTTGTGACTATTGTATGTACAAATTATAGTAAGTTGTTATTTTATGATGCATGCAACTGTATTTCAGTCCTATATATCTCTGTCTCTGTTTGTGTGTCTCTCTCTTCTCTCTTTCTCTGTCTGTCCCTCTGTCTGACTCTCTGTGTCTCCGTCTCTGTCTTTCTGTCTGTATGTATGTCTCTTTCTCTCTCTATCGTTATAAGTGTGGGTGTGAGTGTGATTTGTTAATAGTGCGGCCTGGGCGTCTTTAAGTGTCCATCAGTGTGAGTGTTTCAAGTTGGTTGCGAAAGTGTACTGTAGATTATGTCATTCATTATTTGGGCGTGATTGAGAAATTGACTGAGGGATCAGGGAAGGGGGTGTTGGTCAATGTTTGATGTATACTTTTTGTTCATTGTGTTTACTATTCATTTTAGTGATTTATGTAAAGCGCTTAGAGCTTAAAGATTAGGCGCTATAAAAGTTGTCTTCGTGTTTATTACTCTCGATTTCAAAGTCTGGTTTCTTTCAGTTTCATGACAATAACCCTAGGCTGATCCTAGCTCTATCGTCTTTGTATTTTGACTCGATCTCAAAGTCTAGTTCTTCCTCGGTTGTTTGCTTTCTGACGGCTTACAAAGATTCGCTCCCCTTGGATGGCTGGTCTCGGGTTCTGCGATTTGAACAAGCCAGGGTGTAGCTGCGCTTTGGGATTCAGAATGAGCAGCGTAGGAGCAACGCCACTGTACGACCCAGCATATGGGACAGCAATAACATTTTAAAAAGTCTGGTTCTTTTCAGTTTCATGACAACAAACCTAGGCTGATCCTAACCCTTTTCTGTTCATGTTTATGACTCTCAATCTCAGAGTCTGGTTTCTTTCAGTTTCATGACAATGCTAGGCTGATCCTACCCCTCTCCTCTTTGTGTTTATGATTCTCTATCTCAAAGTCTGCTTTTTGTCAGTTTAATGACCACAACCCTAGACTGATCCTAACCTTATCTTCTTCATGTTTATGATTCTCGATCTCAAAGTCTGCTTCTTTTCAGTTTACTGACAACCCTAGGCTCATCTTAACCCTATATTCTTTGCGTTTCCGACTCTCAATTACAATGTCTGGTTTATTTCAGTTTTATGACAACACTCCTAGGCTGATCCTAACCCTATTCTCTTCGTGTTTATGATTGTCAATCTCAAAGTCTGGTTTTCATCAGTTTCATGACAACAATATTGGCCTGATCCTAACTCTATGCTCTTCGTGTTTACAACTTTCGATCTCAAAGTCTGGTTTCTTTCTGTTTCATGACAACAACCCTAAGCTGATCCTAGCCCTATCCTTTTCGTGTTGATGAGTCTTGATCTAAAAGTCTGGGGTTTGTTTTCAGTTTACTCACAACAACCCTAGGCTGATTCTAATCCTATTCTCTTCATGTTTATGACTCTTGATCTCAAAGTCTGGTTTCTTTCAGTTTCATGACAACAACTCTAGGCTGATCCTAACCCTATCATCTTTGTCTGGTTTCATGAAAATGTGTAAAGTGTACATTTGTTTCAATTGGTGCTTCTTATTTTTCATGTCACTCTCATTATGTCTTAACGAAAACAGCATTTTGTTATTTAAAAGCCTTTTCTGACATTGTGAAACAAAATCTTGGAAACGTGAACTCTCCATAAGTATATTTTTTAAACAACTTAGGATCACAAATACTTTGGAAGATGAATCTCATCTGCTTACAGAACTAAACCTACATTTTCAGCAATATAATATGATCTCGCTTTATTGCGTTGAACTTCTTTTTGTTCCTGTCTGAGCGATCGATGACAAACGTCTTTTACGTCATATGTTATGTCACTTTTTCTCTTCTTCTTTCCTAAGGTAACCAACTACATCACGTTGAAGATATTTTGAAAAGACATGTTCATTATTATTTTACACTTTTGAAGTGCAATACAACACTGTTTAGCCTCCTGTTGATCTTTGATCAACTGAATTTCTTGTTTCTGTAGCTTGCGTTGATTTGTTTGATTTCGTCAAAGTGTTCCTCCATTATCTTCGCGGTCTCTTTCAAAGCCTCTGCGATGTCCCGCGTTGTGACCGAGTGTTCTTCCTTGGTTCCCGACACATCCACCGCATCGCCCGCTGCACACGCCTCTTCTTCACACACCCCGCTGACACAAACTTCATTCACCTCAGTGGCCGACAACACGTCGTCTTCTGGCTCAAGTCACTGATTGACAGTCTAAATCACCGTCTGCCATGTCAATCGGTTGTGAGTTAACTGACTGTGTCTCTAACGCTGGCTGACGTTCAGGGGAGGTGGGAAGACTGCTACACTGAGAAATGTTGTTGTCAGTTTTGTCGACATTGTAGAATAAGCTAGGAGGTGTTGGCAAAAACAAATTACAAGGAGGGGAAACATGTTCGCTTTCTGTTTGCTGACTTATCCTGTGTTCCTCAGCGCGCTTTCGATCACGATTGACTTGAGACTGACTTTTCTTCCGGTAGTAAACGGCACGGTGATTTGCTGCTTGAGAGACAAATGGCTGCTCGGGAGTCGAACTCAGTCTCAAAACAATGACAGCTCGATCTTCGGAACCTTCAATTTTGAAGCTCGACAGGTCCATATCTTCCAGCATCTGGTTCTAGGTTGAGGGGCAATCCGTTGACAGGCATTGTGAAGCGTACAGTTGACAAATTACAGAAATTATTTGGAGAGAGTGAAACACACGTCTCATCGGCAACCGACAAGGAAGATCACTCAAGAGAGAGAGAGAGAGAGAGGGAGAGAGAGAGAGGCAGACAGAACAGAAGTATAAATAACTACTCTCTCTCTCTCTCTCCGTCTTTCTCCTTTTTTCCCCATTTCTTATATTTCTGTACGCGTGTATAGCCAATAAAATAATGTAGTATATGGGTTATTCGATCGCATATCTGCGTTAGCATGAAGGCCTAATTAGGATCCTTCTGTTGTGTTTGCGTGCGCGCGTGTGTGTGTGTGTGCGTGTTAATACTAAGCTTGTGTCCTCATCTGTGCATGCGCGCGCGCGTGTATGTGTGCGTGCGTGCGTGTTAATACTAAGCTTGTGTCCTTATCTGTGCATGCGCGCGCGCGTGTATGTGTGCGTGTTAAAACTAAGCTTGTGTCCTTATCTGTGCATGTGTGTCAGTGTGTGTGTGTGTGTGCACGTGCGTGCGTGCGTGTTTGAGTGCGTGGATGCGGCTATCTCTGTCCGTCTTCATGCATCTGTGTTGCTGCCACTCGTTTAAAACAAAACTGAAAAACAATACATCATACACGCGCGCGCGCTCTAGCTCACACTCTTTCCTATAAAAGCACTGGTAAAACATCCCATTTTATTTCACACACACACACACACACACACATACGTACACGCACACGTTCGCCCATGCGTGGTCAACTGTGACATATTTTGAAGACGGTGTGACAAAGAAAACGGATAATGTTATGCATTCATTGATGGATTTGTTTGTTAGTTGGGGATTTTTGGTAGGGGAAGACGGGGTAAAAAGCGCATGGGCGGGTAAGAAACCCACCCCAATTATCTCATGAAATGAAGCAAATTTCAGTCTCATTTTGCCCATGAGACGAGCGTTAATGTCTAGCATTCGTCTCATGGGCAAATTTGACTGAAATTCTCTTTATTTCATGAGATAATTGGGGTGGGCTTCTTACCCGCCCATGCGCTTTTTACCCCGTCTTCCCCTAGTTGTTTTTATTCAAGTCGTCAAGACATCCTCAAAAATCATAGGTCACAAACTGCCATCCTTAGATAACATCTATAGTGTGCGCATAAGACGCAAAGCTAAATCCATCATATCTGATTGCACACACCCAGCCAACCATCTGTTTCAATCACTCCCTTCTGGTAAAAGGTTCTGCTCTTTTAAGTGCAAATCTAACCGCCTGAAGAACAGCTTTTACCCCTCTGCTGTCAGAGCCATCAATGCTCAGTAGGCTCACCCCCCTAGGGGTATTTTTGTATCCTATTTTGCTTAGACTTGTGTTAGTCGGTGTGCCTGCATGCTCGCGGTCTTGTGTGTGAGTGTGTGTGAGTGCGTGTGTGAGGAGGTGGTACATGTGTTGGCATAAATGTGTATGCACGTGTATGTGTGTGTGTGTTGGTGTAGGTGTAGGTGTGCGTCTGAGAGAAAGAAAGAATCTGAGAGAGAGAGACTGATACACGATAATGTAATGTTTTTTAAAAAAATTTATTATTATTTTTTTTTTATTTTTTTATTTTATTGGTTGTCCATTCGATGTGCATGCTTTCGTTGTTGATGGATTGTGTCTTGTGCAAAACCAAAACGATTTCCTTTGTATTACGATGCATTGGCTGATTAAAGAATCTTGAATCTTGAATCTTATTCATCTATTTATATATTTATTTCTTTGTTGTTGTTTGTTTAGTCACCTGTTTTATTCTTCCTTTATTTGCGCTTTCGCTTTTTATTTCTTTATTTGATCTCATTTACTTTGTACATTATGCTTCTTAATTCATTGTCCTGTGCCCGATATGTGTATCTCGGCAAAAGGAGTATACGTTTGTCACGCCGTTTGATTCGCGGTCTTTTCTTTTGTTTGGGACAAAAATGGTAGAATGGGGAAACTCACCAGGGTTTGGGTTCGGTGCGCCCCGGTTCGCATATTGCCGTTTCGCATACTGCCGCTTCGCATAAAGCCGATTCACATACTGCCTCTTCGCATACAAAGCTTTGTGGACATGGCATTTCGCATAAAACTCAGAGAGTTATAGGGTTAGGGATAGGGTTAGGGATAGGGATAGGGATAGGGATAGGGATAGGGATAGGGTTAGGGATAGGTTAGGGATAGGGATAGGGTTAGGGATAGGGTTAGGGATAGCTAGAAAGTAACTGAAAGTCACGTAGAGTGCATTATAGAACCTGCAAGAGTGCATAATATGCGAAATGGCAAACCCGTTTATGCGAACTGCCAGGTTTTTTTGGGAGAGACACTCGACTTGCGCCCGCGGCTCTGATCAAAGGATTATGCGAAACGCATTATGCAAACCGGTGGGCACCCTTTGGGTTTGGTGATCACGGTAGAAAAAGGGACGAAGCAAGAATGGGGAAAACTCACCAAGTTTTTGTTGATTTGTTTGTGTGGATGGTGGCGTGTTTTGTTTTTTTGCCTGTGTCAGTTATTTGTTTGTTTGTTTGTTGTTGTTTGTTCGCTTTGTCTGTGTCTGCCTGTCTGTCTGTCAACCCAGCCGTACCATCCGGTTACAAAGACAGCGAAGGGAGATCAAACTCCACCTCCTTCCCGTCCCCTGTAGGAGGAACACCAGCAGCGCCGTCCGCCTCCACGGGGCCTTTGTCTGGCGTCCAAGAAATTGACGTGGACTTCTTTCTTGACCCTTCCGCCGCGGGGGACCTCTTCAGTATGGACGTCACAGAACTCTGCCGAGAACAGCCACCACCACCCACGGACACTCGCTCTTCAACCGCTCTGGGAAACTTCCGGGAAGAAGGGGGGAAGGGAGAAATGGTAGAAGAGGCGATGGAAGAAGAAGCGATGGAAGAGCGAGCGAAGTAAGACAACGGGACGGAAGTGAGAGGGGTGACGGTGGAGAGCAATGGCCAGGGGACGGCAGGGGAGGGGGGAGGAGTGGTGTCCAGGCCAGCGTCTTCGGCGAAGTGACTCAGAAAGCGAAGGTCATGCCGGTGTGAGGAGTTCCGGGTGTAGGTCAGATTGCGCAGCTTCTCTGAGCCCCTGTGTCGCCGGTGCTTCTCCCTGCAAACAAATGACATGATCATCAGAGTGTAGCGGTGTAGAGTTATGCGTGCAAAAGGTAATAATAACGCCTTCGTCTCCGTATACAATCAACCCGAGTTCGAACCTGGTGGGTACAGGGGGATTTTCCCCTCTCACTCTTGCACTAACCTGGGTACAGGGGGATTTTCCCCCTCTCACTCTTGCACTAACCTGGGTACAGGGGGATTTTCTCCCTCTCACTCTTGCATTAACCTGGGTACTGGGGGATTTCCCCCTCTCACTCTTGCACTAACCTGGGTACTGGGGGATTTTCCCCTCTCACTCTTGCACTAACCTGGGTACAGGGGGATTTTCCCCCCCCTCTCACTCTTGCACTAACCTGGGTACTGGGGGATTTTCCCCCTCTCACTCTTGCACTAACCTGGGTACAGGGGGATTTTCCCCTCTCACTCTTGCACTAACCTGGGTACAGGGGGATTTTCCCCCTCTCACTCTTGCACTAACCTGGGTACTGGGGGATTTTCCCCCCTCTCACTCTTGCACTAACCTGGGTACTGGGGGATTTTCCCCCCTCTCACTCTTGCACTAACCTGGGTACTGGGGGATTTTCCCCCTCTCACTCTTGCACTAACCTGGGTACTGGGGGATTTTCCCCTCTCACTCTTGCACTAACCTGGGTACTGGGGGATTTTCCCCTCTCACTCTTGCACTAACCTGGGTACTGGGGGATTTTCCCCTCTCACCCTTGCACTAACCTGGGTACAGGGGGATTTTCCCCTCTCACTCTTGCACTAACCTGGGTACTGGGGGATTTTTCCCCTCTCACTCTTGCACTAACCTGGGTACTGGGGGATTTTTTCTCTCTCACTCTTGCACTAACCTGGGTACAGGGGGATTTTCCCCTCTCACTCTTGCACTAACCTGGGTACTGGGGGATTTTTTCTCTCTCACTCTTGCACTAACCTGGGTACAGGGGGATTTTCCCCTCTCACTCTTGCACTAACCTGGGTACTGGGGGATTTTCCCCTCTCACTCTTGCACTAACCTGGGTACAGGGGGATTTTCCCCCCTCTCACTCTTGCACTAACCTGGGTACAGGGGGATTTTCCCCCCTCTCACTCTTGCACTAACCTGGGTACTGGGGGATTTTCCCCCCTCTCACTCTTGCACTAACCTGGGTACAGGGGGATTTTCCCCTCTCACTCTTGCACTAACCTGGGTACTGGGGGATTTCCCCCCCTCTCACTCTTGCACTAACCTGGGTACAGGGGGATTTTCCCCCTCTCACTCTTGCACTAACCTGGGTACAGGGGGATTTCCCCCTCTCATTCTGGCACTAACCTGGGTACAGGGGGATTTTCCCCTCTCATTCTGGCACTAACCTGGGTACAGGGGGATTTCCCCCCTCTCATTCTGGCACTAGGCCTTACGGTCTTCTTCTTGTTCTTCTTCTTCTTCGTTCGCTCAGACAGTTTCCTGTCATATGAGCGTAGATGCGTCATGCTGCCGTTAGGCCGGGTTCACCGACGCGTAAGTTCCGTACGGAAAACCCTAAATAAGTGGAAGAAAGAAGGATAAAAGCTTACGCATATAGGGGAATTTCGGACACGCGCGCAAATCTTTTCCCTTCTTTGTTTCACTTATTTATGGCTTACGGTCTGAACGTGGAGTATTTAGGATGAGACGATATACTGAGGTCCCGTGTGCCCATGCACTTAGCACACGTTAAACCCAGTGGCAACGAAAAAGTTGTCATTTGGTCAAAATGTACACACCCCCACTTTCCTTCCTCATCAGTCACACATAAATCGCATGCAAATTTAAAAAAATTGGGTGGCGCGCCTCTGGCTGCGACGCGCTCTTCAGGTGGGAGCAACCCGAATTTTCAGAGACGTCTGTGACTATAAAGTACCATGTACCAAATACCAATAAATTGGAAAATACAGTGGCCGTGCTTTCATGCTTTGCTTCTCTCTTTCTTTGAGTCATTCTTTTATTATAACTTCCCAAGCGAAGATTCGGAGAAGTATTGTTTCTCTTTCGTCCGTCCGTCTGTGCATCCCTCCATGCGTCCGTCCGGGCGCGTTTTCTTGAAAAACCATAGCTATGTCCTATAGAGCTTGTGTACCAAAAGTGATCGTAATAGACTGAATGGTTGCTCCCACCTGAAGAGCGCGTCGCAGCCAGAGGCGCGCCACCAATTTTTTTAAATTTGCATGCGATTTATGTGTGACTGATGAGGAAGGAAAGTGGGGGGGTGTGTACATTTTGACCAAATGACAACTTTTTCGTTGCCACTGGGTTTAACGTGTGCTAAGTGCATGGGCACACGGGACCTCAGTATATCGTCTCATCCTAAATACTCCACGTATGGACTGATGATGTTACGCTAGGAGCTTGGGGTCGTGGCTTAATTAAGACAACCCCCGCACAACCATGCAGAACATAACACCATTTCAATGCAGCCCTTGGTGTTCTAGCTGACATCTCAACTGGTCTGACACACAGCTCAGTTCATGCCGAGGCGGCCGGAGACACTTCACAGCTGTTCCACCCCATACAAAATCAAGCTATTTAGTTAAAAGACTGAATTTATAAATCTTAGATAAAAACTGCACCAAGCTTTTGCTTGTAAATCTATTTGGGCTGTATGTTCTTCGTTGTATTTTGAATATATTTCTTCCATCGGATTTATGGTAAAAACTTATTTTGTTGAGCAGTATCATGCAACATATTTAGTAGAAAATATTCTTGAATAAAACACAAACATAAATAAAATTGCCCATGAGTGAACATCTAGCAATATCCACTGAATATAAGTAATTTAGTCACATACTACAACATATTCGTGATTGTAATTTATGAAAAGCAACTTATGGTAAACTAAAGTTGGCTTGAAACAACTTCTGAAAATATAGATAAACTAAATGTTCCTCCCGAAACAGCTGTGACTTACATTAGCTCCTTGTGTTCGTGACCAAAGGCCATCCAGTCCTGCGTCTTGAAGAAGGGGTGGGAGGCGATGTGGTGGACTCCTTTCTTGCCCAGGCGAGTCTCCTCGCCCTGCAGCAGACCCCTGATCAGGCTGATCACCTGGGAGAAGTCCCAGCCGCCTTTCTTGGCCTTGGGAAACTTCAGAGTCGTGGGCCAGTTCAGGACGAGGCTCGCAATCTGAAAGCGGGGGCCAAGGTGTAGGTAGAGTGACACAGCAGAGGCGACGCGTTCGCCTCGCGCACGATAAAAACCCCGAGTTCGAACCTGGGTACAGACCGTCCACACGGGTCTCTAACACGTTAAACCCAGTGGCAACGAAAAAGTTGTCATTTGGTCCAAATTTAATTAACACCATCACACCCCCCCCCCCCTTCCTTCCTCATCAGTCACACAAAAATCGCCTGCAAATAAAAGAAATGGGTGGCGCGCTTCTGGCTGCGAGGCGCTCTCCAGGTGGGAGCAACCCGAATTTCACAGAGACGCCACACACACACACACACACACACACACACACCTCCCGTTAAACTTTTCCGTTTAATCTTGTCAATTTAGTATGAACAGATTTTGATATATTTACATAGTGTGAACAGATTCTGATGGTATTGTATGGCCCTTGAATTGGTACGGCCATGCGGTGTAGTGTTGGATTGGAGTTTTGAATTGTTTTTGTGATTTTTTTTATTATGTAAATAAAATCCATCATTTGTTCACTTTAATCTTTGTCCTGTTGTTTCTATGTGTGTCTGGGGAGTTAGTTAGGTGATTTTAACCATATTAGGATAGTACGATCTTGACAATATGACTCCCTCCCACTTATAAGACCTACATCTGTATTGTTAAAAGTTCGGGACTTTCCTGGTGTTGCACTGCCTCCGGGCATTTGCCTCCAGGATCGTTCCCACCATCTTTATATCTACTGATGTCCCATATATGTGTCTGTTCCACACCGGAGGACGTTAAGCAGAATTTCATTCATTACAAGACCTATACTTCTCTGAGACATTGCCCTTCTCTGTCAGTATTAAAATTACCTCCCTTATACAATTCCCTCCCATTTAAGACCTTATTTGGGGTGATTTTTAACCCTTTCACCGCCAAAGTCGCATTTTAGCACCACAGTGATGTAACACCTATGTCACTAAAAGGCATCGGATTGGGGTCTATTATCCAAAGACCCTATTGTCTTAGTTTGGGGAAGTAAGGATAGACCTTATTTTATATATGTCACAGAAGAATCCCCAATACTGCAGATGGTTTTTGTTCTCTACCCAGGTACATTTAATGGAATTTTTTGGGGCTGAAATATGGCTGGCGGTGAAAGGGTTAAAGGTCTTATAAGGGAGGTTCCAGCGTAATAGCGCTGGTATACGTATCTCGCCACCGCCCTATTTTTGTGTGTGATTTAAAGACCCCCCACGTCACGTGTCACATTCCCTCTTATACTAGGAAGATTTCTTAAGATTCCTTACTAGCTATAAGAGGGAAAACACGTGCAAACCGCGATTTTGACACGTGACGTGCGGAGTCTTTAATACAGGAACATTATACGTGGTGCACGCAGCAACCTTGTTTTTAAAAGTGTTAGTAAAATAAGTCACGTGGTCTCGTCTTATTCCCCACTTCCGAAAAGGGAGGACAATCTAGCAGCCCCAGTGAGACTTTGATCAGTTCGCTTTCATTCACGCATATCTATGGGCAGAAAGTCAGCGTCACACACTATATATATTATGCCATCCAACTCGAGGAAATCGTGTGTGTGTGTGTGTGTGGGGGGGGGGGGGGGATACAGTGGAGCATCCCTTATAAGACCTTCAAAATGAGGTCTTATAAGGGAAGTAATTTTAATACTTACAAAGAAGGGCAACGTCTCAGAGAAGTAGGTCTTATATGGGAGGGAGTCTTATACTGGGAGGTCTTATAAGGGATGTTCCACTGTACCCCCAGACACTTGTGTTGATTCAATTGTCTTAAAGTCGTCCAGATGATGTTCTAGAATGCAAAACAAACAAACAAACAAACAAGAAAAAACCCAACTTCTCCAAATCAAAAACAACAAGTTTGACTGTCATGTTGACTGTCGTACGCGCGAGTCAATAATTATGCTTTCAAAATGGCCGGCTTGACAAGTCAAGGGGAAGAACCTTTGAGCATCTTTTGGGCTGATTTCATACACTAATGGTGTTATCTCTCTCGGATAATCATTTCATGGTTACTATTTTGGAGACTCAAACATTATACAAAATTTAAAAAACCCACCATATTCTCCATTCTATTTATGAATCGCAGGGGCGGATTTTTTTTTCATCGGGGGGGGGGGGGGGGGGGGCATGGTTTCCGGAAACCCCCCTTTGCCCCAAGCACATGATGTACCTTACACAGGGTAAAAAGTAAGAAAACGGCTCAATGTTTGCTTTATAATAATCACTACATTGCAAAAGAATGTTCCGGAAATCCCCCTTTGCCCCAAGCACATGATGTACCTTACACAGGGTAAAAAGTAAGAAAACGGCTCAATGTTTGCTTTATAATAATCACTACATTGCAAAAGAATGTTCCGGAAATCCCCCTTTGCCCCAAGCACATGATGTACCTTACACAGGGGTAAAAAGTAAGAACACGGCTCAATGTTTGCTTTATAATAATCACTACATTGCAAAAGAATGTTCCGGAAATCCCCCTTTGCCCCAAGCACATGATGTACCTTACACAGGGTAAAAAGTAAGAAAACGGCTCAATGTTTGCTTTATAATAATCACTACATTGCAAAAGAATGTTCCGGAAATCCCCCTTTGCCCCAAGCACATGATGTACCTTACACAGGGTAAAAAGTAAGAAACACGGCTCAATGTTTGCTTTATAATAATCACTACATTGCAAAAGAATGTTCCGGGGGCTTCGCCCCCTGAGCCCCCCACAAATCCACTACGCCTTAACCCAGGACCTACGCGGCTCCCTGGACTCCCCGCGGAACCACCCACCCCCACCCCCACCCGTTACGAATCGTTTTGGTCCGCCCCTGATTGATCGAGTTAATTGTAAACCACTAGAGTACCAAGGAGGGTTGCGGTCCCCTCAAAATGGCGCAAACAGTGACGCAAGCATGACGTGATTCTCTACAATCTCGACGATTTCTTGGGGGGGTGGGGGGGGGGGGGGGGGGGGGGTGATACGCGCGTACCCCAACCAACGCGCAGACCTCTTAGTACTCTAATTCATGGGTGCAACTACAGAAAATGAAAAAAACTTGAAAGGCAAGGAAGTAGGGGCAACGTCCCCCCTGCAGCTGAAAAAAAATGAAGTTATTTTAGTTGGCTTTTTCCACAATGTATGGCTGGTACCCACGTGTCGTCATATCCGGCCACAAGGAGCGCCATATTATGGGAGACCGCCATCTTAGTCACTAACTTTGTTTAAAAAATGCCAGATCGATGCTGCGTATTTGGCTGTTCCAATTCGAAACTTACCTAAATTGTATTTATAACATCTGGATGTTTTCTTTACACATTTAGATAACATTTTCACTTTGTTTACACACAAATAAGGACTAAGATGGCGACACTTCCGTTGGAAGGGTCGAGATGCGCACGCAGGTGGGTTGGAGCCATACTACATAAACATATTATGTTTATTTTAAAGTGCTTGAAAAATACAGTAGACACACAAAGATCTTGTTTGACAAATATAAAAAAAAAAGGAAATTCCTGTTCCGGTGAAATTCAAAAACAGGAAATCCTTGTATACCAGGAAAAGTTGCACCCATGCTAATAGACGATTTTCGGAAGAAAAAAACTAGGGGAGAGCACTTCGTGAAAATTAGAGTTGCTTACCTCCATTACTCGGTCAAATACCATAGCGGAAATGCAACAATGGTGTCGAAGCTTGAAACTGCAGGATGCGAGTCAGCGACTTGCAAACATGTTGTAGAAAAATAAGGGGTGACCAGTTGCTACTAAGTGATAGAACTTGCAAACTGTGACGTAAAAAATATAGATAACATCAATTTCAGAATGACGCACTGCGTTCTACATGCTGTGTGTCTCCTCAAACACAAGAGGCGACGGCTGGGGATCTACCTGAAGGTAGAGTAACTTCCCCCTGTTTGACCGATTGAATTGGGCGAGATCACTCCCACACACCATGAAAACACTCCCCTTAACCCTTTCGCTGCCAGCCATTTTTCAGCCAAAAAATACCATTAAACTTAACTGGGTAGAGAAAATAAAATATATGCAATAATATTGCGAATTCCTCTGTGACATGTAGGGTAAGACGGGGTAAATAGCCCATGGGCGGGTAAGAAGCCCATGCCAATTATCTCATGAAACAAAGAAAATGTCAGTCAAATTTTGCCCATGAGACGAATGCTAAACATTAAAATTCTTCTCATGGGCAAAATGTGACTGACATTTGCTTCATTTCATGAGATAATTGGCATGGGCTTCTTACTCGCCCATGGGCTTTTTACCCCGTCTTCACCTATAACATTAGGCCTATCCGTAGGGGAAGACGGGGTAAAAAGCGCATGGGCGGGTGAGAAGCCCACCCCAATTATCTCATGAAATGAAGCAAATTTCAGTCTCATTTTGCCCATGAGACGAGCGTTAATGTCTAGCATTCGTCTCATGGGCAAATTTGACTGAAATTTTGTTTATTTCATGAGATAATTGGGGTGGGCTTCTTACCCGCCCATGCGCTTTTTACCCCGTCTTCCCCTAATAACTAAGAAAAATAGTGAACTGAGGTTCGACTGAAGTTGGCTAGGCTTATACCCTATAGTTAGGCTTCAAACAACTCTCTTGAATTATCATTGCCATTGCATCGTCTTCACCCCAAAAGACCTAACAGTCTTCACGTAGAACGTCCATAAGGGTCGATGACCAACTGGACGTTAATCTCACTATCTTGATGGTCTCTTAAATCCACTTTGTAGTGGTAGGTATAGAAACTGTGCGCCTATCCTTACCTCCCAAAATTAAGAAAATAGGGTCTTTGGATAACAGGCCCTGATTTGATGCCTTTTAGTGACATGGGTGTTAAGCCATGGTGGTGCTAAAATGCGAAATTGGCGGTGAACAGTTCCAATTACCTTCACCCTTTCGTCGGAGTAGAAGGGCAGCTTGCCGAAGAAGAGGTAGTAGAGACAGACGCCGAGCGACCAGTAGTCGCACAGGTAGGAGTAGTCGGTGGCACTGGGCTTTCGGGTGGCCAGGCAGATGACCTCCGGAGCGCAGTAGCAAGGGGTCCCGTGGGGCACGAAGGGTCGAAACTGCCTGCAGGACAGCACGGCGTGACGCAGACGCTGCACCTCTCGGCTGGGCCTCTTTCTCAGGTTGCTG
>CM065681.1:88729039-88734039 GCA_017654935.2 Phymorhynchus buccinoides
AGAGAGAGAGAGAGAGAGAGAGAGAGAGAGAGAGAGAGAGAGAGAGAGAGAGAGAGAGAACGAACGAACGAACGAAATGTTATTTATTCATGGTAATGAGATAAGCTAATTAATGACAGCTTTTTTTCACTCAGCCCTTAGGCAAACAAGAGAGAGAGAGAGAGAGAGAGAGAGAGAGAGAGAGAGAGAGAGAGAGGGGGGAGATGTTCTCATAGCAGTTCCAGCACAATGCAGTGCTTGTTGGAGGTTTCGAAGCAGTGGAACATCTGCACCAGCCAGCAGCTTTCAGCTGGTCAAAGAGAACAAAGGGGGAATGGTACAACAAGGCAGGGATGTACAGTAGACAGGGATGTACAGTCTACTGTACATCCCTGTCTACTGTACATCCCAGTCTACTGTACATCCCTGTCTACTGTACATCCCAGTCTACTGTACATCCCTGTCTACTGTACATCCCTGTCTACTGTACATCCCTGTCTACTGTACATCCCTGTCTACTGTACATCCCAGTCTACTGTACATCCCTGTCTACTGTACATCCCTGTCTACTGTACATCCCAGTCTACTGTACATCCCTGTCTACTGTACATCCCTGTCTACTGTACATCCCTGTCTACTGTACATCCCTGTCTACTGTACATCCCTGTCTACTGTACATCCCTGTCTACTGTACATCCCTGTCTACTGTACATCCCTGTCTACTGTACATCCCTGTCTACTGTACATCCCAGTCTACTGTACATCCCTGTCTACTGTACATCCCTGTCTACTGTACATCCCTGTCTACTGTACATCCCTGTCTACTGTACATCCCTGTCTACTGTACATCCCAGTCTACTGTACATCCCAGTCTACTGTACATCCCAGTCTTGCGTGCGTATGCTTTTTTGTTTTTCTGTATTATTGTATGCGAGCGCGCTCACGCAAACATACGCACGCACACATACGTGAGCGCGAATAATGAATACACAAGCGCGTGCGTGCCGCGAGCGAACGAGCATGACACGCACGTGTGTTCTATTAGCAGGTTAGGTTATGTACATTACAGTCATAGAAGCGTCTCTGTGAAATTCGGGTTGCTCCCACCTGGTGAGCGCGTTGCAGCCAGAGGCGCGCCACCCAATTTAAAAAAACAAACATTTTGCATGCGATTTTTGTGACTGATGAGGAAGGAATTAAGGGAGGGGGGTAAATTTTGACCAAGTGACAACTTTTTCGTTGCCACTGGGATTAACGTGTGCTAAGGGGGTACAGACCTTGCCGAGAACGAGGTGCTCCTTCTCCAGCCTGGGTTCCAGAGTGTACATCTCGTGCCTCCTGGGCACCTCCTTCATGGCTAGGTGTCTGCTCGTGTACCGATTCACCACGCTGTGCACCAACCACACATCACAAGCAGGGGGCCGTTTTGACAAGGGCTAACGTTACGTAGCGTGAGCGGAGATCGGCAAAAACGGTACTAAAAAAAACACGTTTTGCCGACGTTTGTCGAAAACGTTTTGTGGCTGCTATCGAGGTAGCAAGCGACAAACTATTTGAAGGATCATGGGAAATATCAATACTTCCGGCTTCTTTTTTTTATGTCTCGCGTGACGAGACTTGAACTTTAAAAATGGAAGACCAAAACAACAAGCTTGCCACAGCAAATATTCTTTAGTCTATCGTGAAAAAAATACGGGATGATTTTAGCAAATTAAACATACGTAGGTGTTTTTCAGTTTCCATCATGTTAGATGGCATAATATAGTGCAAATTTAATTTTCTGCACACAAATAGACGTGGGTGAAATCGAAAACTTTGTACAAACTGACAGAGGTATGATTTATCTCCCTTATGATAGCAACCCTTTTCTCTCATCCAAAAATGAAGAGTAAGCTTAAAGAGTTATCTGACCTAGCAAACGTTTAGGGTGTTTCTTAGGCCCCTGTTGGCGTAAGCGTTATTCGCGCGGTGGCCGTTATCTAGAGAAACTCGACCCAGGACTCACCTTCACCCTACGTCTAGTGCGCTTGTAGCTTTATCAAACTGGATTTGTTCTCAACATGTCTGCGCATGTGCGAAATCGATCTTGACGTACCATCAAATGTTACCTTTTGTGTATTCGACACTAAATTGACCCTAAACCTATCCCTAACCCAAACCCTAAACCCATCCCTAACTCTTCGCACATGCGCAGACGGTTTGAGAACAAATCCACTTTGAGAACACCACACGCTTTCTGCCTTCACTGGAAAGCACTGACACAGTAGTGCGCACAGTTTCTATACCTACCACTACAAAGTGGATTTAAGAGACCATCAAGATAGTGAGATTAACGTCCAATTGGTGATCGACCCTTATGTACGTTCTTCATGAAGACTGTAAGGTCTTCACGGGGTGAAGACGATACAATGGCAATGAGAATTCAAGAGAGTTGTTTGAAGCCTAACTATAGGGTATAAGCCTAGCCAACTTCAGTCGAACCTCAGTTCACTATTTTTCTTAGTTATTAGGGGAAGACGGGGTAAAAAGCGCATGGGCGGGTAAGAAGCCCACCCCAATTATCTCATGAAATGAAGAAAATGTCAGTCAAATTTGCCCATGAGACATTAACGCTCGTCTCATGGGCAAAATGAGACTGAAATTTGCTTCATTTCATGAGATAATTGGGGTGGGCTTCTTACCCGCCCATGCGCTTTTTACCCCGTCTTCCCCTAATCAATGTCCCAAATGTGCCTGTTCCAGACCGGAGGACGTTAAACGAACTTTCATCGAACCTCAGTATCGCGACCACCCTACAGACTGACCCAAACTGTCCGTGATTTGCGAGGTGGTCGCTATACTGGAGACTCTTTTTTTTTTAGTAATAATGAACAAGAAGAGAAGAGACTGTCCGGAATACTGAGGTGTCGGCGATACTGAGGTGCCGGCTAAGCGGGGTCCCACTGTAAATACAAAGTTTCTAGATAAATATGGAGTCGATGTCCTTTATTTGAAGGTGAATGAATCATGACTTAGACTGTATTCATTATTAAAAAAACCCACACCTGGTCGGATAAAAAGAGAGAAGGAAGGAAGAAATAGATAAAGAATGAATGAAAGGAACAAAGGAAGAAAGAAAAAAAGAAGTCGGCGACTCGTGGCTAAAGGGAGATCATTTGAGCAAGTATGTTGGTGCACATAAAGAGCATTTGGTTCATGTTGCTAGAGTTAACGTTAAAGATACACTGACCCACCACGATTAAGTCCCTTGGTTTTTTTCTTGGTAGCTGTGACACATATACAAATACCCCCAACTTGAAATTGAGGCTGCTCTTTAAAATGATACTTCGTTTTCAATTTGGGGGCGAAAAACCTGGTCAAAACAAGACCAGCTATGAGGGAAAACACGTGAAACCCCTGATTTTGACACGTGATCTGGTGGATCGCTAAAGAACCGCCCCGCACTGCATACGACTCAATCCAACTGCGATCCAACTGTGACATTTGTGAGGCATGATTCCTGTGAAGTACTACTGTCCAAATGAATCCTACTAGTTTTATTTCACATTATTTGAAGCTGCATTTTCTTCTTCTTTTTCTTCTTCTTCGATCGCTCAGACAGTTCCCTGTCAATTATGTGACACATTTAGAATGGGGTCAATCCTTACTACCCAAATTTAGGAACGCAATGTCATTGAATAACAGACCCTGATTTGAAGGGTTTTCATGAAATGGGTGTTAAATCATTGTGGCCCAAAAATGCGACATTGGCGGTGAAACGGATTTATAGAGGAGGTTCCATTGCATTTAAAATTATTTTAAAAACCCGACCTGTAGACCACGCCGAAGCGGCCCGATCCGATCCTTTTCTTGTAGGTGTAGTCGGACAGCCTGTAGATGCCTATGCCGTGCTGGGCCATCTCGCTCAGAGCGATCATGCTGGCCAGAAGGTTGGTGCGGAGCAGGTTCTCCTCATGCTGGCTGTGACTGGGCGTTTTCTTGCAGCACGTGCAACCCATCGTCTTCGCGGTGCAGCTCGCCTTCTGGTATAGTCGGGCTCTGTGGCTCTTCAGGATTGCCTGCGTGGTGTAGTAGAGTGACACAGAGGTACTGGGTATGCTTAATCGCTTAGAGCTTAATTAGGGGAAGACGGGGTAAAAAGCGCATGGGCGGGTAAGAAGCCCACCCCAATTATCTCATGAAATAAAGAAAATTTCAGTCAAATTTGCCCATGAGACGAATGCTAGACATTAACGCTCGTCTCATGGGCAAAATGAGACTGAAATTTGCTTCATTTCATGAGATAATTGGGGTGGGCTTCTTACCCGCCCATGCGCTTTTTACCCCGTCTTCCCCTAAAGGTGAAGCGCTATATACATTTTCTTAAATAAATAAATAACGGTCGTGCATGACTCAAACAGATTTTTTTTTCCTGCATGCATCATGTGAGACCCGAGCGTCGTGCATGATTTAAACTCATTCTATCTTGCATCTCACTAAAAATCTACCCAGTCCCCCACCCATTTCAAACCTGCAAAATACTCAGTCAAGTTCATCTTTTCATATCTTCTATATCATCTTTAATGAGTATCCAATATTTAATACCTATCTGAATTTTATAAAATAAATACCCAACCAAATTACTCGCTTCATTATCCTGTCAATATAATTGTAAACAACAAACGCTTCTCTATTATCTAATATATCTAATATATTTCTCAAATCCTATCTCATCCCATGCTGCGCATCTTCGTCTTTGAACCCCAGTATATGTCAATAATTGTGGATAAACGGCAGGTGGACATTACTGGAAGAAGAAGGAGAGGTAACGCGTTTGATCGCCTCGTGCACCAATAAACCCGAGTTCGAACCTGGGTACAGGGGGATTTGTCCTCCCACTCTGCACTAGGCCTTATAGTTACGGTCTGAACGTGGAGTCTTTCGGATGAGACGACAAAACCCGAGGTCCCGTATGCCCATGCACTTAGCACACGATAAACCCAGTGGCAACGAAAAAGTTGTCGTTTGGTCCAAATTTACCC
>CM065681.1:88749039-88816539 GCA_017654935.2 Phymorhynchus buccinoides
AAAGAAGGACCCTCTAAGAGAATGTGTAGGGGGTCTCACAGGGATGCACTATCAAAATGTGGAAATTAGCAAACCATGGTCTTCGCCTTCCAACTTAAGATCTCCAATCAAGGACCCTTCACCATCCATTGTCACTACAGTTTGATTGATACATACTCTAAAATCGTCATAGCCTTGCCAACTAATAACAATAAAAGAAAAAAAAATGAGAAAGGACACATTAAGAGGCCACGAGGCCTAGTGGTCCAAAATTCTTGATATATTCTCCCCCCCCCCCCCCCTCTCTCTCTCTCTCTCCCTCTCTCTCCCCCCCCCTCTCTCTCTCTCTCTCTCTCTCTCTCTCTCTCTCTCTCATTATGCGTATGTGAGTGTGTGCTCATGTTCACGCACATTAACATGATTAAAACTTATAAGACCTTAAAAAATCATCCAAAATGAGGTGAAAAAGGTCACTTTACTTATTCAGTTTGTGGCGGTACCAACCATAGTCGATGAGGTTTAAAAACGAGGCGTGGTTACCGCTACACCTATCTGTATTGTTAAAAAATCGGGACTTTACTGGTGTTGCACTGCCTCCGGGCATTGCCTCCAGTATCGTTCCCACCATCTTTGTATCTGCAAATGTCCCATATGTGTCTGTTCCAGACCGAGAGGACGTAAAACACCATTTTTCGTTCGTTCCAAAATGAGGTCTTATAAGGGAGGGGTCTTAGAAAGGAGGTAATTTCAATACTTATAAAGAAGGGCAATGTCTCAGAGAAGTGGGTCTTATGTGGGAGGGAGTCTTATAATGGGAGGTCTTATAAGAGAGGTTCCACTGTACTTCAACAGCTTGAGGCCTAATCCATTGAACTGATTCTCCCATAATTTTACACTTCTCTCCCCAACCGTCATTCAGTTGGCCTATTTAAGCTTGCGCCTAATGTTCACCAGTCTAAAAACCTCCTTGACAAAATTAATACCCTAAATTCACAGAATTAAGATATCAGTTTGATTGATACATACTCTAAAATCGTCATAGCCTTGCCAACTAATAACAATAAAAGAAAAAAGATATGAGAAAGGACACATTAAGAGGCCACGAGGCCTAGTGGTCCAAAATTCTTTATATATTCTCCCCCCCCCCCTCTCTCTCTCTGCCCCCCTCCCTCCCTCTCTCTCTCTCTCTCTCTCTCCCCCCCCCCCCCCTCTCTCTCTCTCTCTCTCTCTCTCTCTCTCTCTCTCTCTCTCTCTCTCTCTCATTATGTGTGTGTGAGTGTGTGCTCATGTTCACGCACATTAACATGATTAAAACTTCTATCACGCTACTCATAAGATGTGCTTGAAATGTTATCTATTTTCGAATTTGTGACGCAATGGGGACCCTCTAACCGTCTTCTAGGACTGTCTATACCATAAGTAAAGGGGTTCCTGGACCCCTTATTTTGCAGGACGATTTGGAGCACTGCGGCTTCCACAATATTTCGTAAATAAAAGATGGAGAAATCTTTTTTACAGACTAAGAAACCGACCGACATAGCCTACAAGTCTAGAACAATTAAACATTGAGTCGTAATTACTTGGTCAATGAATCACCGAACACCCCCTTTGAGAGCACAAATTTTCGATTTTAATTTCTTATTCAACAACATCTTTAAAAACGGCAGCAATTATCACACTTATGCACCCACGTTCACCCACACACACAGAGACACTAACACACACAACCCCCACACACACACATGCATATACACACAAACATACGCTGGGATACACTATGTTATATGCTCAACCACAACCAGACTGATAACAATGGATTAATAATGTTGAAAGCAGATGGAGAAAGAGAAGGGAGGACGAAAAAGAAAGTTGAACTTATATTAGATACTAAGAGGGGAGAGAAGTGACAGGAGGGGGAGATAGGTTAACAGGTAGACAGACAGACCTATTGACCGACAGAGAATGAGGAAGAGGGAGTGACATAGATGGGGGGGGGGGGGGGGGGGGGGAGGAGAAAGAGAGAAAACGGGAGAGAGAGAGAGATGGGGAGAGAGACAGACAGACAGAGATCGAGAGAGAGAGAAAGGGAGAGAGAGAGGGGGGGGGGGGGGAGGGAGAGTTTAACAGACGGATAGTCAGACAGTTACAGACAAACAGGCAGACTGACAGGCAAACAGACAGACAATAATAACCATCAGGAAATATGTAACTTGAGTAGTAATTAATGACAATGGAAGGTGTCACAGCGTGTCACACCGAAATCGTCTCGGTCTATGATCACGCATTGTCCATTTGTCATACTGTGTCAGATCTTTATACTATTCACAAAGCCAATAACTCCCACTATAGTTAGCTAGGCCTACGCACTACAGGCTAAGAATATATTAGTGTGTGTGTGTGTGTGTGTGTCTGTGTGTGTGTGTGTGTGTGTGTGTGTGTGTGTGTGTGTGTGTGTGTGTGTGTGTGTGTGTGTGTGTGTGTGTGTGTGTGTGTGTGTGTGTGTGTGTGTGTGTGTGTGTGTGTGTGTTTGTCACTGTGTTTGTGTGTGTGCGCGCGCGCTCGCGCACCTCTAATTTCACTGGACCTCTCAGTCTCACATGCTAAAATACCCCATCTCTGTGTGTCCTTGTCTGTCCGTCCGTCCGTCCGTGTACATATTATCTTAATAAACACCAGGGGCGGATCACATCATTTTAAGGGCATGGGGTTTCGAGAGTCGACGGCGCAAACTGCCTAGTTTGCTAGAGGGGTCCAGGGGGCATGCCCCACCCCCATCCCCACCCCCGCAACAAAATATCCCCAAAGAACTAAAATGGTGCAATCTGATGCCATATGAGCTCAATATTTACCACAGAATCCTTTAAAAATTCTTAAGAATTCTCTCCCCCAGATTCGCCCCTAGTGTAGCTGCAACACGATGATATTGATAAGACTGTTCTTTAGCCACGGAATGCAGTTATATTACGATAAATCTGAATGCACTATAAATAATCTGAATGTAGAACAGTGTTGTGTATACTGGAGAGACAAGTGAGTATTTGACTACACAATAGAACCATCAAGAGAGTGATCTGAATCACGATGGTGGTTCAACCACTGTATAATTATATTCTAGTAATCGTTGGACTGTAGACGTAGGCCTAATGTAGGCCTATCGTACTTGGCCTGTCACTCTTTTTCCTTTTCTCGAATTAGGAAAAGGCCCTACAATAGTTAGACCAATTTGATTAATATCAACACCCTATACAGTTCATCCCTCCATCCACCAACAATAAGACAAACAAGAAAGTCTCACCAATCAACATACCTCATCCCCTAGTCTTGCACAACCAGATACAGAAAGTTTTCCTTTCTTTGTCTTACACGGACCATCTCTGAGTGGAACTCCCTCCCACCTGAGGCAGTAACATCGGCCTCGGCGGAGAGCTTCAAGTTCCGGATATAACTACAGCGCCCCTCCCCTCCCTCCCCCTCTCCTTCCTCCACCTTGCCCCAAATTTCATTACCCCTTAATTGGACCCTGCCCCACTCATTTTTCCGTCACCCTTCCAGTGTTCCCCGACACAACTTCAAACCTGTCCCACTACATCCTTCCCCCAGCCAACCAAAGCCGATCGTATCTCTATATGAATTAAGAAGAAGACTACTTGACCGAAGTCCCCAGTTACTACACACAACAGAACCATCAAAAGGATGATGGTGGTTGTCACCTGCAAGAGAAGAAGTAATAATAACAATTACAATTCAATTGTTAGTACTCTCAACTCTGTAGTGTTAGTGTTACTCACCATTCAATGCTGTTTTCTATCGGATATACGATGAAAATAACATTTGGAAAAAATGTTGTGTTATCATTTTCTGCAGAAATCCTCTCGGTTTCAGTTCTGTTAGGGACACCATCGCAGCAGGGACGGATATAAACATCGACACAATAACAGACCATAACGCTTGATCTTGTGTAGATCATCTACCAGAGTTGTCCGCCCCCTGGAACATGAAAACTAAGTTAAAATGACGTCACTGCGGAGCATGCGTCATAGCTGGACTTACGTAATTTCGGGTAGGTCCCGATTGGCCCTTTCCCATCTCGTCCTTTCCTTGATCTATGCCGCATGGCTCCTCACGCGAGCTCCCTTCCATTTGGCCCTTTCAAGGAGTCTCGTTTCGCCCTTTATTTCACTCAAATTCATAACCTCTCGTCCCTTGGGGGGAGAAGCAGTTAGTATGTCTGCCTGTAATCTTACCCGCGTGTGTGTGTGTTTTGATGAGTGCGTGCACTTGCACTCTTGTGTGTGCCAGGGGGAAAATTAGGGGGTTGCAATGTTCGAGTTGCACTCAGTCAAACTACCACGTACCTAGCCACACTGAACAGTACAAAAACTCTTTTTTTTTGGTAAGAACTTTCTCCAGAACTTTATATAAAGAAATGTCCCATATGGCTTTGGCCGGGAGGACGTAAAGCAAACTTTTCGTTCGGTAAGAACTATAGTGGAGTGGAATCAGTTAACTGACGCCTCCATCGCAGCAGGCCTCGCCAGCGCAGCACCATCAGCGCCTGCATGGTGGTCCACCTTCGGGGCCGGCACCAACCCAAGACTAAAATAAAATTAGGGATCGGGACCATAGGTCAAAGTAGTGGCAAATGAAGGACAGGAGCTGTGCCGGTCAGGGTTCGTCCCCGGTGAGCGCTTCGCTAGTCGGATTGGTCCAGCCTGGATACTACGAAAAAGCATATGGCCAACTGTACACCAGACAGTTTTTAAAAATCATTAAGTTCAAACTCTCATTGCACTCTCCCAATTTCGGTAGAGTTTATAGCCTTCACAGGCTCATTCGACGTACGAATCCAGATCCAGTGCATTCTAGTTTGTAACTGTGGATTGGTACCACCAAGGCGACCCCGAGTCCACACCCCCTTTTCCATCCCACTCTTTCCCCGTCGCATACATGGACATCGCATATATACTGTGCACAACAAACATCGCCTATACTATGTTTATTATACCCAGACCCCTTGGCCTTATAAACCATACCCAACCTATCTTTTTTTTCGTTTTGCAGTTAATAATAAAACTAAACTTAGGCAACAATAGTGTCTCCCTTGACCCACTTCCGGCCGAGGCAAAGGCAAAGTTCTCGCACCGACCGGCGGCTAAAAAGATTATCACATACCCAAACTTTGTGTCAGTGAGTTGATCTTTGAACGCTACACGTAATCTATACTGTCTTTGTGCGCGTTTGTCTGCCACGTGTACGCCCGTAGATAGACACGCTCATTCATCACACAGAACGACACGCAGTACCACCTTGCGCCAATCGAATCGTTTGAGGGCTCGTCAGAACACAACGAAGTGTGTAAAAGTTCTGTAAAGCAGGCAAACCCAAGCTAACTTCCCCGCTACGGCTCTATCATTAAGCTAGCCTCTAGGTTTATTTGTATCAAACGACTGGCTGGGTTGGAAACGCGCATTGTTGTGTGAGTAGGAACACGCATAGCCAGTGTAGTAAATGAATAAATAGTTGTTCCGGTTTTTTGTTTTGTCTTGGGTTTAATAGGCACTTGTAGTACTTAGTAGTAACTAGTACTAGTAGTGTTATATCATATATGGACTAATCAAGCCGTCAAGCTTTATGGAGTGTCTAGGGTCGGCTAGTTCCCAGCTTTCTGGGGGCGAACGTGAAAATTAGTAGCTGCCGGCAGCTCCCTGTAAATATCCCTATCCCAGTCCAGAAATAGGAATTTTTAATTTTGTTTGCTGCATCTTGTATTTTTCTACTGGACCCAAGTAAATTCAAGTAGACTATGTGTGGTAGCTGATTTCTGTCTGCTTTTCTTTTCTCTCTCTTCTGCTTCTTTTTCTTTGGTCACCCCCTAAAGTGTGTGCATTTACTTCTATAAAAAGAAGCTGCCACCACCACAGAAGAAGAAGAAGAAGCAGCCAATTTGAGATTTATTCTTGGTGGTCAAGGTTTTACGGTAGGATTTTTCTATAATACTTTTGTAATAATTAATCATCAATGCTTTTAAATACATAAAATACAAGTTTTGGACAATTATCAGACGGATTTTGAATATTATAATTTATATATTAATAATATTGGGTGCTCATTTTAGATCAAAAGTAAACTGTTAATTCATTAAAAAAAATTAGCAGCTCTGTTACACTTGACTTGTAGGTCAAGTGCCTTGAGCAGTGATCCAGATTTTAACTTTGAAACTTTTGTTTTGACTGAAATGGCTATGCCTATGAATATGACTATAGTATACTATCAGCTGGAAAAAGTGGAATCAATGGTAGACATACATCATGTATATTTCATTGTATTACATGTGTGCAATTTCCAATGGTTCCGTGCAAATCTTTTGATGAAATTGAAAGTATGAGACATAATTATTAGATTAGTACCTTGAACTGAAAGGTGTGACAGACTGCTTTAATTTTTCCCTCAACTAGATAGAACAACACACAAAAAGCACACATTATAAATAATAAAGCACACAGATTTTAATCTATTCTAAGACTGGTATTAGTAATAGTAGTAAGAAAGACTGATGGTACTTAACTAAGTTAGGTAAGGCAGTGATGCACTGAGGATGGAAAAAATGATAGGGCAAACTGTCCCGGTGTGGTGTTCTCAAAGTGGATTTGTTCTCAAACCGTCTGCGCATGTGCGAAGAGTTAGGGATTAGGGATAGGGATAGGTTTGGCGTTTAGGGTCAATTTAGTGTCGAATACACAAAAGATAAAATTTGATGGTACGTCATGATCGATTTTGCACATGCGCAGATATGTTGAGAACAAATCCAATTTGAGAATGTTACAGTACTTACACCGGCAATAACTTGCTGAATAAGATAATCAATAGGACAAAATGTTCTGGATCTTGCGTAAGTCAATAGGGCAAAGTCCATCACTGTTATTGTTAACACGTTTGTCCTGAAGCAGTGAGGGTGGGGTGGTGATTCTCTGTCAATTTTATTCTGTGTGTGTGTGTGTGTGTGTCTGATTGTCAAATGTTTTCTTTCACGAGTAATAGTACTAATTAATACTTTATAATTTTATGCATATTTAAATTTTATTTGTCTGAACAATACCTAAAATTTTGGATTGTTCATTGTTGTTGGTCAACTTGGTGTGTATGTGTGTGTGTGTGTTTTAAAATGATGTTGTCTTATTTAAGTCTTCGTAAGCATTGTGTCGTGTCTTATTTAGTTATTATTTATAAAATGTGCATGCCAGGCAGCGAATTTCTTTGCTTGTTGTGAAGACAATAAAATAATTGAATTGAATTGAATTGATACTATGATAGGAAGGAACACAATAGGACATTTTCAGTTTTATTAGTTCATCATATATGATATAGTAATAATACTTTTTTAAATTATGAATACTAGCGCAACGCCTAGTACTGGCAATGCACCGTACTGGTAACACCTAGTAACAGTAACGCCAAGTACTGGTAACGCTGAGTACAGGAAATTTTAAGCGATTCGGTTAAGAAACGGCCGAGTTATAAGGCCCCGTTTCCCGTTGGTGCTGCTCTGAGAGTGATGCGCTCTCCCGATTCTCTTCCAATTTGCTGCCAGGCTTTGCCTGGGCCATAGCAAGCCTGACAGCAAATTTGAGGCGATTCGGTTAAGAAACAGCGGAGTTATTTGTGAAAAGGTGAAGCGGCGTATAGCGCGCGTTTCTGAACCGATTCGCTTCCGGTTTGGCACACCGATCGTCACCGTCCCCGGTCATCTACCTGCCAAATTTGAAGGCAATCGGTCCAGAAACACCGGAGATACGGGCGCCGAGAGTCCGGCGGATACGCGTTTCGCGCATTTGCGAAACCGCGCAAATGACACGGCCGCCCCTGTTGCCATTGCCATCGCCCAATTAGGGCTCACAGCAAATGCCGGAGTTATAAGGCCCGTTTTGTGTTTCAGACACACACACACACACACACACACACACACACACACACACACACACACACACACACACACACACACACACACACACAGCTTTTTACTATATGATGACAATGTCATATGGCTATGACTTGACTATGTCTTGAGCATTGGGGCAGCACTGACCAGAGTAAGGAACATCTGACATACTCTAAACTAACTTTTTTCCAGACTGCCCCAATATGCTTATCTCCAGCAGCCTGTGCCTTGTGCTGGTGACGTGTGTGTTGGTGAGGGGGGAAGAACATGCCCATCACGGACCCAGGGTGCCCCACTCTGCAGAGGGAGGCCACAACGAGGACTTTGATCACCAGGCAGTTCTAGGCAAGCTGAATCATTCATTCATTGAGTTGAGGATAATCTGAAATAATTTCTCATGGATGAGTTAACCCTTTTGCCGCCAACGTCGCATTTTTGCTTCACAGTGATTGAACACCCAATGTCATTAAAAACCTTGAATTCAGGGTCTGTTACTTGTGTTCTTGATTTGGGGAGTTAAGGATAGGCTTGTTTTTAACACTTCTAGCAGCATGGGCGAATACATTCACCCAAGACATCACTCTTCATTCCACCAAATGGAAAGACATTCACTGTCAAGCACCCTGCCATGTGTTTGTCTGTTTTAAGAGATTTTGGCACAGTTAAAGCAATGCATGCATGCTCGAAAAAGATAGTTATTCCCCTCTTGTCGGTTGAAATACAATGGACAACCAAGAACATCAAGAAATACATAGCACTAGAAGAGTTAAACATGTAGTAAAGGAATCCCCAATATTTCAGACAAAATATTTTCTTTACCCAATGTAATTTTATTGGATACTTTTGGCTAAACAATGGCTGGCGGTGAAAGGGTTAATAAACTAAGTTATAAAGTAATCTTGTTGAGTAGTGTTAGGGTGTAATTAATTATTCCAGATTTTTTTACATTGTTTTGGGTTTTTAAAAACTCAAATATTAGTTATTAACCCTGGACTGGTGCAGTGTACTGCTAATCCTGGAAAAAGTGGAATATTCAGATTGTCACTACAGTAACCACCAACACACACACACCCTCCACATACACACACACACACACGCACACGCACACGCACACGCACACGCACACACACACACACACACACAGTGACACACACATGTATGCACATCACACACACACACACACACACACACACACACACACACACACACACACACACACACACACTACCCTTATCAAGCCAATTGGTAGATAATGCAAAAGTTTGTGCCTGCTTCTTTAAATTGTAAATTTGTAAATTGTAGTTTTATGCTTACTCAACTAAATCATATTTTGCAGTCATTGTTATTTGGTCATGTTTTATTTGTATTGGAAAAATTGAGATTGTTCAACTCTTCTTACAGTCTGAAACATTTCTATTTTGTTGTGCGAGCTTGTTTTAGCCCTCTTTCCAGGCGCATCCTATAGAAAAACCTCTTCTAATATTTAGATTTTTGACACCATTTTTCGAAAATCTGTTTTTGAAGCACATAGAGCACCATACATTTACCATAGCATCTTTGCAAGTGAGAGGCTTCTTCATAGTGTGTGTTAATACATAAAAACTAGAACTTTGTGTGTGATGGAAATGCCATGAGAAGGAGACTCAAAATGGGGGCAAGCTAGGGCCGATATTGGCTGACCTGAATACATGATGCAGGCAACTTCCGGACGACCCGTTTTGGCCAACTTGAATGCACTCAATGCAAATGTTATCAAGGTTTTTTTTTAGCACAATCCTAACAGGGGGTATGCATGTCACAAATCAGCTGTTCATTTCATCAGCAATTCATCACTTTTTAACAAAAAAAAACAAAAAAAGGTAAAGATATAATCTGAAATTATTTGTAATATTTATTTAATAACTGAGTAATCAGAAACAATAGACAGAATTAATTTTACATCAGCCTTTTTTAAAATGCACTACCCTCTCCGGTACCCCATTTTAGAGAACAACCCAAGAGGGTTTTAAAAACAAGACTCCAGATTGTATCTTGCAGAGATTGTTCAAATTTTCTTACTGTTTCATATCATTTTTATTTTGTTTGCGTTTTTTTTTTTTTTTAAGTCTCCAAATTGTTAAACTTATCTTGCACTGTTGCAGTCATTATTTTTGTTTACCTTTGGCTTTGTGTGCATTCATTTGTAAGACTTGGGATTGTTGAAACTTTTTCTTGTAGTTGTAATCTTTCTATTTTAGTGATTTTGTTGTTATTGGTGGGGGGTTTTTTGTGTGTGATTTTTTTTTTAAATTTAATTTTAGTTTTTTCCAATTCAATTCAATTTTTTTGTGTAAGATTTGAGATATTTTGATTTATCTTGCAGCTGCAGCTACTTTATTTGGTCGTGTACTTATGCTTGCAGGATCTGAGGACCTGGATGATGAATTTGAAGGGTTGTCCCGAGAGGAGGCTACGCGCCGCCTGCAGAAGCTAGCGGAGGAGCATGACCTCGATTCTGATGGTGTCATAACGAAGGAAGAAATGAGCAAGTGGATTACTAACTCCTTCAAGTATGTCCCTTGTCGTTGCACTCTTTCCTCTTTCTTCTTCTTCTTCATTTTTAGAAACTTTATAATTGAACTAAAAACATCAAAACGCTACACTCACACAAGCACCAATGATGTTGACACTACGCCAACATTGTGAACTACAGTCACTGGATCCTTCAGGATTCATGATCAAAGGTTAGTGGCACGACGGCGAAAACAGTGAGGTCACAATGCTGGCATGTTTTAGAAACTAGTGATTTTCAATTTTCAGTGGAACCTCCCTTATAAGACCTCCCATTCTAAGACTCCCTCCCATATAAGACCTACTTCTCTGAGACATTGCCCTTCTTTGTAAGTATTAAACTTACCTCCGTTATGAGACCCCTCCCTTATAAGACCTCATTTTGAATGATCTTTGACGGTCTTATAAGGGAGGATGATTAATGGAAGAAGAAGAAGAGTGTAGCTGTATATATAAAGTAAACAATCTATTGAGGGGGGAAAACTTTTGCTTTAGTTTAACCCTCTCTTGGTCACAGACGCCAAATTTGACCGAATTTTGTAAACTCATGCAGCCCGTAAGCGCTGATTGCGCCCGCTGAACGCCAGGTCTAGTACGTTCACTTTCACTTTCTCCCTACCCACAATGCAATATACTAAGTTAGTTCTTCCTGTTCCTGATTCTCGCTGGTCCGTTTTTGGTTCTTACACGTTACAGCAAGGGAAAGCACCCATTAGTTTTTTTGAACGGATTTTTCTAAGTGACCCCCCCAAAATTTCTTCTTTCCACATGACGTGACGCAGCATTGACTCGGCGCGATGCTCGGAGTGCCATTACGGATTTTTTTATTCCAATTCATGGTTTGTTGTGTGACAGTGTGTTAGCTTTGGAATAATAATATCATCATTGCTATTCAATATGCATCTTTCAGAAATGAAATGTGAGTTAGACTTTATTCTGGGTGATTTTTTTTAATGAAAATATTTGGTGTGACGTTCGGAGTTAATTCCCATCTCTCGGGAACTGGGATCGATTCCCGGTTCGAATGGTTGGGCGTCATTGGGTTAAGCTACTGTTGACAGACAATGTGGAACTGAAATAGAGTACTCACGAGTCTGCGCGTTGGCTGGGTCTGTGCGTACCCGCCCCCTTGAAATCGTAGATATTGTAAAGAAATCGCATCATGATTGCGTCGTTTATTGCAGTGACGTTTATTTCTTCCAGATTCCATTTTTCTAACGAAAGAGACCAACTTTCATGGAGTTAGAAGGTAAAATCTGAATCTACTTTTTAAAAAATGTCACAGAAAGAGAGCGTGTGCATTGGAGTTGAACTGTTTTTAGCTAACAGTTGCATGGGTACATCTTTTTCTTTTGCACAAGGATCTCGTCGTTGTTTTTTGTAATTTTACCTTAAAAAGGAAGTTCCTTTTAAAAAATTTATTATAGATTTGTTGAAAAAAAAGGGCAACGGCAGATCGACTTCAAGTGATGAGGGGCATTTTGAACTTGGTCTTCCTTCCTTCCTTCTGTTAAGTGACCACAGTCACGCTTGACTCTTCATTTTACAAGGCTTAATGGACGTGATGCCCCCCCTCCCCCTCACCCATGAACACCGCCAACAGTACTCTATCCCTGTACCCTGCTGGAGCCTGGGCGCCCCTGGACCCCGTCTTTTTAGTGGGTTTTTTCTTCAGAGCTTCAGATTGTTGGCGCACCTGCGTCATTGACCCATATTTTTTTAATTGTGGCGCATGTCAACACCTTGTGAGGCGCCCTAAGGGTGTATCCCATTCCACAGTCACTGCATGTGGTTGGCAACTGATAATAATATAGTGTGAGTGATGAATGTGCCTCTGTGACTCGAAGCATATAAGCCTGGCATGCAAAGCCTGCTTATCTGACATTTCATTACCCTCCCACTACAAGGTCACTACCACGTCCCACCCCCCTTTCTCTCTGTCTGAGCTCTTTCTCTTTTCTAACTCAGAGAAAAGTCGGAAGTGTGATAACTGCGGGTTAAGGTGAGCGAAGGCCTATTTGTATGATGTGCTCATATTGTACATAAGAAACTTGATTCTTCAGACACAAGAGGAGAACAGTCTAAAACATGAAAGCTGTCCCTTTGGCTTTTTCCAAGGTATTTTGTTAACATCTAGTCTTTTTGCAAGATACATAAAGTATGTTCATTTTGTTGTTACATGCGCACGTATGCACACACACACACACACACACACACACACACACACACACACACACACACACACACACACACACACACACACACACACACACACACACACACACACACACACACACACACACACACACACACACACACACACACACAAATTGATCATGTTTATTAATGAAATCATTGCACCCCGCATAAGTGGCCCCCATCATTTTGAAAATTGACCCCTCATTTTGGGCTGCCTGGGGTCATATGACCCACGAAATCCTAAAACAATCTTCTTCTTCTTCTTCTTCTTCTTCGATCGCTCAGACAGTTTCCTGTCAATTATGAGCACAGATGCGTTATGCGCCTAAGAAATAGTTAGGCCCAGCAAGTCCGACTTCGGCTGGAGGGAATGTTTTTGAAAGTGTTTCGTGAAAAAAGGCAGGAGAATTGACCGGTAAGGCAGAAAGATAGTAAGCAAAGGGAAAAGGCAGAGTCAAAGAGAGTGACAGATTAGAGGAAGTTACAAGCACAGAACTTCCAGAAGGTGGGGGAACTATTTATACAAACAGGCACAGTAGGAAAATCTGCGAAAGTGAAAATTTGACACAAAAAATAAAAATAAAAAAGCTGGGGTAAAAATTTGCTCGGGTGCCTAAAAATTATGTGCATTAAAACCTATGCAATCGCTTCGCGGAACTGGATGTGAATGACTGAACAAGCAACTTCCCGCCAAAGTTAGCAGTCGTGCGCGGCCTAGTTCACGCCACACGTTTCCAGATTTGTGATCCTAGTGCTTCTTTTTCTTCTTCTTCTTCTTCATTTTGACGCCCAACTTCATCATTTTAGTTTGAGTCGACATCTTTCAAATGAAATGCAGAATTGGTTGGATATTCTTCCGCGAAACCTACTTTGCCCGGGCCACTACCATGCCTGACAAAAGACATCCCCACGGGGGACTAAAACAATCTGAAACTCTGTTTAACTCTCTTATGCGGTGAACGTTCAGAAAAAAAATTGGATCGTAAATGCCGAGAACGTTTGGGAACGTACGGATTCCACGTGGCCAGTTTGGGGGCTTCCATTTTGTTTCTATCACATGGCAGTCACGTGGGCGCTTCAGCCTCGCTTTCGCAATAGATTACACTTCCGCCCTGTTGCTTGAATTGGCTTCTAGGCCGATTGGTTTGGAAGATATGAATTTTTGAAAATTAGTGACTGACTTCAGCTTTTTCGCGATTTTTCAAATATGGATGACGAACAGTTATGGCATCTATTGACTGAGGAAAGTGATGAATAGTCATATTTTTGTGAAAGATGGGACTTATGAGATCACGAAGTGATGAGTAAGGAGTGTACTCTGACCTATTTCGGCAACGAGCTTGTTTTTGTTCGATCGATGCGAATTTTTGAAGTCATGTTACCGACATCAGCATTTTCCCAACTTTTACATTATGGATGATGAATCGTTATTGCATCTACTGAGTGATGACAGCGATGAAAATTCCTTTTTTTGTGAAAGATAGGAATTATAAGATCGTGAAGTGAAAGGGTAAGTGAATGATTTTTTATGTACATTTCCATTTCAGTCGTCTTAGGCTTCACCAGTCTGCAAAAAGTAGGCAGTGAATGACTAGTGAATGCAGTTTGCGACTACACTTTGGCATTTTGATTTTTTTTTGTGGAGCCATGCATCCCCATAACATCTTGAAATTAATTTTGCAAATCAGACATACATCTCGGCAACACATTCTAAAAAAACAACAACACAAAATCTGCTAGGGTATATTTTATTTTATTATTTTTCTGACGCTACCCCCCCTTTTGTACGGAGTGACGTCCCTTGGGCTAGGATTTCAGAAGTGACTGAGAGCACAGAGCGTCAGGCACAAGAGGGTTAAGGGAGTTGCACCCATGCGGTTGTGTTGAGCGATGGCCAGTGATTTACGTGGAGATGTGTGCAGACCGTGCGTGGCTGTTTCAGGAAGCTGGACCAGGAGGAGGCCATGGAGAAGTTTGAGGAGGAGGACGAGGACGGCGACGGGAAGATCGCCTGGAAGGAGTACCTCAACAAGGTGTACAGCTTCTCCGACGACGACGTCGAGCAGATGCGCGTCACGCTCAAGGACCTCGGCGACAAGACGGACGAGGGGCGTGAAGCGGGAAGCTCTCTCAAGGTGACAGATTTAAAGACCCCTTGGAAAACAAACAAACTAAGAAGAACTGGAACAAACTGCAATGTCTCTGGAACATACAGCAAACGAACAAGCACACAACAAGTGTGAAGTGACGTTATTTTGTTCACGCCTCGTGTCAAGTAAACCCGAGTTTGAACCTGAGTACAGGGGACTTTTCCTCTCACTTTTACTAGGCCTTACGGTCTGAATGTGGAGTCTTTCGGATGAGACGATAAACCGAGGTCCTGTGTGCCCGTGCACTTAGCACATGTTAAAGCCAGTGGCAACGAAAAAGTTGTTATTTAATCAAAATTTACCCCCCTCTCCGCCCCCCTTTCCTTCCTCATCAGTCACAACAAAATTGCATTAAAAAAATAAAATAATGGTTGCGACGCGCTCTCCAGGTGGGAGCAACCTGAATTTCATAGGGATGCCTCTGTAACTATAAAGTACCTAATACCTAATACCTAGTAAGAGACACAGCAAAACAACTGGCTATTTCAGCGAATGCGTCTTTATCAACATAGACACACAAGAAAACAGCAAAGATAACGACATGGCAAGCCTGTTATGAGAAACTAGCCCGGCGACTTAATGTCCCTTTCATAGTGCTAGGTCTTCTTCTTTTTTGTCTGCGTTCCCAGGTCATATGGCCATAATGTGTCCGGGTTTTCAGTTTTCGCTGGTTTCCCCGCTGCTTACAGCCGACACATTCCGATTTCGGAGGAGCTCAAAGGAGAAAAATTATTTGGAAGATTTTTTTATTTTAAAGGCAGGAGAATGGGCCAATAAGTCAGAAAGATAGTAGATGATAGAAAGCAAAGGAAAAAGGCAGAGTCAAAGAGAGTGGCAGATTAGAGGAAGTTGCAAGCACAGAACTTCCAGAAGGTGGGGGAACTATTTTACGAAAGACCCCCCGGTATCCCCACGGGGAGTGTGCTAGGTCACACATGGTACTCTTCTCCCCGAGTCCCTCTCAATATTCTTGGGTGACGACTTCTCTCTAATTGCAGATGGTGGATGACGACAAGCGCTTCTTCGAAGCCGCGGACCTGAACGGGGACGGAACCTTGGATCGCGAGGAGTACATGGCGTTCTTCTTCCCCCCCAACTACGAGCACATGCACAGGCTGGAGATGGAGCGCTACATGCAGGACACCGACACAGACAAGGATGGCAGAATATCCAAGACTGAGTTCATGCCGGGTATGTATGCATCTGTCAGGGCTCCCAGGGACCCCCATTTGGGGGTCTATGAAGCACTAACATTCTCAAGGACCCTCTAAAAGAATGTGCAGGGGGTCCCAGGGATGCACTAGAAAAATTATTTTTAGCATTCGCAATGCCACTGGGACCCTCTATCCTGCCTCTAGGATCCTCTATACTGTAAGTGAAGGAGTCCCTGGGATCCCTTGTTTTGCGGGACGATTGGGAGCCCTGATCTGTACTTTGTGCACAGCTGTTTCGGGAGGAACATTTAGTTTATCTATATTTTCAGAAGTTGTTTCAAGCCAACTTTAGTTTACCATAAGTTGCTTTTCATAAATTACAGTCAATAATATGTTGTATGTGTCAAAATTACTTATATTCAGTGGACATTGCTAGATGTTCACTCATGGGCAATTTTATTTATGTTTGTGTTTTATTCAAGAACATTTTCTACTAAATATGTTGTATGATCCTGCTCAACAAAATAAGTTTTTACCATAAATCCGATGGAAGAAATATATTAAAAACACAATGAAGAACATACAGCCCAAATATTCTTACAAGCAAAAGCTTGGTGCAGTTTTTATCTAAGATTTCTAAATTCAGTCTTTTAACTAAATAGCTTGATTTTGTATGGGATGGAACAGCTGTGTGTGCTACAGTCAAACTCCTTATTATGTATGAGACCCTCTGTTAAAGACCTCCTCTCATTAAGGACCGATTGTTTGGGCATATTTTGTACTATCTTACTATGAAACAACCTCCGTTAAAAGACCTCCTCTCATTAAGGACCGATTATTTGGGCATATTTTGTACTATCTTACTATGAAACGACCTCCGTTATAAGACCCCTCTAATTTAAAGCCGCTTTTCCCTGGCTGTTTGGACGTCTAAGAATTGAGGTTTGACTGTACATGTTATATTTTCTGATGGGGCGTTGGAATAGTGGGTATGATGCAGGGAATGGTGGAGAGGGGAGGGGGGGGGGGGTGAAGTGGGGGCTGACTTTGAGACAATCAGGTCTTTTCTTCTTCTTCTTGTTCCTCATAAGGTACATAGTTTAAAAGCAGGACATTCTATGTTTTGCTTCAAAAGGAGCTTTAGCATGAGACTTAACCCTTTCACAGTCAGTCATTTTTCAGACAAAAAAATACCATTAATTTTAGCTGGGTAGTGAAAAGGAAAAACATCTGCGATATTGTGAATTCCTCTGTGACATGGATAACATTAGGCCTATCCTTACCTCCCAAAATTAAGAAAATAGGGTCTTCAGATAACAGGCCCTGATTTGATGCCTTTTAGTGACATGGGTGTTAAACCATTGTGGTGCATGAATGCGACATTGGCGGTGAAAGGGTTTATGAAGTCCCACTTTAACCAGCTATAATTTCTGGAAAAGAAGGGGGGTAAAGGGGGAGGAGGGTACAGAACTTCAGCAAGAGAATGGATAACATCCCACGGCCGCGCTTCCAAGCAAGTGTGTGTGTGTGTGTGAGTGTGGGGGAGGAGAGTGTGTGAGTATGTGTCTGTGAGTGTGAGTACACGTGAGTGCTTTGTGTATGTCAGTGCGCGTGTATGTGTGTGCGTGCGTGTGCGCGTGTTTGTACAAGTGTATGCTTGAGTAAGTTTGTGTGCGTTTCAGTGATAATGTGTTTTCTGTGTGTTTGATGAAATGTGTGTGGGTATGTCTGTGTGCAAGAACGCGTTCACGCTTGTGCGTGCACGTACGTGCGTGTGTGTCTGTTGTGCGTGTGTGTGCGTGTGTGAGTGTTTCAATACTGATTGTAAAGCGCTTTGTGCTCGATAAAAAGCGCTATATAAATATCCATTTATTATTATTATTATAAGTAAAGCTCAAAAATGGAATATAAGACGATAAGTAAAGGAAGTGGTAGAGTCAAAGACTTGAAAGGGAGTACCGTATTCTACGAACTATAAGACGATACGTAAAGGAAGTGGTAGAGTCAAAGACTTGAAAGGGAGTACCGTATTCTACGAACTATAAGACGATAAGTAAAGGAAGTGGTAGAGTCAAAGACTTGAAAGGGAGTACTGTATTCTACGAACTATAAGACGATAAGTAAAGGAAGTGGTAGAGTCAAAGACTTGAAAGGGAGTACCGTATTTTACGAACTATAAGACGATAAGTAAAGGAAGTGGTAGAGTCAAAGACTTGAAAGGGAGTACCGTATTTTACGGACTATAAGACGATACGTAAAGGAAGTGGTAGAGTCAAAGACTTGAAAGGGAGTACCGTATTCTACGAACTATAAGACGATAAGTAAAGGAAGTGGTAGAGTCAAAGACTTGAAAGGGAGTACCGTATTTTACGAACTATAAGACGATACGTAAAGGAAGTGGTAGAGTCAAAGACTTGAAAGGGAGTACCGTATTTTACGAACTATAAGGCGATACGTAAAGGAAGTGGTAGAGTCAAAGACTTGAAAGGGAGTACCGTATTTTACGAACTATAAGGCGATACGTAAAGGAAGTGGTAGAGTCAAAGACTTGAAAGGGAGTACCGTATTCTACGAACTATAAGACGATACGTAAAGGAAGTGGTAGAGTCAAAGACTTGAAAGGGAGTACCGTATTCTACGAACTATAAGACGATACGTAAAGGAAGTGGTAGAGTCAAAGACTTGAAAGGGAGTACCGTATTCTACGAACTATAAGACGATACGTAAAGGAAGTGGTAGAGTCAAAGACTTGAAAGGGAGTACCGTATTCTACGAACTATAAGGCGATACGTAAAGGAAGTGGTAGAGTCAAAGACTTGAAAGGGAGTACCGTATTTTACGAACTATAAGGCGATAAGTAAAGGAAGTGGTAGAGTCAAAGACTTGAAAGGGAGTACCGTATTTTACGAACTATAAGGCGATAAGTAAAGGAAGTGGTAGAGTCAAAGACTTGAAAGGGAGTACCGTATTCTACGAACTATAAGGCGATAAGTAAAGGAAGTGGTAGAGTCAAAGACTTGAAAGGGAGTACCGTATTTTACGAACTATAAGGCGATAAGTAAAGGAAGTGGTAGAGTCAAAGACTTGAAAGGGAGTACCGTATTTTACGAACTATAAGGCGATAAGTAAAGGAAGTGGTAGAGTCAAAGACTTGAAAGGGAGTACCGTATTTTACGGACTATAAGGCGATACTTTTTTTCCCAGACTGAGACCCCTGCGCCTTATAATGTGCCTGATAATACAGTAAGAAACTATAATAACAAAATCTGAATTTTTGTGTAAAATTTGGGGGGTGCGCCTTATCCGTAAGATACGTTAGTTGCTTGCATGGAACTGAACAAAAGGTTGGAGAACTATTTTCTACTTTTGTATTAGATTTTTATTAGGTACTTTATAGTCACAGAGGCATCTCTGTGAAAATCGTGTTGCTCCCACCTGGAGAGCCCGTCGCAGCCAGAGGCGCGCCACCCATTTTAAAATTTTTTTTTTTTTGCATGCGATTTTTGGTGTGTGATTGAATTGATGAGGAAGGAAAGGGGGGTGTTCAATTTTGACCAAATGACAACTTTTTCGTTGCCACTGGGTTTAACGTGTGCTAAGTGCATGGGCACACAGGACCTCGGTTTATCGTCTCATCCGAAAGACTCCACATTCAGACTGTAAGACCTAGTGCAAAGTGAGAGAAAAAATCCCCTGTACCCAGGTTCGAGCTCGGGTTTACTTGACACGAAGCGAACGCGTTACCACTGTGCCACTCTACACTACACTACTGAAAGAATCCTTCAGGTATCCTCCACTAGGGTGTTCATCGTCGCTCTCTTCCTCCCTGGACTTGGGCGTGACACGCTCGCTGCCTTCTGGTTGCACGTTTTTACATTTTTGTCGGATTGTTGTTGGGTGTGTGTGTGTGTGTGTGTTTTAAAATTTGGTTGTCTTATTGAAGTTGTCTTCCGAAACATCACTTGTGTCGTGTCTTATTATTATTTGTAAAATGTGCATGCCAGGCAGCGAATTTCTTTGCTATTTGTGAAGACAATAAAATGATTGAATTGGAATTGAATTGGACTTTTTTTCCCAGAGCAAGCGGACACGGAGAGCCGCATCTCGTCGGAGGAGAACTTTGCGGAACTGGACAAGGACAAGGACGGCTTCCTGACCCAGGAGGAGGCCAAGGACTGGGTGGTGCCCGCCACCGACGAGATGGTGGACGACGAGGTCACCCACCTCATGGACATGGCCGACAGCGATGGCGACGGGCAGCTGACCATGGCAGAGATCCTGGACAAAACCAGCCAGTTTGTGGGCAGCTCCATCACCGACTACGGGAACTTTTTGCAGCACGATGAGTTGTGATCGTTGTGTGTAGAACTTTTTATTATTTTTTTATATTTTAAGAACGGGCATCAGAATAGATGATTTTCGGGAGAGAAAAACTAGGGGAGAGCACTTTGTGAAAATTAAAGTTGCTTACCTACATTACTCGATCAAATGCCATAGCAACAATGTAACAATGGCGTCGAAGCTTGAAACCGCAGGATGCGACTCAGCAATTTTTTTTTTTTAAATGAGGAGTGGCCAGTGGCCACAAACTAATAAAACTTGCAAAATGTGACGTAAAAATATAAATTACATCATTTTTTAGAATGACGCACGTTGTTCTAAGTGCTGTATGTCTGCTCAAACACACGAGTCGATAGGCTACGAGAGCTGATGGTAGAGTGACCTCCCCTGTTTGACCGATTGAATTAGGCATGATCACTCCCACACACCATGAAATTACTCCCCTTAATTATTTCCGAACAATTCCTATTGTCAGATGATTTGCAAATTTCAGAGGACTGACGTTGTTGGCAGAGGTTTGACCTTTATGTTTTCATTGTCAGATGGCATTTTAAAGTGATTTCTCAATGAATTATGCCGTTTTGGTCATGTTTCAAACTGGTTTCCATGTTGTCCATCTACTCTGTATGGGCCTTGGTTGCCCTATCACCGCCCTTTTCATAGATTTGGATCTCGGACAATTCTGATGCCTGAAAAGAAATTGGTTGATTGTTTTTTTTCGTTTGTGTTTTAATTAGTTTGGATTTATATGGTGGACGATGTATGACGTTAGTCTCACCCAAGGAACAAATTTCTGACCTGCAAAATGCTGATCGTAATGGAGATTTTTTACTTGTTAAGATGTTGTCTGTTTGTTTTATATGAAAAGCACCTAACTACTGCAAAGTGTTCTTGTTTTTTGTGTGTGTTTGTTTTTATAAGAGCGCCACATTAGTTTTAATCCAGAAGTAGTATTTTATTAAATGGATTTTTTAGAAAAGAGGAAGAAGGGTAGATCATTCCTATCGTAAGATTATCTCACAGTGGAATGTTTTTGATGCGAGTGTGTTTCTCTGTGCGTTACTGATGTTTGTGATTGACGGTCATATACTTCATTTATGAGACAATCTGTAATAAACCAATTGGTATTTGGTACTTTATAGTCACAGAGGCGTCTGTGAAATTCGGGTTGCTCCCACCTGGAGAGCATGTCGCAGCCAGAGGCGCACCACCTGTTTTTTTTGAAAGGGTCTCTTTTTAAGATTAAGATTAAAATTATAGCCCCGTCGACAACTAAGGCCATATCAGGGCTGTCACCACGTTAAATCTTACCACGTATTTAAGTTATATTAACACTTTCTTTTTTTAAACTGCGTGAGGTGATATTTGCTACATTTTGTGATGCACTGGCCTAAAATTGAATGCGTCATTTGTGGGAGACTTGAGCGACATAGTCGCACGTTGGTGTGTAATAATTAACGCTGAGTTCAAATAAGCATTACGTACGTACGTACATTACTTTTTGGGGAGACGCTTTTTGTTAAACACTTTCCTAATATTATGATGATAAATAAGTTCTATGGGAATGAAAAATAAATGTAGAAATTTCATGTTGATATTGTAGAATACACAGAGAGCCTACGGACATTTAGCTGACTTTTCTTCTTCTTCTTCTTTGTTCCCTGGCCATAATGTGTCCGGTTTTCAGTTTTCACTGGTCTCCTCGCTGCATACAGCTAACACATTCCGATTTCAGAGGAGCTCAAAGGAGAAAATATTTGGAAGATTTTTTTAGAAAAAAGGCAGAAAAATGGGCCAATAAGTCAGAAAGATAGTAGATGACAGAAAGCAAAGGGAAAAGACAGAGTCAATGACAGTGAGATATTAGAGGAAGTTACAAGCACATAACTTCCAGAATGTGGGATAACTATTTGTACGAAAGACCCCCCAGTATCCCCACAGGGAAGCTGACGTTTAAAGTGTGAAATGCCGTGTTGTACACACTTGACTAATAAAATCCAGAGTCTGCTAAAAGAAGTCTATGATACCTCTCTGAAAAAATAGGACAGTTCTCAAGATATGAAAAAAGAATCTAATTTATTGTTTAGTCTGTCTTCAAAAAAATAATTGACGAACATTCTTAGGTTCCATCTGTAATTGTGATTTTTCTCCCTATTTTGATGTTCTTGTATTTATTTTGTCACTTAGTTTATTTGTCCTTTCCTTTACAACTACAAGTGATGGTAACAGAACAAAATTGTTTGATAGATGAGAGAAAAAAAGAATCATGCAGTTGTTAATGATGATAATGTACACAGGGTTTGTTTGTTTTTTGTTGCTGTTGTTTTGAAATTATTTGTTGTTAGGTTTTTAGTTATAAACTTTGGTTTTCACATTGTTTGAATTGCTTAATGGTGTTGCAGGTTTGCTGTTCATCTAGTTTTCATTAATATGTGAGTATTTGTTTTAACTGTGTGGGCAAAGGGCTATATTTTTGCTTGTTTATTAGTTTGATTTTAGGGTACTGGTTCCAGCTAAAAAACAAAACAAATTTGTCAGCAAGTACTTATAATACCATGTATTCACACACACACACACGCACACGCACACACGCACACACACACACACACACACACACACACACACACACACACACGCACACACACAGACACACATGCACACACATTCAAACACACACATGCGCACATACACACACACAGACATACATACACACACACACACACACACACACACGCACACACGCACAGGCACACACACACACACATTCAAATGCACACACACACATTCACACACACACGCATTCAAACATGCACACACACAGACACACACACACACAAACACACACGCACACACACACGCACACACACACACGCACACACACACACACAAACACATGCGTCTTTTCAGTGTCTTTTCCCGTTTTCAAAACCCAAATGAAAACTCACTTGTTTCAAAGAGTTTTCTCTCTCTAACTTTTCACATTAATTAGATGATGATCGAATGAATGTGTATGTTAGCCCTATTGCGTGTGAATCAGTGAATGTGAGCGCCTTGAGTTTAATTCTAAAGAAAGGCGCTATATAAATACTATGTAGTATTATTATTATTATTATTATTATTATTAAAATGTCACAAGAACAAACATAGGCAGTTTAAAAATGCCACTACAGACAAACCTCTATTTTAAGACTTCCAAAATGTCCGGAAAAATCGGTCGTAAATTGGAGGGGTCGTATGACGGAGGTTTTCACTGGCAGCCGTAGAAAGAAAAAGTTCAGCACAGTTTATACTCTCTTCTTCATGCACACATACAATGACATATTAAAACTGGATTTGGGTCTTTCCAACTCCATAGGATTATGCAATCGATATTACAGTTTCACTTTGCCGACTTCTTTTAATCACCTCCACTCTCGTCTAAAGTCAGTGGTTTTCTTTTTCAAAGTCAGTGGTTTTCGTGCTTTTCCTACGCTTTCCGCCATCTTTTCTACAACAAGGGAAGCGACTCCGCTTTCAGGCCCTTGACCGTGGTTGTTTCCCTTTGCTCGAAGTCTATGCAGACGACAGCAACGGTCGTAAAAACCAACAAAATGGCGGTCGTAAGTCGCGTTTTAGACGAAGTCGTTTAAGAGAGGTCATTTACATAGTAAAATGCGTCTGTGCCAACAAATCCGGTCTCAAATGAGAGGTGGTCGCTTAACAGAGGGTCGTAAAATAGGGGTTTGTCTGTACATGTATCAAGTAATGAAGTATCACATGTTATGTAGTCAGTTTCCCATTCTGTGAGTGTCTGTTGTACTTCAAGCTGCACCAATATATTTAGATCAGCAGATACGATGTGGATAAAATGAGCTCTATGGATATTAGTCGTAATGCAGTCCATTTTTATCTGTGCCAAGTTTTAAAACTTGATGTATAAAATGCTTTAAAAAATTACCAACTTAAGCTCTTTTTTTTAATTTTTATTTTTTTCAAGAGCTATCGTGTTCAAAAGTTGTCCGTGTTATTAATGAAGACTATTTAAAAATGATAATTTGATCATTCCTTTTATCTGTGACAGAGATTGATGAGAGAACAAATGGTCACCACTCTACCCCCCACCCCCCACCCCCACCCCCACCCCCAAATAAACATAAACATGTGCATCATACATTTCTGCAGTTCTTTTTCATATTTTTGTTATCTGTTACAAGAGAAATTGGTAAAGGTAAAGATGTGCCACCCCCCATGCATTTCTCGGTTAATTCTATTTTTGCGTTTTGGCCTTTCTTACCATACATAAAGCTGTATTTTAGGAACATTTTCAGCTAATAACCTTTTTGGAATACTAACCCTAGCCCTAACCCTAGCCCTAAACCTAACCCTACCCCCCACTATGTACTGCAGTACACCGCGATTTGTCACAGTTGTGGTTCGTTGCGTTTTTCTGTCTTATAGGGTGGGGGGTGGGGTTAGGGTTAGGGCTAGGGTTAGTATTCCAAAAAGGTTATTAGCTAAAAATGTTCCTAAAATACAGCTTTATGTATGGTCAGAAAGGCAATAATGGAAAAATAGAATTCACCGAGATAGGTAGGGGGGGTGGCACATCTTGACCTTTACTGATAAATTGTTTGTGCTCTGTAGTCTCATGGGTGCAACTTTTCCTGGTATACAAGGGTTGCCCGTTTTTTAATTTGACCAGAAAAGGAAATTCCTTTTCTTTCTTTTTTTAAATTTGTCAAACAAGATCTTTGTGTGTCTACTGTATTTTTCAAACACTTTATAAAATAAGCATTTGTATAAATTGTGGAAAAAGCAAACTAAAGTACCTTCATAAATCAATTTTTTCTTCAGCTGCAGGGGGACATTACCCCTGGACCCCAGCCTTTCAAGTTTTTTAGTTTTGTGTAGTTGCACCCATGCTTGAGTCTTGCTTGGAGAGATTGCGAATGATAATGAATGATCTGCATGGTGCAATACAGTGTCATTGATAATGTCATAACGTTTGATGTCGCAACTCTGGAATGCTGGTTTTTGTTTTAGAACAGTTCAGCAAAGCTATATCTTGATACCATTTTGTTAGATTGAGTCTTAACAGGTCCCTGTTCAATTTTTAAACCTTTCAGAAAAAAATGGTCTGCCATATGGGGGATTCCTCTGACATGCATAAAGTAAGGCCTATCGGATAGTATCCTTACCTCCCAAAATCATGAACATAGGCTCTTTGGATAACAGACCCTGGTTTGAGGCCTTTTCGTGACATGGGTGTTAAATCATTGTGGTGCTAAAATGCGACATTGGTGGTGAAAGGGTTAAAAAGATAATCTCTCCATTTTTCTCTGGTTTTGAAGGGGTTAAAGCTATTCTCTTGCATGGAGAGATTGCCAACGATAATCAATGAATGATCTAGAGTAGAAACAGGTCTACGCGTTGGGGGGGACGCGTACCCCACCTTGAAATAGTAGAGATTGTAGAGAAACACGCCATGCTTGCGTCATTTTAAGGAGTACGCCCCCCCCCCCCCCCCTCTACTCTATGTGATAACTACTCTTTTGGCTCCTTTTTGGTACACAGAACAAAGTTTTAGGAAACAGTTGTTTTGTGCAATAAATAAATAAATAATTGCAGTACCAGTTCAGCATTCTGCCATGGCTACAGCGTCTTTGCAAGTTTAGCAAACGTTTTTGATGAAACTCATAGGAAATTGAAATAGGTTTTGTAGTAGATGAACATGCAATGCATTAAACGCTTACTGGAAATTGAAATTATTGTAGCATTTTTGTTGATTTGTTTTTGGAAAGTTTCGGCTGTATGCAGTGGGGAGACCAGTGAAAATTAAAAACCGGACACATATGTATGTGCCTTACCCATTATGGTCATAGGGCCCGGGAACGCAGAAGAAGAAGAACATTTGTTTCAGAATTGTTTGAATTTTTTTTTAACATTAAGCCAAATTTTTTGCTCTTCGAATAGTAAGAAAGAACAATTAGAACTTTGTTTTCAAAATTTTCATATGATGAGCAAAACCCTTTCACCATTAACTATGCGTTCAGTTATGTATAGTTTGGAAAAAAGAAATGTTTGTCTATTTTTCACATTGAATTTCATTGACTGCCAATGAATGTTGCTACTATTGTCAACCTACTTACATCTAGTGTATAAATGTATGGACTTTATTTTCACATTGAATGTCATTGACTGCCAATGAATGTTGCTACTATTGTCAACCTACTTACATCTAGTGTATACATATATGGACTTTATTTTCTGTCAAAAGTTTGAAAATTAGCATTTTGATAGATTATTAGAGACATACTCACGCTTGGCTCAGTGATATCAATGGCAAATATCTTGAATATATTCATGTATCACTCACTTTCAGGGTCTTGGTCTCCTAGTCAGCATCTCATTTTAACCAATCCCTTGTACATGTTCTCTTTTTTCTCATTTTGATCCCATTGTTGAACCCTTTCGTCGCCAGCCATTTCTCGCAAACAAATTCCATTCAAATGACCATGGTAAAGAACAAAAAAGTCATCTGCAATATTGGGGGTTCGTCTATGACATGCATAACCGTAAGGCCTGTTCTTACCTCCCATAATTCAGAAAAAAGGCTCTTTGGATAACAGACCCTGCTTTGATGCCTTTTAGTGACATGGGGGTTAAATCATTGTGCTGCAGAAATGCGACATCGGTGGTGAAAGGGTTAACAAATGATGTTTAGCAAATATTGTAATATTGTTTATGATTGATGTAAATGTCTCCTGGATCCAAGTGAAACTGTTGGAGCTTTGTGAGCATTGTTATTCCCACAAAACCTTATTAATCATTTATACTGTGCCTGCTTGGAATTTCTCTGACATTTATTAATTTCTGAAAATAATATATGGGTAGCATTAGCAAGATCAATGACTATGAATGAGTAAAAAAATACAGAGTAAAAAATACAAAGTTCGTCTATTTATCCTCATAGCTCATGACAAAGGCCCAAATATCGATAATCCTTTGTGTGAAGTGAACTGAACTCTCTCTCTCTCTCTCTCTCTCTCTCTCTCTCTCTCTCTCTCTCTCTCTCTCTCTCTCTCTCTCTCTCTCTCTCCTATATTTTGTTCTTTGACCTTGCAGATAGGTCGGTGGCCTTTGCAATTCCCTCTCTCTCTCCCCAAACACACACACACACACACACACACACACACACACACACACACACACACATTGAGTACATAAACTTTTAAATACGTAACTCATATTGAAGCACATTGGATTCTCCTATCTGATTGCAATTTCTTATATTATCATATTCAAATGAAATCCCTCTGAAGACTCATGATGATATTCCAACTCGCTGACTTTTTGTAAAAATGTTTACTTAAAAATTGAAAGATAAACATGTTGAAAACAACATGCATTCAAAATCTGTTTAAAAGTTCATGATGAAGTAAACAAATATCAATGCACTTTGTTTTTTAGTCGGAATGTTTTGTTTCTGTTTGTTATCCACAAACCTTACTATTTATGTTATTTACTCTGCCAAAAAACTTACTTTAAAAAACACCTTTTTATTATCAAAGAAACGCGTGAATGGAGCAATGATAATCTTTTCTTTTTATCTTATCTGGCATGAAATTAGATTTGTTTATAATAGCGAGACACAATTATAAATGTACTTAACTGATATGTCACGACAACGTTTCTTTCTAAATTTGATTTTAAATGGTGTCACAGTATTCTTACGGTCCAAATTGTCATTGTTTGAAATTAAACAAGTTTTAAGAATTCATGTGGATGTTTTACATTTTAACTTTAATTTTTTGTTGGTAATCATTGTTCTGAGGTTTATGATTCTACTGCTTGTATTTTATTGCATGACTCTATAGTGTTTGGTTTTAATTTATTGTCTTTGAAAACCCAGTCTTAAACAGCACACAGGCACTAAATAAAAACAAAAGTGAAGGTTATGAGAAGTAGTGTGGATTGTTGGTGAGCGTTTGCTGCTTGTGAGATATAAAGAGAACAGCACACAGGCACAAAGTAAAAGAACAAAAGTGAAGGTTATGAGAAGTAGTGTGGATTGTTGGTGAGCGTTTGCTGCTTGTGAGGTATAAAGAGAACAGCACACAGGCACAAAGTAAAAGAACAAAAGTGAAGGTTATGAGAAGTAGTGTGGATTGTTGGTGAGCGTTTGCTGCTTGTGAGGTATAAAGAGAACAGCACACAGGCACTAAATAAAAGAACCAAAGTGAAGGTTATGAGAAGTGTGGATTGTTGGTGAGCGTTTGCTGCTTGTGAGATATAAAGAGAACAGCACACAGGCACTAAATAAAAGAACCAAAGTGAAGGTTATGAGAAGTAGTGTGGATTGTTGGTGAGCGTTTGCTGCTTGTGAGGTATAAAGAGAACAGCACACAGGCACAAAGTAAAAGAACAAAAGTGAAGGTTATGAGAAGTAGTGTGGATTGTTGGTGAGCGTTTGCTGCTTGTGAGATATAAAGAGAACAGCACACAGGCACAAAGTAAAATAACACATGTTAAAGGGGCACCCTAACTGATGAGTTTTTGTAAGAAATTCGTCGAGATCACCTGGAAAACACCATTTACAGGTATTGCAACACTCACTTTGCTCTGGTTTCCTAGAAGTCAAATCAGCGATTCCTCCTTGGCGGAGGTGCTGGAAGTCAAATTATTTCACCCAAAGAGAAGGCGTGTGCCGTCTCTTTTCTAATGGCCGCCAAATCGTTTGCATGAAATTTTCGCAATACAAGACTTTTTTTCTTTCTTTTTTTAAATTTTGGTATACAGTTTATCTAAAGGAGTTTCACTCACAGCAAAGGAAATAGTTGCAGTTTTTTTTTTTACTGCACTACAAAAAAACGACGCTTCAACCACAATGAGTGACCTCCACCCACCCCATCCAAAATGGCTATTCTCTCCGGCATCTCCGCCAAGGAGGAATCGCCGTTTTGACGGTTTAATTTCTAGGAAACCAGAGCAAAGTGAGTGTTCCAATCCTTGAAATGGCTGTCTTTCTGGTGATCTCGACATGTTTTTTGCAAGAACTCATCCGTCAGGGTCCACCTTTAAGGTTATGAGAAGTAGTGTGGTTTGTTGGTGAGCGTTTGCTGCTTGTGAGATACAAATAGAACAGAATGCATTTGCTATGCGGAATGAGAAGAGATGATATCACTTGAACCTCAGCTTGTACACACATTATGACTCACGTAGGCATTGTATGGCAATTTTGTTATATATTTTTTTTACTAGTATGTGTTTGTTATCCTTTTTTTACTGTTTTTTTAACCTGGATCCGATAAATAGAGTAGAGTGGCTCAACGTTTCCAGCACTGTGTGGACTTATGTGCTATAGGGTGCAATGATGAAGATGTCATGTTATGAATTGTACTGTATGTGTTGTTGTTTACAGGTTGTTGAACGTTGGTAAGATACATTGATGAGTGTTTTGTAATAAGTGGTGAAGCTTTACGCGGTGACAGTCCTGAGATGACCATAGCTGTTGACGGGACTATAATGGAAAAAACAAATTACATAAATACATACGTAGGCATACTTTGAACTTGTGCATGCATACATGCACACACACACGCACAATCACAACCACACACACACACAGAACACACACACAAACCCACACACACAAACACACATACAAACACACACACACACACTCTCCAAAACGTGACACAATCTGTGAGTGAAGCATCAATTTTTATTAATTTTTTCCCCACCCCCGGACTATCTGTAGTAATTCCATATGAAAAAACAAGCCCACCAACCAACCAACAAACCAACCAACGGTAAAAGAGAAATGTCCAAATCTAGCTAGCACTGCATGCTACACATTCTGAACTGACACCTACATTGCTAGGCTACCATATACCCCGTCCACCCAACGACACGCTCCCACACAGTCCTACACCAGATGCAAGAAACGCAGTCGTCGCTCAGGGAGAGGAACAATGCACCGTAACAGGGGTAGGGTGGGGGTGGGGTGAAGGGGTGTTTCAGAATGAAGTACAACACACACTGACCTCATATTCTTACACACGATCTACTCCTGAAACATCAACTTGCCTGAAAAAAACACTAAATCACTCAAACATTTCACACGAAAGTGATCCAATGTCGGAAACAAACAACAAAAATTCTATTAAGGTAAAAAAAAAAATTCTTGAACTAAAACCAAGACTATCCAATGAAATCATACATTTATAACATGTATTGTTTTACTGTTTAAAACAAAAAAGTGATTAAAAAAAAGCTTTTTATGCAAGCAGCTAGGATCTTTTAGAAAGAGCACATTGAAACGACAAAACTGGAAAGACGAGAAAGAGAACTGAAGGCAATTTATGTTGAACACTGACCAATGAAAAGTAGAGAAAACCAGATTTGAAGAATTGATAAGCGTCTACTTTTGCCACCTATGAACAACTCACAAATGATAATAATGCATTCTTATTAGACAAGATATAGACTTCACTGTCCACCAAGTATATAACTATAAATATATATCACATCCTATAATAACAAACAGAAACCATTATTTTACTTAGCTGTGGTACACAAATTAGTTTTCTTAGAGGTGGACCCTGACGGATGAGTTTTTGCCAGGAACACGTCGAGATCACCAGAAAGACAGCCTTTTCAAGGATCGGAACACTCACTTTGCTCTGGTTTCTTAGAAATCAAACCGGTAAAACGGCGATTCCTCCTTGGCGGAGATGCCAGAGAGAGAAGCCATTTTGGATGGGGTGGGTGGAGACCAATCCCATTGTGGTTGAAGCTCTTTTTTGTAGTGCAGTAAAAAAATAAAAAAATAAGCTATTTCCTTTGTTGTGAGCGAAACTCCATTAGATAAAATGTATAAATTAAAAATAATAAAAAGGCTTGTATTGCGAAAATTGTGTGCAAACAATTTGGTCTAAACTCAGGCAGCCATTACAAAAGACGCGGCACATGCCTTCTCTTTCAGTGAAAGAATTTGACTTCCAGCACCTCTGCCAAGGAAGAATCGCCGATTTGACGAGTTGATTTCTAGGAAACCAGAGCAAAGTGAGTTGTGATCTCTGTAAAGGGTGTCTTCATGGTGATTTAGACGTGTTTCTTGCAAAAAAACATCCGTCAGGGTGTCCCTTTAAACGGTTAATCTGCAAGTAACACTGCAATATCCTTTCAGAATGAACGCACCGCACTTGTTGGGATTAGTGTTTGGAATCATTTTAACATTTTTAAAAACCCACGTATTTACAATTCAAATTGTTTGTTGTCTTTTTCTCTTAAGCGTATTGTATTTGCCATTCACCAAACATGTTCTAAGTTGTTTTGCTGTTCCCACATGGGGGTTTGGGGCCGTTACACAAGAGCGAACGCTCGTAGCTGTTACCGCGATGGGGCATTTGCCGCATGCTGGCGACCTTGAATTTTACTGAGTTGAATAAGAAAGGTCACCGTATCTCGGGCAGAACGAGCGCGGGCAAATTAGTAGTCAAGTATAGAGAACAAACACTCGTGGCAAATGCCCCATTCGGCGAAAACGATGTATAATGTATGTCAGTTTGGTTTTTAAGTGAAAATTGATCCGAATTTCAAACCAGTATGCGAATAACGACAATATTTATGACTGATATAACTAACAAGCATGATATCATGCTGAGAGACCTTTTCGATTTCTTTATAAATAGCTGCTTCTCAAATTCAATGACAGAAACAAGAAAGAATTTTTTTTTTTAATGACATTTAAAATTTTCAATCACTGTATGACAGCGATGTACACTTACGGTTACGGAAAATAGCAAAGCGGTAAAGCGCACAACCTCTTATTACAATTTTGTTTCTTTCTAATTTTGAGGACATTTTGGACTAGCAAGCAAGAAAAACATGTAGGATTCTGTTATCACTGCATCACAGAAAGTGCGTTTAATAATAGTTAACATGTAACTGCAGAAAACCAACGCCCATAACTAAGGCAAATTGTCAACAGTCTTGCACCGTTTTCTTCAAGCCCTAGGTGCATGTCAACAAAATCGGAATCTGATTCAATCATAGTTAGCTGATTCTCCAGTTATAATTTTTTTTTACCGTTTTTATTATTATTATTATTATTATTATTATTCAGGCATGGGAATTGTTAGCTTTTGGCTGATTTCAGCTTTTTTCATGGTCCTCTTCAGTCTTTTTTTGCAAGTTTCAGCTTTTTGGATGGTCCAAGAGGACATTTATGAGATACAAAATGAAGCCCAATGAGTAAAACTTAAGTTATTGGTTATCAATGAATGCAAAATGAACTTAATATATCAGTCTTATCTCTAATACTGTTTTTAAGGCTTAGATAACAGAAGAAGCTTCATTTTCTGGGGGCTGTATCCCAACACACAGTTTTCAGTTGTTGCTTTTTATTCCTTGTTCATATGCCTGCTTCCCGAACCCATTTTTCAGTCTTTTTTGTTTTCTCTAATTCCCATGCCTGATTATTATTAATTTATATGACACTGACAGACTGACAAGAAAATGGTCAACTGGCAATAATCCCATGTCCGCTGGGTCAGTGGAGACCCTTCTCCTGCAGACTCCACATCAAATGTAAGCAACACCCTTCCAGACCCCCCCCCCTCCCTCTTCCCCTTACCCTCACATCCCTACTACTTGTCCCTACCCTCATCCCCCCCCCCCCCCCACTCAACCCCCCCTTTCCCTTTCACCAATTATACAGAAGGCATATAAAGAAAGAGAAAAGAACGCTTTGACTTGGTGGCTGCTGGAAGACCCGCTGAACGGGCACTGGCTGGCCAGGTCACTTAGTTAAATCTGTAGTTTTTGTGGGGGTTTTAAGTTAGTGCTTTCCCTAAGTTTTTCCCCAATAATATTTCACAAGATGGCCCTATCGACTATAGATCTGAATCCAGATCCAGATATCGAAATCGTAAGAAAATCTATACCGTGTCTTATTTCAGACTAGCTTCAAACATTCAAACATAGTTCAAGCTGTAGACACGATCAGGAACAAACTATCATTGCTAATTTAAAAGACAAAAATCTACTTGCTTTTTTTTTCTTTCTAAGGCCGTGTCACACATAAGCGGATATTCCATGCGGAAACCCGTGCGCAATCCATAAATAAGTTAAACAAAGAAGGGAAAAGATTTGCGCACGTGTCCAAATTTTCCCTCTATGCGTAAACTTTTATCCTTCTTTCTTTCACTTATTTAGAGTTACGGAAATTACGCGTCTAATGTGAACCCGGCCTTATTTTCACAAAAAGAAGACGACGAATTTGAACAACAAATATGACGGTTTGCAAACCGCAGGATGCCACGAGCGAGCGCGCTTCCCGTATGACAACATACCTGGAAACTCTGAGAAAAACAATCCAGTTCAGGTGACATCAAACAACAATAACAGCAACAAAACAGCATAAGCATCACTCCCATGTTCATACACCAATCAACATGTTCGTAGCTACACACGCAACTTCATTGTCGCAAATCACATGCCCAGGTAGATACAACCAGTTAAGTGCGAAACCTACTAATTATTAATACACATACTCAATAATAATGGTGATAACAAATGCACACACACACACACCACTTACAATCTGGAATATGAATGAACACACACAAAAATGCCAGTTAATTTAATTTAATTTAATTTAATTAACAACATGCCGATGCACAGGTTCAGTTCATGAATGACAACACAATCGGATGAAAGATTAAATAGTGGGACAATCAAGTGACAGTGCTGCCCTCCGAGCAATAAGAAAAGAGCACAACCTTGGAGGAGAGAGAGGGGTCAAGACTGACCATGTGTGTGACAAACCGTCACTTTTTGTTTTCATCTCAGGATCAGGATCAATAAATCGAAGGTGCCAATACTGGCAATAGTCGTGACGGAACTAGGAGGGCGCATGTACCTATAGAAAACATAGAAAGAAAAAGACCTAACGCTTGCACTGGGCTAAGACCGACCATTACCCCCCCCCCCCCCCCATCTCTTCTTCTTTCATTGCTGCTGTTGCGTCTCTCTCTGTATCGGTGTGTGCTATGTTGTGTGTGTCAAAGTCAAAGTCAAAACAATTTATTTTCAGACGGAACATTGAATTATATTATAAGCAATAATGGTTTTATTTTTGTTGTTGTTGACCTCAAGCCATCTATAACAAAAGAAATGTGTGTGTGTGTGTGAGCGCGTGTGGATGGGCATGTGCATGTCACTGTGTGTTTGTATATATGTCAATAAGTATATACAACAAACTGTATGTGTTTCTTGTATGCATATGTGTCCCATTCAACAGCTCAACAAGTTAGAGACAGTTGTTGTAAACATTAATAATAATACTAACTTGGAAGAATTAAACATAAGCATGACATATTCAATTAACCCTTTCACCGCCAGCCATATTTCAACTAAGCATTTCCATTACATTTACATCGGTAGAGAACAAAATCCATCTGCAGTATTGGGGATTCTTCTGTGACAGATATAAAATAAGGTCTAACCTTACACCGCAAAACTAAGACAATAGGGTCTTTGGATAATAGACCCCAATTTGATGCCTTTTAGTGACATAGGTGTTAAATCACTGTGGTGTTAAAATGCGACTTTGGCGGTGAAAGGGTTAAATCTAGTCAAGTGGAAATGACTATACATCTGTCAGGATAGACCAACCAACTAACCGACAAAGAAAAAAGGGAAGATAGTGCGTCTTGGGGGCCGGGGACAACAATTGAAGAATACGAAGAGACTGGAGAATAAGAAAGAGAATGATGGAGATGGCATAACAACTCTGGGTGAAAACCAGAAAGTACTGTCAGCTTTCTTATTCCTTTCATGATAGTATCCTTTGGCTTTCCTGGAGAATAAAAAAGAGAATGATGGAGATGGCATAACAACTCTGGGTGAAAACCAGAAAGTACTGTCAGCTTTCTTATTCCTGTCATGATAGTATCCTTTGGCTTTCCTGGAGAATAAGAAAGAGAATGATGGAGATGGCATAACAACTCTGGGTGAAAACCAGAAAGTACTGTCAGCTTTCTTATTCCTGTCATGATAGTATCCTTTGGCTTTCCTGGAGAATAAGAAAGAGAATGATGGAGATGGCATAACAACTCTGGGTGAAAACCAGAAAGTACTGTCAGCTTTCTTATTCCTGTCATGATAGTATCCTTTGGCTTTCCTGGAGAATAAGAAAGAGAATGATGGAGATGGCATAACAACTCTGGGTGAAAACCAGAAAGTACTGTCAGCTTTCTTATTCCTGTCATGATAGTATCCTTTGGCTTTCCTGGAGAATAAGAAAGAGAATGATGGAGATGGCATAACAACTCTGGGTGAAAACCAGAAAGTACTGTCAGCTTTCTTATTCCTTTCATGATAGTATCCTTTGGCTTTCCTGGAGAATAAGAAAGAGAATGATGGAGATGGCATAACAACTCTGGGTGAAAACCAGAAAGTACTGTCAGCTTTCTTATTCCTTTCATGATAGTATCCTTTGGCTTTCCTGGAGAATAAGAAAGAGAATGATGGAGATGGCATAACAACTCTGGGTGAAAACCAGAAAGTACTGTCAGCTTTCTTATTCCTTTCATGATAGTATCCTTTGGCTTTCCTGGAGAATAAGAAAGAGAATGATGGAGATGGCATAACAACTCTGGGTGAAAACCAGAAAGTACTGTCAGCTTTCTTATTCCTGTCATGATAGTATCCTTTGGCTTTCCTGGAGAATAAGAAAGAGAATGATGGAGATGGCATAACAACTCTGGGTGAAAACCAGAAAGTACTGTCAGCTTTCTTATTCCTTTCATGATAGTATCCTTTGGCTTTCATCGTATGATATTTGTTTTTTTCCTATTTGCAGACACATGGTAATCTTGACCCCTCGGATGGAGGGAAGGTCCAAAGAGTGTTTGGATGCAGAATGAGATCACAGGGACATTGTTTAGAACAACACGCATGCATGCACACACACACACACACACACACACACACACACAAACACACTTTCAACTTTTTTTGGGGGGGTTTACACATAGTATTCAACACAATTGTTTTCCATACTGCTTTTACTTAACAGAAGAAGCAGAGCAGCTGAATGTATCATGTGTGGGGACTGTCGTTTAACACTGTGCCTAGAAAAAGAATAGATTCAGAATACAATTACAGTATAGTATCAAACAACAATAACAACTAAACAACATGAAAAAAGCTGTTATTATGAAGTCAGGAAACCAGCTCATAGAAAGCAGTTTAAAAATATGACAACAAAAATCTGGACCTCACAAGGTCTGTGGCAATGGAAGCAAGCAATATTGACATGTTTATATGGCGACCCCCCCCCCCCCCCCCCCCCCCTTCCTCAAACAGACACAGTGAAAAAATGTATGAAACTGTATCTGGACTATCAGTAAAATAAAAAATTTAAAAAAAGATAACTGCAGTTTTGTCATCTTTCTAATGTCATCCCTTATGGTATAATATGTGCAAAGTGTTCGGTTGAACATGTCCAGTGTTCTATTCAATCAACCAGTGTATTACTAATATCAGTACTCATTTAAAAACTCTGTCATCCTCGACCTCATTTTACTGTATTTGTCTCATTCTCACCGTTTATTTTACCTTACATTTTCCCTTCAAAACACACACACACACACACAGACACACACACACACACACACACACACCCCAGGCATCACAATTGTCAGAGGACCTGCAAATTTCAGAGGATTAAGAATTTCTGACAGAGGATTGGCTTCTATCTACTGTCAGAGGTTTTGCCTTTTTATTTAGTGTTATATTTTCTGCTAAATGGCATTTTGAAGTGATTTATCACTATATTAAGCCTTTTTGGTGATGTTTGGAACTGATTTCAGTGTTGTCCCTCTTTTGATGACTCTTTAACCGCGGTTTTCAGAGGATTGGACTTCAGACTATTCTGATGCTTGAGACACACACACACACACACACACACACACACACACACACACACACACACGTGCATGATACAGACATAATGCATACTAGAGAAACTGGTGCGACATTCAGGCATTGGACAGTCTTCAATCCGTGGAAAACCTTAGATTACTTAACCCCTCTGAACCACACACGCCTTCTGCATCCCACCAAACCGTTAACCCTCTTTTCACCAAAAGGTTCCTTTTCCTCCTTACCCTTACCCTCCCACCTCCACCCACTCACATTAACACCTTTCTCCGTTTCTTTTCCTTTTTTTACTTAAAAATTGTTCGGAGACGTTTTGGCTGGATTCTCTGACATCTGTCTATATGGCTTCTCAATCATTGGAACTTTGAAGGTGTGTGTGTGTGTGTGTGTAAATGTGTGTGTGTGTGTGTGTACATGTGCATGCGCATAAAACTAGGTATATTTTCTAAAACAAACAAAAGTACAGTCTGCATAAAAATCTGCTAACAATAAACATGGTCCTCTTTTTTTTCTTTCTTTTTTTCTTTTTAAATTTTTTACATAAAGCAGTGCAGAAAACTTCAGAAACTGACTAATCGATGCTTGTTCTATTCGGTGGCTTTTGGAATGGAAATTCATAAAGTATTGCTACATTATCAGTGATAATCTTACTTATCAAAATATGACAGAACATTGCCTAAAACAGTAAAATTTCAACTCAACTCAACTCAACTTTTATTTTGTCCTCGTAAAAACAAGGACAATTTTCTTGCAGACACGTCAAGTGTACACACAAGAAACCAAATAATTTATAAAAGAACAAATTGTAATTACATGCTTTAAAAGTATTCTTTCACACTTCACACGCCCCGCTTGCGCGCTCACTTTCATACAACCCTCCACCCTTCCCACCAACATCCCATCTCATCACAGGACTTTGGGCAATGCACATACATAACATACGCAATCCAAAATCAATCAATCAACAAGGTACATTTCTCTCAAACTGAAAAGGGATAATTTAACTTTTAAGATGGTAATGAAAAAAACACGGGTAAAAACAACATTGCAAAATATCAACTAAGTAAACCGCAATTTTTCATAGGGTCATATGACTCAGCTAGGCTGTATAATTGCTGACTGTAAGCTCACACTTTCAGTTCAATTTGTAGGTCATCAATGGCAAGACTTGTTCGGGATAGCTGGCAAGTTAGACCGCGTCATAATGAACCTACACTGCATTTGAAACAGCTGTTCTTGGGTAAGATTTATTCTGTGCACAACCAACTTGATTTAAAGTTCATCTTTAATCTTCCGACTTATACTGGTTATCATTCATTCTCTGTTCTTGTCAAAAACGTTCTTTTCCAAAATAGTTTTTTTTCCTCAAAAACTTTAATTTTCAAAATAATCTGATTGTTTCCTTTGGCATATATATAATATTTGCTCACAAAAGCAAAACAGATCAATGAGATTAGTAGTTAAAGACACTATAGTTATAAAGGGGCAAGGAATGTGGCAGTGTGTTGAAAAGAGACGTTCATCATCAAAAAGCCCGGCTCTTCAACAGCTAAAAGCGCATCATGTGAAATGATATGGGGGGAATGGACAGCAGGCTGTGTAATCATGAGCGCGTCCTAGACAGTCAACACGGGTAGTAGTATGTAAATAAGGCTAAACTCCCAAAACGATTGGCAGTTTAAACCTAATTTACACACTACTGCCCGTGTTGACTGTTTAGGACACACTCATAATTACACGCACTGGGAAAAAAGCAGCAATGAGAACGGTACGTACTAGCTAGAACAATGCTTTCAACACCAGTGCGCAGTCGTATGCATGCAGGGTCTGTGAATGAACACTAAAAGCAAGGCAAGACCCGTTGGGTCAGAACACACTGGAGAGCACTAAAACAACAGAACCAATATGCGACAGTCAAAGGAAAACGCACACAATGAGCTCATTAAGGTGATGAAGAAACAGGAGAGCTGAAGTTGTACAGTGAAAACTGCTTAAGTCAAAATTGTATGAACTGAAATTTCATTTTGAGATAGCCAATATTTTGAGTTAAAAAGACCTTTTATCATAAAGATTATTAAACTGGAACCAGAAAACTGGGCCCAAAATTCTGATCGCTTCTCGGCCTTTTGGCTAAGACAGTGATTCAGGAACATAAATTTTTGTTTATATCCTGGTTGGTTTGTTCAGCCCGTCGTACATGGCGAAAGCCGATACGCGACGTTAAACTGAACTTCCACCAGAAAACTATTGTGAGTTATCCAGTGTGTTTGGGTTATCCAATGTGTTTGGGTTATCCAGTGTGTTTGGGTTATCCAGTGTGTTTGGGTTATCCAGTGTGTTCGAGTTATTCATTGTTTTTGAGTTATCAGGAATCCACTGTAATTTTTATACACACACCCCCGGCCCCACGTTTTTACCAGTCTTAGTCTCAATATCTATCCCCCCCCCCCCCCCCCCACCTTCATAATTATGGGGGGAAATTTGATCCTTGGATTAGAGAAGCATAGTGAGCTCTCTTTTTTTCATGACAATAACCTCGGCTGATCTCAACCCTGTCGTGTTCGCGAGAACGGCAGATTGTTGCTTTTCGGAGACAATTTTCAATACAAAATTTTGATGGGGGTGTCTAAGCTACAATATTGCAGAAAAAAAGTTTTGAAAGCGTCATTACATCAACCGCTCGTCTTCCTTTTCACATCTAATTTTATATCTTTAGATGTGCATTCCTCTGAATCACAAAAAACATTTCTGGAATCTGGACACTAACATTATAATGGTCTTTGAATGTTGTGTCAACGGAACGACCCATCAGAAGAAGAAGAATCGAAAGACGAAGCCTTGCTGGAATACGATATCATTTCTCAAAGCACATGCATGCACACATGCACACACACATGCACACACACGTACACACACACACACACACGCGCACGCACACACACACACACACACACACACACACACACACACAACACACACACAGAAGAAGAAATAGGCAGAAGATGAGAATTATGTCAGCATTTTCATCTAACTATGGTAGAGAACTGATAACTAAAAAAAACGGATAACTAAAAAACATTGGGTAACTCCAAATAATTTTTGGGTCCAAGTATAATAATCTCTATGTTGAAAAGTCTTTTTAACTCAAAATATTGGCTATCTCAACATAAAATGTCAGTCCCTTTAATAGCGATTTTTACTGTATAGCTTCAATGACCTATCAGTCATGTTTGTATTACAGTTCAGAGTTCGATCGATCAGCACCAAACAAACATGGACCCCAGTAACAGTCACTCAGACGCATTCCTTCTTCCGTCATCGTTGTCATCGTCATCGTCATCATCACTCATCAACACCATCTCATTTGACTCACCTTCAGTGTCAGAATCATTCTAACATACATTTACAATAATTATCACAACATCAACAAAAAGGAAAACAAGATTATTTTTGTCTTTAAAATAATAATAATAATAATAATAATAATAATAATAAAAGTCAAAAAAAGAAAGCTGAAAAACAAACACTTTGCTGGTTAATTATCCTGGCTTTTAGTTACCAGAGCTGGACGTCACAGATTGCAAAAAAGACTAATCAAATATTATACCTTGATCATGTGTGTACAATTTGACAACTCTACAACTGAACGTGCCTCCTTGTAACCACTGATCCAATGAGTCAAATTTATGTGGCTCAACCACATCAGCAGAGCAGAAAAACAAACCAACCAAACTTTGATCGCAAAGCTGAAGCCAATAGGATACAAAAGAAAACTACGGATTGGGATGATTCTAATCCACTCTAGAAAAACAATGACACGCCAGTTCCATAACAATTCCACTCTTTAAACACACACACACACACACACACACACCATAATACTTAAATGATTTCGCACAAATTATTAAGACACAAAACAAATTCTATGGAAATGTTATTGAAACAACTTTGGAAACAATACTGAACTCAATAGGGAAACTCTTCAACTTGTACAACATTGTCATGAAACTTCTGATGAAACTTTGAGATCCATATTCTTCCTTAATAATCGCACTAAGCGTCATAAAGCAAAGGATGCTCTTATGATTTTCAAGATGTACTTTTTTCTGCTCATGTGTGGACTCTATATCTATCTGTCTTTATTAAATTCCAATCTATATTAATTTATTGTATAAATGTGTGTCCATGGTGAAGTTAACTTTTTGAACAGCAAAGTCACAGCTATGGATGAAGGCAATGCCAGTGTGTATTCATTTAATCGAATGTTGTCATTTTCAGCTTTTCAATTTTATCGGGTTTCTTTAACCCTTTCAACGCCAATGTCGCATTTATGCACGACAATGGTTTAACACCCATGTCACTAACAGGCATCAAGTCAGGGCCTGTTATCTGAAGACCCTATTTTCTTAATTTCGGGAGGTAAAGGATAGGCCTAATGTTATGCATGTCACAGACAAATTCCCAAAATTGCAAATAACTTTTTGTCTCTACCCAGTTCAGTTTCATTATATTTTTTGGTTGAAAAATGGCTGGCGGCGAAAGGGTTAACAGCTGTAGTGAGAAAAGCATCAGTGTGCTCACATCAGTTGAACCACAGCATATTTTTGGATCTTTCTGTCAACCGAGAAAGGTAGACCAGACCCCAATACAAAAACCAGTTAAATATGACACTAGATGCAACTGTTCTTGCCCCATGTATAATGTAGATGAAAGATAATCATGTGTAAATTTTGACCACACAAATTCAGGAGGGGATCCCCACTTCAGAAGATAGTGTTTCATACTTTAGGGGGCAAGTACGAAAGGTGTAAATGTGGTTTTAAGACTGAGTGAGAGAGGGAGAGAGAGAGTGAGAGAGAGAGAGAGAGAGAGAGAGAGAGAGAGAGAGAGAGAGAGAGAGAGAGAGAGAGAGAGAGAGAGAGAGAGAGAGAATTGAAATGAATGAATTTTATTTATAGAGGGTAATAGAATAAGCAATCACATGCTTTTTAGAGAGAGAGAGAGAGAGAGAGAGAGAGAGAGTAAAAGAGACAGAGACAAACAGGACTAGGTACGAATCGAAGCAGAAAAACATGAGTAAATCTAGTGAGGAGATCTGAAGAGCATTCCAATTTTCTATAACAAACAACCCAGGCCGATAAAAAACCAATCAATATTGAGAAAAAACAAACAAACAAAAAATGCAGAAAGAGTAGACCACATCGAGTAAACTGTATTACACTTCACAAATTGGACAGATTGAATCCAACAGACTATCACACAGGCATAGCGTTACCTCCCTTTTTACAATCCAACAACAAGGTGACGCTAACAAATGAATGTATAAATACTAAGAATCGCCGCACTTTCAAGCACAACTACCTGAAGTGGGCAAGCAGGAAACACAACAACCAAGAATCCATCATTCATCCATCCACACACACACACACACACACACACACACACACACACACACACACACACACACACACACACACACACACACTCACACACACACACACACGCATATCTTAGGTACAAAACATCAAACAGTCTGGCACACCCTCCCACTCTCTCTCACCTACGCAAACACGCACAGCGACACAGACCATGATGTGTGATGTTGGTAAAGGGGAAAGGGTAGGGGAAGCATGTAGTCACTACCTGGTCAACCAGCCTCTAACGTTATCACCTGGATGTCTGTATTCGCACTCTGTCCTGAGTCAATCAACTTCAAGCGGACCTCAGCAGCACTAGCTCGCCTAGCTCTTTCCTGTCCAGCCTCATACGTGTGTCCTCCCCAATATAACAAACAACAGAGACCTTGACGCCTTTGAGGACACTACATCTTTTACAGCGTGGAGACTTCAACCTCACACAGGCAGATAAACGTAATCTCACACAGCAAGATTTTTTTTTTAAAAACAATCACACAGCAAAGAGATGCGATCTCACAACTTTGAGACACAGATTTCATAGCCAAGAGATTTGCGGATGGAGATTAATCTCACTGAAACGATGCGTGATCTCACAGAATGTTTCCATGAAAATCAACCCATCCATATTATTGACATCAGGCTGCACAGCAAGTGAAAGATACGAGCCATTTTCAGGGGATTCGATCATAATACAGATGGTGCATCATGGCGTAGACCCTGTGTAATTTCTTTCACACTGGTTGTTTGTCTACTATCACTGTATGTTGCGTGTTGTAGGCTTTCACCTTTACATAAAAACAACCCAACTTATCCCTTCATAATGTTAAGGGCTTCAACCATGTCATCCACACTCCTCCACTGAGAACAACAAGCAGTTTCAACTTCACAGCCCCAACCACTCACTGGCTGACCAACCACAAACCACACAACCGTAACCATCGTTTTTGACGAATCAGTGCCGACTACTCCTTGTCACCAAACGCTATGTCCGTAATCCGTTCACTCCAGAGAGTATCCATGCCCCATTCTGGCGCACAAGTTTCCTCAACAAAAACTTCGATGAATTAAAAAAAAAAAATTAAAACCCCACCAAAACACCAATAAACCCTCCTTTTTCATTCTTCCCCACTTTCTTTCAGTAACGGATTTCCGTTAAGTCTAGGTGCAGCAATTTAACACGGGCTAGGTGCTAAGTGGGCCGAGGTCAACAGTGTGAGGAGTGCGGTCCAGCGGCCGGTTTGCCTCTGTCTTGTGCCGAGCGCTGACCCCCGGCCTGTGGCTCCGCAGTGGACATTGCCCCTGAAGCAGTGTCCAGCGAGACCACCGTCTCTGCTGTGGCTGATTTGGAGGTACCTGCAGGCACGCACACACATTTGAAGATTAACTTATTATTATATGCGTGCGAAAATAATGCATGCATGCGTGCGTGTGAAACACACATACACGGAAACAGACACAGACAGATAGACTGACAGAGACGCATACACATACATGCAAACGCATACACATAAACAAAGACAGACAAACAGACAGACAGACAAACACACACACACACACACACACACACACACACACACACACACACACACACACAAACACACACACACTTCCATGTATGGACACGCACGTCACACATATACACATGCACATGAGCACACACACGTACAGCCCACTACCACCACTCCCTACACACACACACACACACACACACACACGTTATCATTGGAAACATATTTATATAATTACCGTAAAATCCCTAGCAAACGCCCAGTACCTAGCAAACGCCCACCCCCTATTTTTTGTCATAAGTTGTGTAGAGGGGTCACTCACTACCTAGTAAACGCCCACCCCCATTTTTTTTAAAAAGACATTTAATCTCCATTGCATTATTGCATACTTAAGTGCATATGGTTCACACTGTTTGTTTGTTTGTTTGTCTGGGGTTTGGGGAGAAGGAATTAAAAAAATATTCTTAGTCGTCGTCGTCTCTCTCTCTCTCTCTCTCTCTCTCTCTCTCTCTCTCTGTCTCTCTCTCTCTCTCTCTCTCTCTCTCTCTCTCTCTCTCTCTCTCTCTCTCTCTCTCTCTCTCTCTCTCTCTGTCTCTCTCTCTCTCTCTCTCTCTCTCTCTCTCTCTCTCTCTCTCTCTCTCTCTCTCTCTCTCTCTCTCTCTCTCTCTCTCTCTCTCTCTGTCTCTCTCTCTCTCTCTCATTCTGTCTCTCGATCTCCTCTATCTCTGATGCATTTGTTTGTGTCTGTCTCCTCTTTTCCCCCTTCCCCTCCCACCCTGCTCTGTCTCTGTTCCTTCTTTCATCCTTCCCTTCTCTCTAGTAGTGTGTTTAAATGATGTGGTAAAGGTCAAGATGTGCCCCCCCCCCCCCCCCCCCTACATTTCTCCGTTAATTGTATTTTTCCGTTTTTGCCTTTCTTACCATACATAAAGCTGTATTTTAGGAACATTTTTAGCTAATAACCTTTTTGGAATACTAACCCTATCCCTAACCCTAGCCCTAACCCTAGCCCTACCCCCCACCCTATAAGACGGAAAAACGCAACGAACCACAACTGTGACAAATCGCGGTGTACTGCAGTACATAGTGGGGGGTAGGGTTAGGTTTAGGGCTAGGGTTAGGTATAGGGTTAGTATTCCAAAAAGGTTATTAGCTAAAAATGTTCCTAAAATACACCTTTATGTATGGTAAGAAAGGCAAAAACGTAAAAATATAATTAACCGAGAAATGTAGGGAGGGTGGCACATCTTTACCTACCGTAAAGCACCACCAAGCAAACGACTGCCTCCCCCCCTTCCCCCCTTTTTTTCATGATCCAGATGATATATAGCGGTTTTTATTTCATAAACATGTGATGCTGAAATTTCGTGCAAAGGGGGGGTCTACCTAGCAAACGCCCTCCCCTCCCCACCCCAAATTTTGCCCGAAATCGGGGTGGAGGGGTGGTGGGCGCTTGCTAGGGATTTTACGGTGTTTTAATTTGTGCTGTCAATAAATGTATGCTTTGGGGGGGTTCATTTTTTTTTTTTTTTTTTTGGTGGTGGGGGGGGGGGGGGGGGTGTCTGATTGGCATGATGTTTTTAAACACTGCTCATTCTGAGCTCCAGCACAAAACTGCAATCTGGTTTGTTTGGTCTCACTATTAATATTACCCACTGCATGCCCTAGCAGTTCACAAAGGGTTCTCTGTTCTTATGAATTTACATCATTGTCTTAATTCTTACGAACCTGCCTATCTGTCCTGTTTGTTCCCCTTCAGGTAGACCCTTTTGGCAAGTGATGCAACACAGCACCCGGTTTCCACTCCTTTTAGTCCATGCCTTGTGTTAACACTCATCACCGGCATAAACCAATTGAAAGTATTTTATCCCTTAGGCTTTGCTTCATAGTGGTATGCCACTTGTAAGGTCTTTTTCTATCCCTAACCACAATAAATGAAAAGAACATTTGCCTCTTTTAAAGATACACTGACCCACCACGATTAAGTCCCTTGGTTTTTTTCTGGGTAGCTGTGACCCATTTACAAATGCCCCCAACTTGGCATTGAGGCTGCTCTTTAAAATGACGTTTCGTTTTCAATTTGGGGGCATTTGTATGGGAGCTAAACCTGCTCAAAACAAGATTTCTTACCAGCTATAAGAGGGAAAACACGTGAAACCCGTGATTTTGAAACATGATCTGGTGGATCTTTAAAGAAAATAACTTGAATCAAATAGCTCTCTTGGATCTGGCTATTGATACAAATAGCTCTCTTCTTTTTCCAACTTAAACTTTTTCTTCCCCCCCCCCCCTCCACTTTAACAGCCAACACTAACCCATCCTTGCTACAATCTCTCCTCCACCCCACTACTACTCTTCCCCTACCCCCACCCTTACACCCTGCCACCCTTCCCTCATGTTTCACCCTGACATGTGTTCAACTTGTCCCTACCAACGTTTGTGAATTGTACTCAAATCAACAAGACACTTTTCTACTACAACAACAGCCCTCACATCTCGGTCTGGAAAAAGTGCTAAGCTCAAAAGCTTGACTAATTAACTCTCCCTACCAAGGATCAACAGTCCCCCCCCCTATCAAGGTCAGTGCTTGTTGTCCTCATCCAGCAGTCAACAGTTTTCTCTTCATACTCGTCACTCTGAGCTAAGTGGTAAGCTGGAAAGCTTGACTAACCCCCCTACCAAGGATCAACAGTCCCCCCTATCAAGGTCAGTGCTTGTTGTCCTCATCCAGCAGTCAACAGTTTTCTCTTCATACTCGTCACTCTGAGCTAAGTGGTAAGCTGGAATGCTTGACTAACCCCCCTACCAAGGATCAACAGTCCCCCCTATCAAGGTCAGTGCTTGTTGTCCTCACATCCAGCAGTCAACAATTTTCTCTTCATCTCTGTGGAAAATTAACCCTTTCAACGCAAATGTCGCATTTATGCACCACAATGGTTCAACACCCATGTCACTAAAAGGCATCAAATCAGGACCTGGGTTATCTGAAGACCCAATTTTCTTAATTTTGGGAGGTAAAGGATAGGCCTACTGTGATACATGCCATAGAGGAATTCTCAATATTGCAAATAAATGTTTTTCTCCACCCTGTTAGCTATAATGGTATTTTTTTTGCTGAAAAATGGCTGGCGGCTAAAGGGTTAAATGGAGCCAGAATGAGGGGAATTCGTGTGCTGTGGATGCTGTTAAAAGAAAGAACTTGAAACAAATAGCTCTCTGTGGGAAACCAAAAGGAGCCAGAATGAGGGGAATTCGTGTGCTGTCGATGCTGCAAAGATGATTTTCTGAAAAAAATAGGGGAGAGCACTTCATGAAAAATAGAGTTGTTTACCTCCATTACTCGGTCAAACAACATAACAACGCAGCAATGGCGTCGAAGCTTGAAACCGCAGGATGCGAGTCAGCGACTTGCAAACACTTTTTTTAGAAAAATTAGGGGTGACCAGTGGCCACAAACTGATAAAACTTGCAAAATGTGACGTAAAAATATAAATGACATTTAGAATGACGCACAGTGTTCTAAGTACTGTATGTCTGCTCAAGCACACGAGTCGAAAAGCTACGAGAGCTGATGGTAGAGTGACTTCCCCTGTTTGACCGACTGAATTAAGCAAGATCACTCTCGCACACCATGAAATTACCCCCCTTAATTATTTCCGAACACTTCCTGCTATCCAGCAAGTCACTTACTGGTGCTGCTGTCATACTCCCAGATCTCCAGAAGGTAGCGTAGAACCTCAATGTGTTTGCGGAACTGGAGGGCGGGGTCCTGGGTGGTGGAGGGGGCGGGGCACAGCAGCACGGGCCCGAAGCAGATGGCCAGGTTGTCGATGGTCATCTTGTTCTTCTCCGTCTGGCCCGCCACGCGCCGCAGGTGGTTCAGGATCAACGCCATGGTGTCCTGAACAGCGGCGGTTAGAGTTGTACAACCATATACATGTGTTCAAGTTGTTGGCCTAGTGTATGTGTATGTGTGTGTGTCAGAGACATTGAAACACGGCAAAACAAAGAGTTAGTGCATGCACACATTCTGTTAGATCTGCCATCTCTGCCTTGGCATACGGCTGTGTCAGACCAGAACTGACATAAGCTAGAACACCAAGGCTAGATATGTGTGTGTGTGTGTGTGTCTGTGTGTGTGTCTTTTTATAGTGAGTGTGTGTGTGTGTTTGTGTGTGTGTGTCTGTGTCTGTGTGTGTGTGTGTGTGCGTGTGTGCGCGCGTGTGTGTGTGTGTGTGTGTGTGTGTGCGTGCGTGCGTGTGTGCGTGTGTGTGTGTGTCTGTGTGTTTATAGTGTGTGTGTGTGTGTGTGTGTGTGTGTGTGTGTGTGTGTGTGTGTGTGTGTGTGTGTGTGTGTGTGTGTGTGTGTATGTCAGTGTGTGTAACATATGTTTAACATTCATTTGTTTCTATTGCTTGATTTTTTTACATTTATTAATTTATTATTGTAAGTACTTAGGGCTTATTCAAGATTAAGCGCTCAAAATGCCCATTATTATTATTAAATTATCGTCTGCTTCTGGGGCCCCCAACACCACCACATGGATCTCCCCCTCCATGACTTAATTATATTATTGATTGGCCCCTGTATTTCCTTGTTGCCAGAAGCACTTCTTCTTCTTCTGCGTTCCCAGGCCATAATGGGTAAGGTACGTATGTGTCCGATTTTCAGTTTTCCCTGGTCTCCCCACTGCGTACAGCCGATACATTCTGATTTCGGAGGAGCTCAAGGGAGAAACGTTATTTGGAAGATCTTTTTGAAAAAAGGCAGGAGAATGGGCCAACAAGTCAGAAAGATAGTAGATGACAGAAAGCAAAGGGAAAAAGTCAAAGAGAGTGGCAGATTAGAGGAAGTTACAAGCCCAGAACTTCCAGAAGGTGGGATAACTATTTTTACGAAAGACCCCCCGGTGTCCCCATGGGGAGAGACTCGTGGACGGGGTGGGGGTCGTCCAGCTCCACATATGGAGGCACGAGGCATTCACTCGCTGCCCCGGCCAGAAGGACAATAAATTGAACAAAACTGGAGCACAATTTACAACTAGAGGACCTACGTACGTTTGCCTTTCAGAGCAAACATGAGAGGATTTCCCTCTCCAACCTCCCTCACCCTCCCTTCCTTTGCTGTGGCATGCATTCACGGGTAGTACTTTAAAGTGATTTTATGCATTAAAAGTCTTGCAAAAATGTTAGATTTATAGAAGAAATAACGATATACGCTGCAACACAGTTCTCAGAAGAAAAAAAAAGTACGAACGAACGAACGAAATTTTATTATACAGGGTAATGAGATAAGTATGCATACTTTTTTACACCCAGCCCTGTGAGTAGTTGACCCGAGCAGGCTCAAAGATCCCTCGTGTATGTGCATGCTACACAATCTACAGTATATACTTTGCCCGTGTCATTCTTTTTCTTATTTCCAGTGTGACACCATGCCTCGGATGCTCCTATGTATTTCTACGCATTGCTCCTTTAACTTAGTCTCGTCCACGATGATCTCTTAGCGCTTTACAGACCGACAAACCACACCAAACAGCGTTACCTGGTTCGCAGTGGGAAGGCACTCGAGGATGCTCAGCATGAGTTTGGCGCTGCCCTCCGGGTCACTGGGCAGGCGGACACTAAGGGCGTCCAGCAGCATCTGGTACAGAGCGTTGGTGAACAGGGGCTCTGGCAGCTCCCTTAGGTAGTCCTTCAGCACTCCTGCAAGGGCAAAGGACACGGAGCAGTGTGTAACTTGAATAATGTCATAGGGTGAAGGAGAGATAAACGGCAGCATCTGGCACAGTACGTTCGTGAACAGTGGCTCTAGCAGCTCTCTATATTGGTCCTTCAGCACTCCTGCAAAGACAAAGGACAGGGAGTAGCTATGTGAATTACATCAACAGCAGCTCTCTATGTTAGTCCTTCAGCACTCCTGCAAGGACAAAGGACAGAGAGTAGCTATGTGAATAACATCAACAGAGGCTCTCTATATTAGTCCTTCAGCACTCCTGCAAAGACAAAGGACATGGAGTAGCTATGTGAATAACATCAACAGCAGCTCTCTATATTAGTCCTTCAGCACTCCTGCAAAGACAAAGGACAGAGAGTAGTGAATAACATCAACAGAGGCTCTCTATATTAGTCCTTCAGCACTCCTGCAAAGACAAAGGACATGGAGTAGTGAATAACATCAACAGCAGCTCTCTATATTAGTCCTTCAGCACTCCTGCAAAGACAAAGGACAGGGAGTAGTGAATAACATCAACAGAGGCTCTCTATATTAGTCCTTCAGCACTCCTGCAAAGACAAAGGACAGGAGAGTAGTGAATAACATCAACAGCAGCTCTCTATATTAGTCCTTCAGCACTCCTGCAAAGACAAAGGACATGGAGTAGTGAATAACATCAACAGCAGCTCTCTATATTAGTCCTTCAGCACTCCTGCAAAGACAAAGGACAGAGAGTAGCTATGTGAATAACATCAACAGCAGCTCTCTATATTAGTCCTTCAGCACTCCTGCAAAGACAAAGGACATGGAGTAGCTATGTGAATAACATCAACAGAGGCTCTCTATATTAGTCCTTCAGCACTCCTGCAAAGACAAAGGACATGAGTAGCTATGTGAATAACATCAACAGCAGCTCTCTATATTAGTCCTTCAGCACTCCTGCAAAGACAAAGGACATGGAGTAGTGAATAACATCAACAGCAGCTCTCTATATTAGTCCTTCAGCACTCCTGCAAAGACAAAGGACAGAGAGTAGCTATGTGAATAACATCAACAGCAGCTCTCTATATTAGTCCTTCAGCACTCCTGCAAAGACAAAGGACAGAGAGTAGTGAATAACATCAACAGAGGCTCTCTATATTAGTCCTTCAGCACTCCTGCAAAGACAAAGGACAGAGAGTAGCTATGTGAATAACATCAACAGAGGCTCTCTATATTAGTCCTTCAGCACTCCTGCAAAGACAAAGGACATGGAGTAGTGAATAACATCAACAGCAGCTCTCTATATTAGTCATTCAGCACTCCTGCAAAGACAAAGGACAGAGAGTAGCTATGTGAATAACATCAACAGAGGCTCTCTATATTAGTCCTTCAGCACTCCTGCAAAGACAAAGGACAGAGAGTAGTGAATAACATCAACAGAGGCTCTCTATATTAGTCCTTCAGCACTCCTGCAAAGACAAAGGACAGAGAGTAGCTATGTGAATAACATCAACAGAGGCTCTCTATATTAGTCCTTCAGCACTCCTGCAAAGACAAAGGACATGGAGTAGTGAATAACATCAACAGCAGCTCTCTATATTAGTCCTTCAGCACTCCTGCAAAGACAAAGGACATGGAGTAGTGAATAACATCAACAGAGGCTCTCTATATTAGTCCTTCAGCACTCCTGCAAAGACAAAGGACATGAGTAGCTATGTGAATAACATCAACAGAGGCTCTCTATATTAGTCCTTCAGCACTCCTGCAAAGACAAAGGACATGGAGTAGTGAATAACATCAACAGAGGCTCTCTATATTAGTCCTTCAGCACTCCTGCAAAGACAAAGGACATGGAGTAGTGAATAACATCAACAGAGGCTCTCTATATTAGTCCTTCAGCACTCCTGCAAAGACAAAGGACAGAGAGTAGTGAATAACATCAACAGAGGCTCTCTATATTAGTCCTTCAGCACTCCTGCAAAGACAAAGGACATGGAGTAGTGAATAACATCAACAGCAGCTCTCTATATTAGTCCTTCAGCACTCCTGCAAAGACAAAGGACATGGAGTAGCTATGTGAATAACATCAACAGCAGCTCTCTATATTAGTCCTTCAGCACTCCTGCAAAGACAAAGGACATGGAGTAGTGAATAACATCAACAGAGGCTCTCTATATTAGTCCTTCAGCACTCCTGCAAAGACAAAGGACAGAGAGTAGCTATGTGAATAACATCAACAGAGGCTCTCTATATTAGTCCTTCAGCACTCCTGCAAAGACAAAGGACAGGGAGTAGCTATGTGAATAACATCAACAGAGGCTCTCTATATTAGTCCTTCAGCACTCCTGCAATGAAGGACAGGGAGTAGTGAATAACATCAACAGCAGCTCTCTATATTAGTCCTTCAGCACTCCTGCAATGAAGGACAGAGAGTAGTGAATAACATCAACAGCAGCTCTCTATATTAGTCCTTCAGCACTCCTGCAAAGACAAAGGACATGGAGTAGTGAATAACATCAACAGAGGCTCTCTATATTAGTCCTTCAGCACTCCTGCAATGAAGGACAGGGAGTAGTGAATAACATCAACAGCAGCTCTCTATATTAGTCCTTCAGCACTCCTGCAAAGACAAAGGACAGAGAGTAGCTATGTGAATAACATCAACAGAGGCTCTCTATATTAGTCCTTCAGCACTCCTGCAATGAAGGACAGGGAGTAGTGAATAACATCAACAGCAGCTCTCTATATTAGTCCTTCAGCACTCCTGCAATGAAGGACATGGAGTAGTGAATAACATCAACAGAGGCTCTCTATATTAGTCCTTCAGCACTCCTGCAAAGACAAAGGACATGAGTAGCTATGTGAATAACATCAACAGAGGCTCTCTATATTAGTCCTTCAGCACTCCTGCAAAGACAAAGGACATGAGTAGCTATGTGAATAACATCAACAGAGGCTCTCTATATTAGTCCTTCAGCACTCCTGCAAAGACAAAGGACATGGAGTAGTGAATAACATCAACAGCAGCTCTCTATATTAGTCCTTCAGCACTCCTGCAAAGACAAAGGACAGAGAGTAGTGAATAACATCAACAGAGGCTCTCTATATTAGTCCTTCAGCACTCCTGCAATGACAAAGGACATGGAGTAGTGAATAACATCAACAGCAGCTCTCTATATTAGTCCTTCAGCACTCCTGCAAAGACAAAGGACAGAGAGAGTAGTGAATAACATCAACAGAGGCTCTCTATATTAGTCCTTCAGCACTCCTGCAAAGACAAAGGACAGGGAGTAGTGAATAACATCAACAGCAGCTCTCTATATTAGTCCTTCAGCACTCCTGCAATGACAAAGGACATGGAGTAGTGAATAACATCAACAGCAGCTCTCTATATTAGTCCTTCAGCACTCCTGCAAAGACAAAGGACAGAGAGAGTAGTGAATAACATCAACAGAGGCTCTCTATATTAGTCCTTCAGCACTCCTGCAAAGACAAAGGACAGGGAGTAGTGAATAACATCAACAGCAGCTCTCTATATTAGTCCTTCAGCACTCCTGCAAAGACAAAGGACAGAGAGTAGCTATGTGAATAACATCAACAGCAGCTCTCTATATTAGTCCTTCAGCACTCCTGCAAAGACAAAGGACAGGGAGTAGTGAATAACATCAACAGCAGCTCTCTATATTAGTCCTTCAGCACTCCTGCAATGACAAAGGACATGGAGTAGTGAATAACATCAACAGCAGCTCTCTATATTAGTCCTTCAGCACTCCTGCAAAGACAAAGGACATGGAGTAGTGAATAACATCAACAGCAGCTCTCTATATTAGTCCTTCAGCACTCCTGCAAAGACAAAGGACAGAGAGTAGCTATGTGAATAACATCAACAGAGGCTCTCTATATTAGTCCTTCAGCACTCCTGCAAAGACAAAGGACATGGAGTAGTGAATAACATCAACAGCAGCTCTCTATATTAGTCCTTCAGCACTCCTGCAAAGACAAAGGACAGAGAGTAGTGAATAACATCAACAGAGGCTCTCTATATTAGTCCTTCAGCACTCCTGCAAAGACAAAGGACATGGAGTAGTGAATAACATCAACAGCAGCTCTCTATATTAGTCCTTCAGCACTCCTGCAAAGACAAAGGACATGGAGAGTAGTGAATAACATCAACAGCAGCTCTCTATATTAGTCCTTCAGCACTCCTGCAAAGACAAAGGACATGGAGTAGCTATGTGAATAACATCAACAGCAGCTCTCTATATTAGTCCTTCAGCACTCCTGCAAAGACAAAGGACAGGGAGTAGTGAATAACATCAACAGAGGCTCTCTATATTAGTCCTTCAGCACTCCTGCAAAGACAAAGGACATGGAGTAGCTATGTGAATAACATCAACAGCAGCTCTCTATATTAGTCCTTCAGCACTCCTGCAAAGACAAAGGACAGAGAGTAGCTATGTGAATAACATCAACAGAGGCTCTCTATATTAGTCCTTCAGCACTCCTGCAATGACAAAGGACATGGAGTAGTGAATAACATCAACAGAGGCTCTCTATATTAGTCCTTCAGCACTCCTGCAAAGACAAAGGACAGGGAGTAGTGAATAACATCAACAGAGGCTCTCTATATTAGTCCTTCAGCACTCCTGCAAAGACAAAGGACATGGAGTAGTGAATAACATCAACAGAGGCTCTCTATATTAGTCCTTCAGCACTCCTGCAAAGACAAAGGACATGGAGTAGCTATGTGAATAACATCAACAGCAGCTCTCTATATTAGTCCTTCAGCACTCCTGCAAAGACAAAGGACAGGGAGTAGTGAATAACATCAACAGAGGCTCTCTATATTAGTCCTTCAGCACTCCTGCAAAGACAAAGGACATGGAGTAGCTATGTGAATAACATCAACAGCAGCTCTCTATATTAGTCCTTCAGCACTCCTGCAAAGACAAAGGACAGGGAGTAGTGAATAACATCAACAGCAGCTCTCTATATTAGTCCTTCAGCACTCCTGCAAAGACAAAGGACAGGAGTAGCTATGTGAATAACATCAACAGAGGCTCTCTATATTAGTCCTTCAGCACTCCTGCAAAGACAAAGGACATGGAGTAGTGAATAACATCAACAGCAGCTCTCTATATTAGTCCTTCAGCACTCCTGCAAAGACAAAGGACAGAGAGTAGCTATGTGAATAACATCAACAGAGGCTCTCTATATTAGTCCTTCAGCACTCCTGCAATGAAGGACATGGAGTAGTGAATAACATCAACAGAGGCTCTCTATATTAGTCCTTCAGCACTCCTGCAATGAAGGACAGGGAGTAGTGAATAACATCAACAGAGGCTCTTTATATTAGTCCTTCAGCACTCCTGCAAAGACAAAGGACAGGGAGTAGTGAATAACATCAACAGAGGCTCTCTATATTAGTCCTTCAGCACTCCTGCAAAGACAAAGGACAGGAGTAGCTATGTGAATAACATCAACAGCAGCTCTCTATATTAGTCCTTCAGCACTCCTGCAATGAAGGACATGGAGTAGTGAATAACATCAACAGAGGCTCTCTATATTAGTCCTTCAGCACTCCTGCAAAGACAAAGGACAGAGAGTAGCTATGTGAATAACATCAACAGAGGCTCTCTATATTAGTCCTTCAGCACTCCTGCAAAGACAAAGGACAGGGAGTAGTGAATAACATCAACAGCAGCTCTCTATATTAGTCCTTCAGCACTCCTGCAAAGACAAAGGACAGGGAGTAGCTATGTGAATAACATCAACAGCAGCTCTCTATATTAGTCCTTCAGCACTCCTGCAAAGACAAAGGACAGGGAGTAGTGAATAACATCAACAGCAGCTCTCTATATTAGTCCTTCAGCACTCCTGCAAAGACAAAGGACATGGAGTAGTGAATAACATCAACAGAGGCTCTCTATATTAGTCCTTCAGCACTCCTGCAAAGACAAAGGACATGGAGTAGTGAATAACATCAACAGAGGCTCTCTATATTAGTCCTTCAGCACTCCTGCAAAGACAAAGGACAGGGAGTAGTGAATAACATCAACAGCAGCTCTCTATATTAGTCCTTCAGCACTCCTGCAAAGACAAAGGACAGAGAGAGTAGTGAATAACATCAACAGAGGCTCTCTATATTAGTCCTTCAGCACTCCTGCAAAGACAAAGGACATGGAGTAGTGAATAACATCAACAGAGGCTCTCTATATTAGTCCTTCAGCACTCCTGCAATGACAAAGGACATGGAGTAGTGAATAACATCAACAGCAGCTCTCTATATTAGTCCTTCAGCACTCCTGCAAAGACAAAGGACATGGAGTAGCTATGTGAATAACATCAACAGAGGCTCTCTATATTAGTCCTTCAGCACTCCTGCAAAGACAAAGGACATGGAGTAGTGAATAACATCAACAGAGGCTCTCTATATTAGTCCTTCAGCACTCCTGCAAAGACAAAGGACATGAGTAGCTATGTGAATAACATCAACAGAGGCTCTCTATATTAGTCCTTCAGCACTCCTGCAATGAAGGACAGGGAGTAGTGAATAACATCAACAGAGGCTCTCTATATTAGTCCTTCAGCACTCCTGCAAAGACAAAGGACAGGGAGTAGTGAATAACATCAACAGAGGCTCTCTATATTAGTCCTTCAGCACTCCTGCAAAGACAAAGGACAGGGAGTAGCTATGTGAATAACATCAACAGCAGCTCTCTATATTAGTCCTTCAGCACTCCTGCAAAGACAAAGGACAGGGAGTAGTGAATAACATCAACAGCAGCTCTCTATATTAGTCCTTCAGCACTCCTGCAAAGACAAAGGACAGGGAGTAGTGAATAACATCAACAGCAGCTCTCTATATTAGTCCTTCAGCACTCCTGCAAAGACAAAGGACAGAGAGTAGCTATGTGAATAACATCAACAGAGGCTCTCTATATTAGTCCTTCAGCACTCCTGCAATGAAGGACATGGAGTAGTGAATAACATCAACAGCAGCTCTCTATATTAGTCCTTCAGCACTCCTGCAATGAAGGACATGGAGTAGTGAATAACATCAACAGCAGCTCTCTATAGGGCAAAGGACAGGGAGTAGTGTATAAATTGAATAATATTGACCATAGGGTGAGGGTGAGATAAACGACAGCATCTGATACAGAGCATTGAACAAGAGCTCTGCCCCCCACCCCACCCCGTGAAGCAGTCAGCACTTCTGCCAGAGTAATAGTAATGTGAATAATTCGGGGAGAGGGAGATGAAAACGGAAGAATCTGGTACAGCGCGTTCTGAACAGCTGTTACCAGAGGAAATGACATGGAATATCAGTGAGTAATGTGTTTTAAAACTAGACAAAGTGAGGGAGGGAAAGGGACAAGCATGGAAGAAAGATGGAGAGAAAGAGAGAGAATGAAGGAAAGAGAGAGAGAGGAACAGAGATACACAGCATCTGGCACAGAGTAGAGGTGGGGGGGAAAACCGGTTCGAACCGAAAAACCGGTGCTAAACTTTTGCGGTTCGAAAAACCGGTTCGAGTTGCTGTGAACCGGTTTTTTAACTGCAAACTGAAAGTAAGTTTTTCGTAGAATAACGCTTTCTTTTCGAAGAACAACACTGATTCTCAGCGCAGATTGGGTGTTTGTAAAGCAAGAGTAGCTGTTTCTAGTTTGTGGTGGTGTTTGATTTTGACTTTGACTGAGTGTTGAGTTGAGTGTGTGTGTGTCATAAGTCATAAGTTTCTTTATTGTGTGTGCGTGTGCGTATGTGTGCACGTACTTGCGTGTGTGTGTGTGTGAATATTCTGACATAGAAATATGTGTTTGCATAGGTGAAACTAGTGATGCGAGTACTGCTTAAACAAACCGGTTCGATAAAACCGGTTCGAAGAGGGAAAATCGGTTTCTAACCGGTTCGTAATTTTGAACCGGTTCTCAACTCTAGCACTGAGCGTTGGTGAACAGGCTCTCTGGCATCTCCCTAAGGTAGTCCTTCAACGCTCCTTGGAAAAAGACAGGGAATTGTGGTGTGTAGTGTTGGGTTTCTTAAACTAAAGAAAGAGAGGGGGGAGAGAGAGGGTATGTGAGAGAGGGAGAGACAGAGACAGATAGACAGAGACACAGAGAGACAGCAGCACATGGTACAGAGCATTGATCAAGAAAGGGTAGGGCAGCTTCCAACTGTTTTGGGAGTCCGTGCTCCTTCACACTCCTGCATGGGCAAACGACAGGGAGTAATCATTATCTGGTGTGTAATTAAGGGAGATTAAGGGAGGGAGGAGAGAGAGAGAGAGAGAGAGAGAGAGAGAGAGAGAGAGAGAGAGAGAGAGAGAGAGAGAACACTGAGAGAATAGGCCGAGGCCCATGTTATGAGTGGTTACAAAATACAAGGACCACTGATGGACACTGAACATTTTTAATGAATAGGTGGGCGTAGGCCCACCCCAACATTAATGGTGCAAATTTCAGTACAAAATACAAGGACCATTATTATGGATTTCTCGACGCATGCACATGCATAAATATAATGCGCTTTATACCCCGTCATCCCCTATACGGTTACTCTACAAAACTTGCACACGAACACGCACATAATTTCACACAAGCGTATATAAATATAACGAACCTGAAATGCTTTGTCTAAAAACACAGCTAAACGCAAAACCATATAGATTAGAGAGAGAGAGAGAGAGAGAGAGAGAGAGAGAGAGAGAGAGAGAGAGAGAGAGAGAGAGAGAGAGAGAGAGAGAGAGAGAGAGAGAGAGAGAGAGAGAGAGAGAGAGAGAGAGAGAGAGAGAGAGAGAGAGCAGAGAGGCTGAAAGACAGACAGGCAAACATGTAGAGACAGAAAGGCAGATATGGGCAAAATCTTTTTTTAAAAAGGACAGACACGGTAAGACATAACATGCAGATAGGAGAGAGACAGATACAAAGAACATGGGTGGACACACGTTCGTAGGTTCAATTATCTCATGAAATAAAGAAAAGTCAGATTTGCCCATGAGACGAATGCTAAACATTAACGACGTCTCACACACATATACTGCAATTTGCTTCACAGAGAGAGTCTGAGAAAGCTTCTTACCATGCACTTTTTACCCCGAGAGAGCGAGGCAACATCTTTAAAACAAGAGAGAGACACGGGAAGACATAACATGAGAGAGAGAGAGAGAGAGATACAAAGAGAGAGGTTGACGCACAATCATGGGTTAAATGAGGAGCAGAAGAGAGAGAGAGAGAGGAACAAAGAAACAGACGGAGAGGAGACACACATATACTGCAATGTTCACAGAGAGAGTCGAGAGAGAGATGAACCAGAGAGAGAGAGAGAGAGAGAGAGAGAGAGAGAGAGAGAGAGAGAGAGAGAGAGAGAGAGAGAGAGAGAGAACTTGAAAACTTAAACTTTTTTTTCCAAGGATATAGATTTTAGGCAGAGAGAGAGAGAGAGAGAGAGAGAGAGATAGAGAGAGAGAGAGAGAGAGAGAGAGAGAGAGAGAGAGAGAGAGAGAGAGAGAGAGAGAGAGAGAGAGAGAGAGAGAGAGAGAGAGAGAGAGAACTTGAAAACTTAAACTTTATTTTCCAAGGATATAGATTTTAGGCAACGCCTATTCTTCGAGAGAGAGAGAGAGAGAGAGAGAGAGAGAGAGAGAGAGAGAGAGAGAGAGAGAGAGAGAGAGAGAGAGAGAGAGAGAGAGAGAGAGAGAGAGAGAGAGAACTTGAAAACTTAAACTTTATTTTCCAAGGATATAGATTTTAGGCAACGCCTATTCTTCCGAGAGAGAGAGAGAGAGAGAGAGAGAGAGAGAGAGAGAGAGAGAGAGAGAGAGAGAGAGAGAGAGAGAGAGAGAGAGAGAGAGAGAGAGAGAGAGAGAGAGAGAGAGAGAGAGAGAGAGAGAGAGAACTTGAAAACTTAAACTTTATTTTCCAAGGATATAGATTTTAGGCAACGCCTATTCTTCCAAGAGAGAGAGAGAGAGAGAGAGAGAGAGAGAGAGAGAGAGAGAGAGAGAGAGAGAGAGAGAGAGAGAGAGAGAGAGAGAGAGAGAGAGAGAGAGAGAGAGAGAGAGAGAGAGAGAGAGAGAGAGAGAGAGAGAGAGAGAGAGAGAGAGAGAGAGAGAGAGAGAGAGAGAGAGGGAGAGAGAGAGAGAGAGAGAGAGGCACAGAGAGATCACACAAAAGAGAGAGAGACAGAGAGAGAGAGAGAGACAAGAGAGGACAGAGAATCACACAAACTGACAGACAGACAGATAGACTAGAGACAAAGAGACGGACAGTTACAGACAGAGGGACAAACAAACAAACAAGACACTGAAAAAGATACACGAACAGGCACAGTACACACACACACACACACACACACACACACACACACACACACACACACACACAGACACACACACACAGCAACACACAGCAGCAAAGAACAAAACAAACAAACATACACACATCACACATAAACACTTTAATTAACATTAATGGTGTCTTCCATTGAGCGGGTGAACAAAAGACAGCAAAGAACAAAACAAACAAACATACACGGTTATCAGACATAAATAACTTTAATTAACATTAATGGTGTCTTCCATTGTTCGTTACAAAAACAACAACCAAAAAACAAAAACTAAATAATGATGGCGTCTTCGGTGAAGTTAACCAAGGGAGGAACCAACAAGGTTGAGAAGAACAAGAATTTTACAAACAAACATACGAACTTTAAACAAACAGAAACACGGGTAGTACAACGGATGAAGCTCTAACCAGCATTGATAGACACACTAATAATAATAATAATAATACTCACCAGTAACTACATGTATGTCGGACACATTCTCCGGAGACAGATCAACGGCCCCCGAGCTCTTCTCGAAAGCCTCCCTCAGCATGATCTTGCGGCGCGCGGAGCCGCACAGGCGGTAGATGCCCACCGTCTCCAGGCCCCGCGCCTGCACCTCCTCCACGCACTTCTTCACCAGCAGAGGCACGTTGAAGCCCGAGTTCTCCCTCTTGATGACCGTCTCCAGGTCCACCCCGAACAGGGCGTTCTTCCTGACCGAGGGCAGGCGCTGCAGAGACAGGGCGGGCTCCTTGTACAGCAGGGTGACGAACAGGATGCCTTTGGGCTCCATCTTGATGGCCACGTAGCGACGCTGGCCGCTGCTGACGTACCCCGGCAGCAGCACCGACCCGTGGAAGCAGAGCCGGTGCTTGTAGCTGGGGTCCCAGTGGTAGATGAGAAACGACACCTCCTTCGAGTCCTCCAGGTCCACGTCGAACGCCTCGTCCCAGTCGAAGTTGATAGCACCGGTGCGGATCATTGTGCGCGCCTTGTTGAGCGAGTCCACGGCCACCACGCAGTAGAGGTCCCGCAGGGAGGTCTTGGACGACTTGAGGCCCTGGCCGGACATGATGTGGATGTTGAGCATGCCGTCCAGTCCGCAGGCCCGGCTCATCTCCACGCGCTTGTGGATGTCGGCCTTGTAAGGCTCGAACTCGCTGTAGGGGATATGCAGGGGCTTGCGGGAGAAGTGCAGGTCCCGCAGCCGAACCGCCGAGCGTGAGGCCGACTCGGCCAACTGTTTACTCCGCTCTGCCGCGGCAGCCGTGGGAACCGTCCCGTGTGAGGTAGATAGAGGCAGGCCCCCGGAGATAAGTCCCTGGCGCTGCTGACCCGGCCCTGCCGAAGCCACTCCTCCTACCGCTCCTCCCCCGGCCCCGGTTCCCATAGGTGCGCTGGTGGACAAGACCCTCTGCTGCTGTTGCTGCTGTTGCTGTTCTTTGGCGGCTTCCAGGCCTTCGTCCAGCGTGAACTGGCGGTACAGGTAAGGACCCTCTCCGCTGGTTTTCCGCACCAGGCGGGAGGCGGCTTGGACGCCAGCCGGAGTCTGGGTTCCCGTGGACACCCCTCTCCGGGAAGACCCTGGAGAAGAGGCTCGGCCGGACATAGTGCGGTGACCGTACGCCTCCATCATGCCCTGCTCTGCTTGCCGCGGCAGCGTCATCTGGCCAGGCCCTGAAACATGGATAGTCAGCGTCAATTCAATGTGCCTGTATCTGGATATAGTACTGTCTGTCTGTTTTCCTCCCCATGGTCTCTGCCGGTACACAGTGAACATTTTTCACTCTTTCCCCAATGGAAACACAGTGATATGCAAGTCATGCTAAAGTCTCTGTACACGTGAACATTTTTCACTATTTCCCCCAAAGAAACACAGTGATACGCAAGTAATCTTATGATTGGCTAGCACTGTGTTGCCATGGGGAAATGTTCACATGTATTGAGACCGCTGGGATTTGAAAGCTTTTCTGAACCAAGGAGTTCTGACGCTAACCATGCACTACACACTAGAAGATGGGCATGTGCAGTATCCATGCGTTAACGTAGTCTATCCAAGCAGCAGTAACGTCCAGCTCTTCACGTGGCCCTACAGGTCACAACTCTCCTAGCTTATTTTACTGCCCTTAAGGTCTCTGTACACGTGAACAATTTTCGCTCTTTCCCCATGGCAACGCATTAACAGTCAGTCATAAAATCACTTGCATATCACTGTTTTGCCACGGGGTAAGGAATGAAAAATGTTCACTTGTACAGAGATCTTAATGACAGAATGCATAATCGATGTTTGTCCCTGGCGCGCGCGAGAGGGAGTGACAGAGAGAACGCCACCTGGTGTCAAGCGCTAAGGGCCGTAAGTCCAGCTAAACAGCCCACTCCTCTTTTTTACACGCATTTTGACTCTCCATCTCCATTCGCAACAAGGCACACACCCCCCCCCCCCAAAAAAAAAAAAAAAAAAAAAAAAAAACGGACACACACACACACACACACACACACACACACACACACACACACACACACACACACACACACACACAACACACACACACACACACACACACACACACACACACACACACACACACACACACACACACACACACACACACACACACACAACACAAACAGAAACAAAGCAAGCAGTAAAGTTTTTAAAAAAGAAGAAGACATATTTTGTAAATCTTCTTTTTTTCCCGATTTGGTTTATTGAGTTGATTTTTCTTAAACGTACGTCTCTCTGAGCTTTGAACATGTCTACACTATGCTTAACTTGGTGAAGAGGGAGTTCTATTGCGGAGAACAACGCACAAATAATCCAGTTTTAGTTTTTACTTAAAGGCCCACCACGTCACGAGTCAAAATCATGTTTTTCACGTGTTGTCCCTCTTAGAGCTGGTAAGAAATCTTAACAAATCTTCCAAGAATAAGAGGGAATGTGACACGTGACGTGGGGGCTCTTTAATTCTACAGTGTTGTGTATGTCAGTCCACAAACACTCTCAACATGGGCTTAACCCTTTCACCGCCAATGTCGCATTTTAGCACCACACTGATTTAACACCCATGCTACTAAAAGGCATACAAGTTGGATCAGTTATCCAATATCCTTATGTTGTTAATTTTGGGAGATAAGGAAAGGATTTATTTGACGCATGTCATTGGGGGATTCACAGTACTGCAGATGCCAACTTTGCTTTACCCAGGTAAGCTTGAGAGAAAATTTTGGATGAAAAATGGCTGGCGGCAAAAGGATTAAACATAACCACGACGCAATTGTTACTATTGTTGTTATACACTTCGAAACAAACTCTACTTTCTCCATAGCAATTCTGCTTCTGCCGTTTGTTGGTAGCTCTGTTTGACAAACAAATACATTCAAAAGTTATACGCATATTCAATTCTTCTTCTTCTGCGTCCCCAGGCCATTATGGCCATAATGGGTAAGGTACGTATGTGTCCGGTTTTCAGTTTTCACTGGTCTCCCCGCTGCGTACAGCCGACACATTCCGATTTCAGAGGAGCTGAAAGGAGAACAATGATGTGGAAGTGGGTGTTTTTTTAAAGGCGGGACAATGTGCCAATAAGTCAGAAAGATAGTAGATTATAGAAACCAAAGGGAAAAGGCAGAGTCAAAGGGAGTGGCAGATTAGAGGAAGTTACAAATACAGAACATCCAGAAGGTGGGGGAACTATTTTTTGACGAAAGACCCCCCCAGTATCCCCAAGGGGAGAGTCTCGTGGAGGGGGCGGGGTCGTCCAGCTCCCTGTGATGGAGGCACGAGGCATCCACACACAATTCAATTTTAAAGAGGCTAAGGGTATCTAATCACCCCCAAACAAAACTCAAGAAGATGTTTTGGACTTCATACGGATGGGGCTAATAAGTCAAGAAAATGGCCTTGCTGCCAATTCTCTGATAGGGGAAGACGGGGTAAAAAGCGCATGGGCGGGTAAGAAGCCCACCCCAATTATCTCATGAAATGAAGCAAATTTCAGTCTCATTTTGCCCATGAGACGAGCGTTAATGTCTAGCATTCGTCTCATGGGCAAATGTGACTGAAATTTTCTTTATTTCATGAGATAATTGGGGTGGGCTTCTTACCCGCCCATGCGCTTTTTACCCCGTCTTCCCCTATTACTGTTTTACATCGTTTGCTTTATTGTTGTTTTACGTCCACAATCTGTCTCTATCGAATCAACTGGCTTTAACCTTTTCACCGCCAGCCATCTTTGCGCCAAACATTTCCATTAAAGCTACTTGGCTACAGAGAATATTTTGTCTGCAATAATGTTGGATTTCTCTGTGACATATTTAGAATGGGGTCAATCCTTACTGACCAAATTATAGGAACACAATATCATTGAATAACAGACCCTGATTTCAAAAGCTTTCTTGACATGGTTGTTAAATCATTGTGGTGCAAAAATGCGACATTGGCGGTGAACAAAGAGTTGGGTTTTTTGTGTGTGTGGAAAGTGATGCTGGCAGATTTGTTTTTTAAAAAAAACCCAACATAATCCGATGTTTGTTTTGTGTGGAAGTCATTCCTATACGCTGCTACCGTTAGTTTTCCTCCTTGTTGATATTTCCTAGCCCAGGCGGATTTTGGAAACCTAGCTATCAATTTGGTCATGCCAGGCAGCGGGATTTCCCCCTGCTCTTATCGACTGGCAAAATATGATACATGTTATGCAACGTGTATCATGGTAACTTGTGCGATTGTTGTTACTCAATTAGTCGACCTCTACCTAGTATTAACAGCATTTTACAATGACCTGATTGTTCTTTTTGTATTTGTTGTTGTTGGTGGTGGTGGTTTGTTTTTCAAATCCATCGAAATAATGATTGTCCCTTTTTTGTCAGTTGCACACAATATTTGTTTATCAAATTACATATGTATGTAATTTTGGGCATGCATGACCGCTTGTATGCTCGCGGTATTGTGTGTGTGTGAGTGTGTGTGTGTGTGTGTGTGTGTGTGTGTGTGTGTGTGTGTGTGTGTGTGTGTGTGTGTGTGTGTGCGTGTGCGTGTGCGTGCGTGTGTGTGCGTGCGTGCGCGTGTGCGTGCGTGCGTGCGTGCGTGTGTGTGTGTGTGCGCGTGCGTGTGTGTGTGTGTGTGTGTGGGGGGGGGGGGGTGTTGGTATAAATGTGTATGTGCACGTGTATGTGTGTGTTGGTGTATATGTAGGTGTGTGTCTGAGAGTAAGAGAATCAATGAGTGAGTGTGTGTGTGTGTGTGGTGTGTGTGTGTGTGTGTGTGTGTGTGTGTGTGTGTGTGTGTGTGCGTGTGTGTGCGTGTGTGCGTGTGTGTGTGTGTGTGCGTGCGTGCGTGCGCACGTGCGTGTGCGTGTGCGCGCGCGCGTGCGTGTGTGTATGAGGAGGGGGGGGGGGGGGCATGTGTTGGTATAAATGTGTATGTGCACGTGTATGTGTGTGTGTGTGTTGGTGTATGTGTAGGTGTGTGTCTGAGAGTAAGTGAGAATCAATGAAAATAAATAAAACTGTCAGTGTTGGTCGATCACCACCAGCCAGCAGTGATGTGTTCTCGCAGAATGGTGCCAGACATGCAGTACAACAAAGTGGGCGTCATTGACAGCAGGAAAGACAGGAATGGATCACGGAATAAAGGAGTGGGGGTTGACTGACACTGCAATATCTCAGGTGCTTGACACCATAGTTTACGACAATCACACTGCGGACACTTTCCGGTGTTAGAACCGGAAGTTGTGATGTTGAGAGCCCATACTACACATACTATCTCTGTCTCTCTCTGATTGATCAGTCCATCCCAGACGGCTGGATGTAAAAGAGCATAATATATACCTGTCAATTGCTTGCTCTATTACCCTTTATGAATAAACTCTGTTCGTTCGTTCGTCCGTCCGTTCGTTCCCTGTCTGTTCTTCTTCTTCTTCTTCTTCTTCTTCTTCTTCTTCTTCTGTGATGGTGACCAAGTTCTTTACACAGAAGTAGGGGAAGACGGGGTAAAAAGCCCATGGGCGGGTAAGAAGCCCATGCCAATTATCTCATGAAATGAAGTAAATTTCAGTCAAATTTGCCCATGAGACGAATGCTAAGCATTAACACTCGTCTCATGGGCAAAATGTGACTGAAATTTTTTTTATTTCATGAGATAATTGGCATGGGCTTCTTACCCGCCCATGGGCTTTTTACCCCATCTTACCCTAATTGTGTCCCATCCATAATAATAATATAATAATAATAATAATACAGAGGTAATTGTGTCCATAATATTAATAATAATAATAATAATAATAATAATAACAGAGGTAATTGTGTCCATAATAAATAATAATAATAATAACAATAACAATAATAATAATAATAATAATAATAATAATAATGTTGACTTACATAGCGCGATACCCCGCCTAAAGGGCAGGCTCATCGCGCTTTACAAAAAGCAATTGATTAAGAAAATAAAATACTGAAACTATACATCCATATAAAAGACATACACCCACATAACACACAAAAGAAACAAACAATAATATTAGTACCACACCTAAGATATCAAGCTAAAACACAACATATTATTTAAAAGTTTAAAATTCAATATCATTTTTTTATAATATAACTAATAATAATAAAATGTACACACACCATACACACGCTTTTGCGTGCGCCCGCGCGGGCGCACACACAACCACAAACACACACGCCCACTCTCTGTCCCTCTGGATTATATAAAATATAATCCAACATTGGCAAGCATAATATATATATATATATAAATATAAAATTAAAAAAATATTTGGATGACAATAAAATCAATAGTTAACTGGGTGTGTTTAGTACGCAATAGACGATTTTCGGAGAGAAAAAATGTAGGCGAGAGCACTTCGTGGAAATTAGAGTTAATTACCTCGACTTACTCGGTCAAAATCATAGCAACAATGGCGGCATGGCGTCGAATCTTGAAACCGCAGGATGCGAGTCAGCGACTTGCAAACATTTTTTGTTATAGAAAAATGAGGGGCGGCCAGTATCCGCAAACCGAGGGAAATTTCAAAAATGTGACGTAAAAATAAAAATGACATCAAATTTAGAACGACGGCACGGTGTTCTAGGTGATGTAAGTCTACTCAAACACACGAGGCGAGAGCTGGGGATCTACCTGATGGTAGAGTAGCTTCCCCCTGTTTGACCGATTGAATTGGGCAAGATCACTCCCACACACCACGAAATTACTCCCCTGGATTATTTCCGAACAATTCCTATTGCTGCTAATAATGTCAGCAACAAAACAAGGTCATACGCCAAGGTCAAGGTCAGGACGGCGAT
>CM065681.1:88824039-88826539 GCA_017654935.2 Phymorhynchus buccinoides
AGGGAGGAGAGAGAGGGAGAGGTGGGAGGGGAGGGAGAGAGAGAGAGGGAGAGGGGGGGAGAGAGAGAAGAGAGAAAGGGAGAGAGAGAGGGGGGAGAGAGAGAGAGAGAGAGAGAGAGGGGAGAGAGAGAGAGAGATAACTTGAAAACTTGAACTTATTTTTCAAGGATAAAGATTTGAGGCAAACGCATAGTCTTCCAATCTGTGCCTTGATACATATACTAACATAGAATATCGGGAGGGAGAGAGAGCAGTTGGAATTATTTTAGGGGTGCAGAGAGAGAGAACAATGAACAATAAACAATATTGTTAATACCTAGGGGAAGACGGGGTAAAAAGCGCATGGGCGGGTAAGAAGCCCACCCCCAATTAATCTCATGAAATAAAGAAACTTTCAGTCAAATTTGCCCATGAGACGAATAGGCTAACGCATTAACGCTCGTCTCATGGGCAAAATGAGACTGAAATTTGCTTCATTTCATGAGATAATTGGGGTGGGCTTCTTACCCGCCCATGCGCTTTTTACCCCGTCTTCCCCAATAGGTCACTGGCCCTTAGAAATGCCAAAGTCATACATAAACACGCATATACAAATGATAGTACTGGCACTGAGGGATTTATCTTCGAACATCAATGGTACCACAGATATCAATAAAAGTTTGAAAACACACAATGGAGTTTGATGTCCTATAGAGCAATTTGACATTATGCTTTATCATCATTATTTTTTCTTTTGCGAATAGCATGAAACAGGTACAAGGAGTTTCCTGACTGTCTCTACGGATCCATGTTTCAAAACATTGGTGTACTGACCAGTTGCTCCACTTAGATATTTGCTCTCTGATATCAGAGTACAAAGGGCATGCATAAATAAAGTGACGTTAAGTCTTCGACAACATTGCATTATGTTTGTAGTATAATTTGTTCAGATTTTCACTAAATTTTCTTCTAAATAACGATCCATTAATAGGTAGAACACCAACACGCCAATGCGCACCAGGACAGTCTCGGAAACATCAATACTCTAGAAAATGAAAGTATTGTTCAGGCTCAAATGATGTTTTAAACAGGCAATATGACGAGTAAGTAATCATTATTCATCACTGAGCTGTACCAGTCCTGCAAAAGAAGTGATCTATCATTCTCTGTTTAAACAAGGAGATAACAGAAATTTCACGAGAGAGAGGAGAGCAGAGAGAGAGAGAGAGAGAGTAGAGAGAGAGAGAGAGCGGAGGAGACGACGAGAGAGAGAGAGAGAGAGAGAGAGAGAGAGAAGAGAGAGAAAGAGAGAGAGAGAGAGAGAGAATCTTTTTTTTAAGGTGCCATCATAAAACAAGGCATCGCCGAGCGGCAGCAACGCATTGTGACAATGCGAACCGGGCCTGAGTTATGTCCTGTCCCCCCCCCCCCACCCCCCAATAAACACACAACTTTCCACCCTTACAGAACGCATAAAATACATAGCCCAAAATTTGAAGCAACAGATTCTGTTCAGTACGTTCAGAGAGATACAGCTGAATGTTTTATACAAACTAGAGGCTTGCACCGAGTGAGAGAACTGTTTTGACCCCTCTTTTTGCATGCGCCCCCCGTTCCGAGAGTGATGAGGAAGGACAGGAGAGGGGTGGTGAGAAAATTTTGACCAAATGACACCCTTTTAGTAACCGACAACGTGTGAATTTTCCACGGGAACACAATTTAGTGAGAACGCGATAAAAACACATTAGACCGTTATCGGAAGAGTGCAAAGTAAGAGGCAAAATTTCTGTTCAGAGTAGTTCACGAGATACAGCTGACATTTATACGAACGACTTCCTTGCACAATGGTACACCACCAACAGAAAATTTGAAAGCGATTCTGTTTACTAGTTCACGAAATAAAGCTGGGAAGAAATTACATAGCCCAAAGAAGGAAATTTCGGTTTTCAAGGTCAAACTTCAAGGTCAAGGTCGAGCACGGTGTTGATTAACGAAAGGAAGCTTCCTTTTCAAGCTGTCTACCCCTCTGCCAATTTTAATCAAAATCCAAACAGTAGTTTTTAAGATAATCGATACACAGACAGACACACACACAGACAGACACACACACAGACAGACACACTGACACACAGACACACAACCCGATCGCAATACCTCGGCCTCTGGCCCGGTAAAAATAAGCGAAGTAAAGACAGAGAGAGAAAACTAGCATTGCAGCGCAAGGAGTTAGAAAGCGCAGGGTGTGGGTGTGGGGTGTGGGTGGGGGTGGGGGTGGAGTGGGGGGAAGGCGTTGATAGAGAAACAAACAGAAGGGAAGTATGAACTGGGACCCGAGGGGGGGGGGGGGGGGGGGGGGGGGGAGAGGGGGGGTCTGTGTCAAGCTGATCGATCTATAATGGGGGATTTGCTGTAATGCCGGTGTTGCGAAAATATATGTCTGGCGTGAAATGATGCCCCCCCTTTTCTTTCCTCATTCGAATTGTATTGCTGATTGGTTGGGAAGGATGCGCCCCTCAATGCA
>CM065681.1:88831539-88834039 GCA_017654935.2 Phymorhynchus buccinoides
TGTACACAATATTTACCCGCACGCACGGCACGCACGCGCCAAAATCATCATCCTATGTCACTAAAAGGCATGCCAAATCTGGTCCTAGTTATCTAAAAAAAAACCCCTATTTTCTTAAGTTTTTTTGGCAAGAATGTGTCCCTTACTTAATTAAATAACATTTCAACCCCCTTAATCAACCACGCCGCCAATGGTGTCATGAGGTCCTGTATAGGCCACCCAACATCAGGTTTAATTTAAACAGATTAAAACACCCATGTCACTAGAACTAGAGAGGGCATCAAATCAGGGTCTGTTAGATATCTGACGACCCTATTTTTTCTTAGGGGGCTGGGGTAAGGATAAGGGCTAATGCTAAATAATGTCACAGAGGAATTACCTCGGCAATATTTAAATTATTGCAGGATATTGTATTTTCTCCTTTCATCTTTCTCCTATAGGGAGAGAGAGATTTAGGGTATTTTTTGAGGGCAGAGAGAGGGACGAGGGAGAGACGGGAGAGAGAGAGGGAGATGAGAGAGAGAGAGGTGAGAGATGAGAGAGAGAGGGTGAGAGAGAGAGAGATAGAGAGAGAGAGGGAGAGAGAGAGGGAGGAGAGAGAGAGGGAGAGGAGAGGGAGAGAGAGAGAGAGAGAGGGAGAGAGAGAGAGAGAAGAGAGAGAGAGAGAGAGAGAGAGAGATTTAATTAAGCATTCAATGTAACTCACACACACAATTATTATTGTCTTTTGCCAAATAAACATGACAATAATTTTTTTTATGACAAATATATTTTATACACTGCTCCTATAAACATGACATAACTTTTTTTTTTAGTCATATACACATGACATACCTATTTCTTCTGCCATATAAACATGGCAAAACTCTTCTCTTTTTCTGTACCCTATAAACATGACAACAGAATACATTTCCAACACTATAAACATGACAACTGAATTTTTTGTTAGCCCATATAAACATGACAAACTGGGTTTTTTAGCCATGTATAAACATGACATGCCTATTTTATTTAGCCATAATATGACATTATAAACATGATATAAGTGTGTTTTTAAGCCATATAAACATGACATAACCATTTTATTTAGCCATAATATAACATTATAAACATGATATAAGTGTGTTTTTAAGCCATATAAACATGACATAACTGGGAAGTGTTTTGTGTGTGTGTGTTGCATACTCGCAAACGAATGTCAGGATGTGCGTGAGCGCTGTGCACACACGCGCCTCGCCTGGCATGGCTGGTAACTTCAGAAAAGCTGCCTGGCTGGCTCCATGGGTCTCCATGCTGCCAGAACAGTAGCAAGCTTAATTAATCGCTCTGGAATTCGCCCTATAAACTTGAAATCAATGACTGCACGTTTGCTTAACCCTTTTTTACCGCCAACGTCACATTTTTGCACCACAATGATTTAACCCACCAGCTGTCACTAAAAGGCATCAAACCAGGTCTTTGTTATCCAAAGACCCTATTCTCTTAAGTTTAGGAGGTAAGAATAGGCCTTACTTAATTAACCCTATTCACCGGGCCAATGTAGCATGTTTTTAGCACCACACTGTTTACAACACCCATGTCACTAAAAGGCCTCAAATCAGGTCTGTTATCCTAAGACCCTATTTTCTTAAGTTTAGTGAGTAGATGGAGGCAAGAATAGGCCTTATTACTTAATTTAACCCTTTCACCGTGCCAATGTGGCATTTTAGCACCACAATGGTTTAACACCCGTTGTCACTGAACAAAGGCATCAAAATCAGGGTCTGTTATCTGAAGACCCTATTTTCTTAATTTTGGGAGGTAAGGATAGGTCTAATGTGCGTATATGTCACAGAGGAATTCGCAATATTGCAGATATTTTATGTTCTCTACCCAGTTAAGTTTAATGGTATTTTTGGGCTGAAAAATGGCTGGCGGCGAAAGGGCTAAGTTTAAATATGTCGCAGAGAAATCCCCAATATTACAGACAAATCTCTACTCAGGTAAGTTTAATAGATTTTTTTTCTCTGCAAAAATGGCTGGCGGTGAAAGGGTTAATAACTCAACTCAACTCAACTCAACTCAACTCAACTTTTATTTTGTCCTCATAAAAACAAGAATAATTTTCTTGCGGACACGTCAAATGTACACACAGAAACCAAACAATTTATAAAAGAACAAAATAAATTGTAATTACATGCTTTAAAAGTTTCTTTCACACAGTGGTTCATGTTGTTGTTCTTCTTTTGAGGGTGGAGGCAGGGTGGATTATTGGAGGTAGAGGGGACATTTTGTTTGTTGTCTTTACATGCACGCAGTCCTCCACTATCTAGGCATCATTTTATTGCCAAGCATCATGACATTGACTGCAAGACCTCTGGCTGACCGAACGGTCAGAAGCAAAAAGAAACGTGCTTTATAGCTCAAGGTCAACAAAAGTTCGACCTCTCTCTCTCTCTCTCTCTCTACGTCTCTCTCTCTCTCTCTCTCTCTCTCTCTCTCTCTCTCTGTCTCTCTCGTC
>CM065681.1:88836539-88839039 GCA_017654935.2 Phymorhynchus buccinoides
TTATTCTTATATCCCTCCAATAAAAATTTAAAAAAAAAAGGTTCTCTCGGTTCTCCGCTCTCTCTCTCTCTCTCTCAGGTCCTCTCTCTCTCTCTCTCTCTCTCTCTCTATCTCTCTCTCGATCTCTCTCTCTCTCTCTCTTCTCTCTCTCTTCTCTCTCTCTCTCTCTCTCTCTCTCTTGTTATGCATGAATATATCTTGCTTAATATTTTGTGTTATGGATTTCCCCTTTTGTTTGTTTGTTTTATTTAACAATGTCCCCTTCCCACTGTTCCCTTTGACATGGGCAGATGGCCCGGTTCATTAAAACGCTGTTCTTGTTCTCTGTGCTTGTCCTCTCACTTCTGTCTCTCTCTCTCTCTCTCTCTTCCCTCATCCCACATCTCCCTCTCTCTCTTCTCTCTCTCTCTCTCTCGTGGTATCTCTCTCTCTCTCTCTCTTCTCTTTTTCTCTCTCTTCCTCTCTCTCATCAACCCGTCCGGGTCACCTGCAGGAGATCAATAAAACACTACCCCCCTCCTACTCTTTCTCCTCCTTTTTCTCCCGGACAATCACCACCACCACCACCACTCCATCCACTCTCCCTTGTTACACTCCCAGTTCTGTTAAAGACACACTGACGCACCACGATTAAGTCCCTTGGGGTGTTTTTTTCTGGGTAGTTGTGACCCACATACAAATTTCCCCAACCTCAAATTGAGACTGCTCTTTAAAATGATGTTTCGGTTCGAATTTGGGGGCATTTATATGGGAGTCAGACCTGGTCAAAACAAGATTTCTTTCCAGCTATCAGAGGGAAAACTACACGTGAAACCCGTGATTTTGACACGTGATCTGGTGGGTCTTTAAAGGGCCTGCTACACAACATACGATTCGCTGTCAATGCGATGCGATTGTGACGATGCGAGTCATGATTCACGTGAAATACTTTCGTCTAAATAATAATTCTACCGCTTTCGCTCGATATACTCAAGAAGACCCAATGCATGAATTTCACGCGAATCATGACTCGCATCGTCACAATCGCATCGTATTGACAGCGAATCGTATGTAGTGTGGCAGGCCATTAAGAAGAATTAACAGGAGTACATTGGGATGGGAGCCAGGGCTGTGCGTTTCTCTGTCTGTCTGTCTGTCTGTGTTTGTCTGTCTGTTTGTACGTATGTATGTATGTATGCATGTCTGCATGCATGGACAATGATGCGCATTTGTAGATTTTACAAAATTTGCATTAAAGTAATTGATATGTATATGTATGTATGCATGTATGTATGTATGTATGTATGTATGTATGTATGTATGTATGTATGTATGTATGTATGTATGTATGCATGTATGCATGTATATATGTATATATGTATCTATGCATGTATGTGTGTGTGCGCGCGCGCGCGCGTGTGAGTGTGTGTGTGTATGTGTGGTGTGTGTGTGTGTGTGTGTGTGCGTGCGTGTGCGTGTGCGTGTGCGTGTGTGTGTGTGTGTGCATAGATATGTATATATGTATGCATGTATGTATGTATGGACAATCATGCATATTTGTAGATTTTACAAAATTTGCATTAACGTAATTGATAATTATGTATGCATGCATGTATGCATGTATGTATGTATGTGTGTATGTATGTATGTATATATGTATGTATGTATGTATGTATGTATGTATGTATGTATGTATGTAAGTAGGTATGTGTCTGGTGTGTGTGCGCGTGCGCGCGCGTGCGAGTGTGTATGTGTGTATATGTGTGCGTGTGTTGTGTGTGTGCGTGCGTCTGTGTGTGCATAGATATGTATATATGTATGTATGTATGTATGTATGTATGTATGTATGGACAATTATGCATATTTGTAGATTTTACAAAATTTGCATTAAAAAGTAATTGTATGTGTGTATGTGGGGGGGGGGGGGGGGGGGGGCGCCTGTGAGTGGTGGTCTTGTGTGTGTATGTGTCAGCTGGTGTGTGTGTGCGATGCGTGTGTGCGCGCGTGTGTGCGCGTCTGTGTGTGACCGAAACGTGTTCCACTGTTCATATAGGGCCTAAACCACTGAACTGATCGCAACGAAGCTTGGTAAAAACAATTATTCCTTAGACCTTGCAGTTGCAGCACGCGTTGTGAGATTCACAGAATGCAAGCCATATCGACGTAATCCCTGTGAGTCATTTTTGAATATTTAAAAAAAAAACCACTAATTATTTCAAAGATAATAGTTCGATTAAAACCAAAGTAGGAACAGTGAAAAGGTGTCACCTAACGATATTTTGAAAAAACGATGAAGAAAATCTGATTAACGTCCTCTGGTCTGAAACAGACACATATGGGACATTCAGTAGATATAAAGATGGTGGGGAACGATCCTGGAGGCAATGCCCGGAGGCAGTGCAACACCAGGAAAGTCCCGAATTAGTAACAATACAGATGTATGGAATTCACCCCCACTCATGCTAGCTATTTTGAAGAAACGAAGATGAGTGCTGGGTTCAATAACAATTCACAACAAATT
>CM065681.1:88844039-88849039 GCA_017654935.2 Phymorhynchus buccinoides
TACCTTTGACTATTATGTCGCTGTTAACTGTGGGGGGATCTATGGGAATGTGCGAGTCTATAAACTATTGAGAAGAAGGAGAAGAAGAAGAAGAAGAAGAAGAAGAAGAAGAAGAAGAAGAAGAAGAAGAAGAAGAAGAAAGAAGAAGAAGAAGAAGAAGAAAGAAGAGAGAGAGAGAGAGAGAGAGAGAGAGAGAGAGAGAGAGAGAGAGAGAGAGAGAGAGAGAGAGAGAGAGAGAGAGAGAGAGAGGGGGGGGGGGGGAGAATAGGCCAGCTGAATGACGATTGGGGAGAGATAATTAAAATTATGGCAGAATCAGTTCAATGGATTAGGCCCCAAACTGTAGAAGTAGTGAAAAGACGAAGAAGAACAAGAAGACAAGAAGAAGAAGAAGAAGAACAAGAAGATAAAGAAGAAGAAGAACAAGAAGAAGAACAAAGAATAAGAAGAGAAGAAGAAGAACAAGAAGAAGAAGAAAAGAAGAAGAAAAAAGAAGAAGAAGAAAAAGAAGAAGAAGAGAAGAAGAGAAGAAGAAGAAGAAGAAGAAGAAGAAAGAAAGGAAGAAAAGAAGAAGAAGAAGAAGAAGAAAAAGAAGAAGAAGAAGACTAAAGAAGAAACGAAGAAGAAGAAGAAGAGAAGAAGAAGAAAGAAAGAAGAAGAAGAAGAAGAAGAAGAAGAAGAAGAAGAAGAAGAAGAAGAAGAAGAAAAAGAAGAAGAAGAAGGTAGAAGAAGAAGAAGAAGAAGAAGAAGAAGAAGAAGAAGAAGAAGAAGAAGAAGAAGACTGAAACACTATATTTTTTACAAGGATTGAGATTTTAGAAGATGAAGACAAAGAAGAAGAAGAAGAAGAAGAAGAAGAAGAAGAAGAAGAAGAAGAAGAAGAAGAGAAGAAGAAGAAGATCGAAGAAGAAGAAGAAGAAGAAGAAGAAGAAGAAGAAGAAGAAAGAAGAAGAAGAAGAAGAAGCAGAAGCAGAAGAAGAAGAAGAAGAAGAAGAGGAAAAAGAAAGCAGAAGAAGAAGAAGAAGAAGAAGAAGAAGAAGAAGAAGAAGAAGAAGAAGAAAAAAGAAGAAGAAGAGGAAAAAGAAGAAGAAGAAAAAGAAGAAGAAGAAGAAGAAGAAGAAGAAGAAGAAGAAGAAGAAGAAGAAGAAGAAGAAGAAGCAGAAGAAGAAGAAGAAGAAGAAGAAAGCTTGACCAGCCAGACAGGTCCCCGCTGATCGGGCCCCAACGTCATGCCGCGCCAAGCAAGAAAATGACCCAGCCAGTCAGGTCCCCGCTGATCGTTCCCCAACGTGATGCCGCGCCATTAGGAAAAAAAGGGGTGGGTGGGGAGTGCAGTTATTGTGATTTGGAGACCCAGGACACAAAGGTCCCCAAGGTCCCCAAGCCTCAACAGCCTGTTCCGGGGAGTTGTTCCATGCCTTGATGGTACGTGGCAGGAAGATGGCCTGTCTGTATTGAATGCCCCCCGCCTGAAATATTATTTTAATTGTGAAGGCCACCGACCCATACACAACACAAACATAAATAAGAGAGGGAGAGAGAGAGAGAGAGAGAGAGAGAGAGAGAGAGAGAGAGAGAGAGAGAGAGAGAGAGAGAGAGAGAGAGAGAGAGAGAGGGGGGGGGGTGGAGAGGTGGAGAGAGAGAGAGAGAGGCGAGAGAGAGAGAGAGAGACGAACGAGGCCGCGACGAACGAAATGTTATTTATTCAGGGTAATGAGATAAGCTAATTAATTACAGCTTTTTTTTCACTCAGCCCTGAGAGAGAGAGAGAGAGAGAGAGAGGAGAGAGAGAGAGAGAGAGAGAGAGAGAGAGAGAGAGAGAGAGAGAGAGAGAGAGAGAGAGAGAGAGAGAGAGAGAGAGAGAGAGAGAGAGAGAGGAGAGAGTGAGAGATAGAGAGAGAGAGAGAGAGAGAGAGAGAGAGAGAGAAGAGCGAGAGAGAGAGAGAGAGAGAGAGAGAGAGAGAGAGAGATTGCGGTGTTCACGGACCTTGTCCATTTTTTTCTACATATTTTGATCGTTTTGCTTCTGTTGTTGTTTTTCCTGGTGATTTGTTTTGCTTGCATTTTCTCTTTTCTGATGGAAAGATGAAGAAAAAAGCTTTGTGCTTATTCTTTTCCATCAATAGAAAAAAGATTCGTTCGCTCGTTCGTTCGTTCGTTCGTTCGTTAGTTCGTTTGCTTTAACAACTGCAACAAATCCAGTTACACAGAAACATAAGCTTACTGGGGCAGTGGGTGGATGCCTCGTGCATCCATATGGGGAGCTGAACGACCCCGCCCCTTCCACGAGTCTCTCCCTGTGGGGAAACTAGGGGAGGGGGGGGGGGGTCTTCATAAAAATAGTTCCCCCACCTTCTGGAAGTTCTGTGCTTGTAACTTCCCCTAATTTGCCACTCTCTTAGACTCTGAAGAAGAAGAATCCTATACTTTGCATGCACGTATGCAGACCATAACCGCTGTGACCTTGACCTTCACCTTGACCTTTCTTATACTTAATATACAGAATTACCATAAGCCAATGTATCTGCATACCAAATGTGAACATTGTAATTCCAACTATTTCAAAGGTATTTTCAAGGTCAAGCTTCAAGGTCAGCATTGTTATTATTTTTTGCATGAGACCTTTTGTGTACGTGGTGCAGCACTATGCTAAATTTGAAGCGATTACGTGCAGCAGTTCTTGATCTACAGCCTCGGGGTTCGAACCCCGTGATTCGCACGCACATGCGCACGCGCGCATAAATGCACTGAAAAATACAGTATTATAGCCCTTTCATCAGAAAACGTGGAAAAAACCGCATTGAAATACGTGCAAAAGTTCGAGAGATATTAGCGATTAAGTGTTTTAGGGGTTTGAACTCCTTAATCACCATTACCTTGACCTTAGAATAAAACTAAAGCAATCAGTAGATAGGTAATAATATCCTCTAAAAGTGATTGAAATAGGTTGAATGGTTTTCAATAAAAACGCGGGCCGCACGCACGCACGGACGCACGCACGGACGGATGAAACAAAAACAATACTTCCCGTAGCTTCGCTCGGGAACTAAAAAGGTCGAAATAGAGGTGCGGAACTATAGGGGATGTGGGGGGGGGGGGGTGTCAAGGACAAGGACAGGGGGGTCAGAGGGAGAAAGGGTGTCCTTAAAATTAAAATTAAAAGTTTCCAGTATCATAACAGAGGTTGTAGATTCGCACATTATTGCGAAGGAGATGAGATTAGTTTACGTTTACCGAGAATGTAAAATGTAAGTCTGTGTGGACCTTAAAGGTGCACCCTGACGGGTGAGTTTTTGTCAGAAACACGTCGAGATCACCAGGAAATCACCCTTTACAGAGATCGCAACACTCACTTTGCTCTGGTTTCCTAGAAATCAAACCGTCAAATCGGCGATTCCTCCTTGGCGGAGGTGCTGGAAATCAAATTATTTCACCCAGAGTGTGTCGTCTCTTTTCTAATGGCCGCATGAGTTTAGACCAAATCGTCTGCACGAACTTTTCTGCAATACAAGCCTTTTCATTTTCATTTTTATAAATTTTATAGTTTATAAAGGAGTTTCGCTCACAACAAAGGAAATAGCTCCAATATTTTTAAACTGCACTACAAAAAAAAAGAAGCTTCAACCACAATAGGATTGAGCTCCACCCGCCCCATCCAAAATGGCTTCTCTCTCCGGCATCTCCGCCAAGGAGGAAATCGCCGTTTTGATTTATATGAAACCATAGCAAAGTGAGTGTTCCGATCCATGAAAAGGCTGTCTTTTCTGGTGATCTCGACGTGTTTCTTGCAAACGCTCACCCGTCAGGGTGCCCCTTTTTAAAAAAACACCAAGAAAACATAACCCAGCCCTGCCAACAGATGTAGGTTGATAGAAGACCTGTGTCCTAACGGGCTATCATAATCCGAACATGAAAATCGCCGTCGACGATAAAGGACTGGACCTAATTTATTTTGTCTGGTCGTGTTGTGAAGATTGCCGCCGTCAAATGACGGGCATAGTCCAACCGACGGCTGGCTGTCTAGCGTCTAGACTAACTTCATCACACATTGTGAAGGTTAGTGACGTCCCAGTCCGCCTTTTCTCACGTCGCAAGACCATAGCAACAGTGCAACAATGGCGTCGAAGCTTGAAACCGCAGGATCCGAGCCAGAGACTTGAAAACATTTTTGTTTTAGAAAACTTAGGGGTGGCCAGTGGCCACAAACTGATCAAACTTGCAAAATGTGACGTAAAAATATAAATAACTTTTTTTTTTTAGAATGACGCAGTGTTCTTTTTTTAGTGCTGTATGTCTGCTCAAACACACGAGTCGATAGGCTACGACAGCTGATGGTAGAGTGACTTCCCCCTGTTTGACCGATTGAATTAGGCAAGATCACTCCCACACAGCATGAAATTACTCCCCTTAATTAAATTTGTTTCCGAACAATTCCTACTTGCCTTATTTAGTTTCGCCTTATTGCATGCATGTTGGTGGTGGTGTTTGGTGTTTGGTGTTTGGTGTTTGGTGTTTGGTGTTGCATGCATGTTGTTGGTGGTGTTTGGTGTTTGGTGTTTGGTGTTTGGTGTTTGGTGTTTGGTGTTTGGTGTTGCATGCATGTTGTTGGTGGTGTTTGGTGTTTGGTGTTTGGTGTTTGGTGTTTGGTGTTTGGTGTTGCATGTTTGTTGTTTGGTGTTTGGTGTTTGGTGTTTGGTGTTTGGTGTTTGGTGTTTGGTGTTTGGTGTTGCATGCATGTTGTTGGTGGTGTTTGGTGTTTGGTGTTTGGTGTTTGGTGTTTGGTGTTTGGTGTTGCATGCATGTTGTTGGTGGTGTTTGGTGTTTGGTGTTTGGTGTTTGGTGTTTGGTGTTTGGTGTTTGGTGTTTGGTGTTTGCATGTTTGGTGTTTGGTGTTTGGTGTTTGGTGTTTGGTGTTTGGTGTTTGGTGTTTGGTGTTTGGTGTTTGGTGTTGCATGCATGTTGTTGGTGGTGTTTTTGGTGTTTGGTGTTTGGTGTTTGGT
>CM065681.1:88861539-88866539 GCA_017654935.2 Phymorhynchus buccinoides
GCTACTACTACTACTACTACTACTACTACTACTACTACTACTACTACTACTACTACTACTGCTGCTGCTGCTGCTGCTGCTGCTGCTGCTGCTGCTGCTGCTGCTGCTGCTATGCTGCTGCTGCTATGCTGCTGCTGCTACTGCTACTACTGCTACTACTACTACTACTACTACTACTACTACTACTACTACTACTACTACTACTACTACTACTGCTACTACTGCTGCTGCTGCTGCTGCTGCTGCTGCTGCTGCTTCTGCTATGCTGCTACTGTTGCTGCTGCTGCTACTACTACTACTACTACTACTACTACTACTACTACTACTACTACTACTACTACTACTACTGCTGCTGCTGCTGCTGCTGCTGCTGCTGCTGCTGCTGCTACTACTACTACTACTACTACTACTACTACTACTACTACTACTACTACTGCTACTGCTGCTGCTGCTGCTGCTGCTACTACTACTACTACTACTACTACTACTACTACTACTACTACTACTACTACTACTACTACTACTGCTGCTGCTGCTGCTGCTGCTGCTGCTGCTACTACTACTACTACTACTACTACTACTACTGCTGCTGCTGCTGCTGCTGCTGCTATGACTGCTGCTGCTGCTGCTGCTGCTGCTGCTGCTGCTACTACTACTGCTACTACTACTACTACTACTACTACTACTACTACTACTACTACTACTACTACTACTACTGCTGCTGCTGCTGCTGCTGCTGCTGCTGCTGCTGCTGCTGCTGCTGCTGCTGCTGCTGCTGCTGCTGCTGCTGCTGCTACTACTACTACTACTACTACTACTACTACTACTACTACTACTACTACTACTGCTGCTGCTGCTGCTGCTGCTGCTGCTGCTGCTGCTGCTGCTGCTGCTGCTACTACTACTACTACTACTACTACTACTACTACTACTGCTACTGCTGCTGCTGCTGCTGCTACTACTACTACTACTACTACTGCTGCTGCTGCTGCTGCTGCTGCTGCTGATGATGATGATGCTGATGTCTGCTTCTACTACTTTTAATAATTACCGTCATCATTGTCACTATCATCACCATTGCCATCACCACCATCATCATTAACACGATCACCTCTAACACCATCATCACCACCATCATCACCACTAACCACGGCCAAATCCATCGCAACTGTTAGTCCTGAAACTCCCAGAGGAGTCATTAAAGAGGTAGGTCCACTGTTCCCCATGAATGGTAACAGTGATAGTATGCAAGTAGTCTTATGAGAGGCTATCACCGTGTTGTTGCTATGGGAAAAGAGTGCAAAATGCTAACGTGTACGGAGACCTTAAGGAGTGCCAGTGCAGAACTGATTTCCACACTACCTCAGCTATGAGTTCCCCAAACCCTGCCAGGCATTGGCCCTCGTCTCGAGCGGCTCATTTTCAGTGGTCGGTGTGAGACTAACGTTATGGCCAACAGTATACTGAGAGTGAAAGGCGTTTAATCCGTTGTTTTACAACATCAACGACTTCTTTTCTACGAATTGCTAAAGGTCTCAATACACGTTAACATTATTCACTCTTTCCGCATGGCAAGACAGTGACATGACCGTCTTAAGATGACTTGCGTATCACTGTGTAGCCATGGGGAAAGAGTGGGAAATATTAACGCGCATTGAGAACATAAGAGAGGGTTGCTCAATAAAATAGTGCTTCCTCTGATATTGTTAAAAGCGTTGGCATGGACATTGTGCCAAAGACAGAAAAGAGCACACCTAAAGAATGAATGAATGAATGAATGAATGAATGATTGAAGGAATGAGAGTGAATTAATGAATGAATGAATGAGGCAGAAAAGAGCCTGCCTAATGAATGAATGAATGAATGAAGAAAGGAAGGAAGGAAGGAAGGAATGAGAGTGAATGAATGAATGAATGAGTGAGTGAATGAATAAGTGAATGAATGAGGCAAAGAAGAGCATACCTAATGAATGAATGAATGAGACGATAAACATCATACCTAATGAATGAATGAATGAGACGATAAACATCATACCTAATGAATGAATGAATGAATGAATGAGAGAGTAAATTAATGAATGAGACGATAAACATCATACCTAATGAATGAATGAATGAATGAGAGAGTAAATTAATGAATGAGACGAAAAAGATCATACCTAATGAATGAATGAATGAATGAATGAATGAATGAATGAATGAATGAATGAATGAATGAGACAGGAAAGAACATGCCTAAAGAATGGTTGAATGAATGAGTGAATGAATGAGTGAATGAATGAATTAATGAGACGCAAAAGATCATACCTAATGAATGAATGAATGATTGCATGAATGAGAGAGTGAATGAATGAATGATTGAATGAATGAATGAGACGAAAAAATCATACCTAATGAATGAATGAATGAATGAATGATTGAATGAATGAGAGAGTGAATTAATGAATTAATGAATGAATGCATGAATGGGACGAAAAAGATCATACCTAATAAATGAATGAATGAATGAATGAATGAATGAATGAATGAATGAGACGAAAACGATCATACCCAATGAATGAATGAATGAATGAATGAATGAATGAATGAATGAATGAATGAGACTAAAAAGATCATACCTAATGGATGGATGAATGAATGAATGAATGAATGAGACACAAAAGATCATACATAAAGAATGAATGAATGAATGAATGAATGAATGGACAAGACAGAAAAGAGCATATTTAAAGAATGAATGAATGAATAATGAATGAAAGGAAGAGAGAGAGAAAATGAAAAGAAAGAAAGAACGAAAGAAAGAAGGGTTATCACCCAACTAATACAGTGATAACCCTGTGCCCCTTTTCGCTACCCACAAGTTAAGATCAAATGTCACGCTTAGAACTACTTAGCGTGACTAATCCGCTTAATAAGGTCACATAAAAATGCGTAACATTTGGAGTGATTCTGTGAGGTGGTTCACAAAGAAACTGCGCCGACAGGCGGACAAAGAAATAAACACACACACAAAAACCCACAAAGAACACACACACACACACACACACACACACACACACACACACACACACACACACACACACACACACACACACACACACACACATACATACACACACATACATACACACACACACACACACATGCACACACACATGCACACACACACACACACACATACACACACACACACACACACACACACACACACACACACACACACACACATACACACACACACATATATACACACACACACACACACACACACACATACACACACACACACACACAACACACACACACACACACACACACACACACACACACACACACACACACACACACACACACACACACACACACACACACACACACACACACACACACTCACTCACAATGGCAATAGCCCTCCTCACCGAAGGTGGGCGAGGACTAAGGAAGGAAAGCAGTATGATATATTATGAACCCTATTATTCAGAGCCACACAAATGGCTGTCAAAGACATTTATTTCTGTAGCTGTTCGATTCTTGAAGTTTATTTTAGAGGTGGTTACGCAAATAGAATGACGGCTTGAACTCTCGTGCTCTACCTTCGATCTAAACCACACTCCTCATTCATCCCCTCCCCCCTCCCCTCCCCTCCCCAAGATGATGAAAATGATGTTTTACGTCCTCTCGGTCATAGTCACATATGGGACATTTGTAAATACAAAGATGGTGGGAACAATACTGGCTGCAATGCCCGGAGGCAGTGCAACACCAGTAAAAAGTCCCGAGTTTATAACAATATAGATAGGTGTAGCGGTGACCACGCCTCGGTTAAACCTCATTGGCTATGGTACAGCCACATGTAATTCTCCCCTCCCCAATCTTTTCCCATCGTTTTCGTATACTCTTCCCTCGGCCCCAGCTTATCTGTTTTACCCGCAATAACAACAAATATTCGTAATACGTACTCGTATTCTCCCCTCATCTTTACAAGTCTACACCCGCTGTTTTGAGCCAATGAATAGAGTTAAACGGAATTGTGCACTGGTATGTTGCTTAAAACCAGTATGTGTGAGGTGTTGTTCAGTTGCCGCAACATAATTGGGATTGTTTTCTTGTGCCCCTGGGTTTTTTTGGAAAATAAACTTAACTTGACTTGACTTGGCACCCAGCTAAAACGATATCACGCGAGAAGGCGAGACGGGAAAAGGTGACACGAGAAAAGGCAACATGAGAACAAGGCGAAACGGCACCCAGCTAAAACAATATCACGTGAGAAGTCGACACGGGGAAAAGGTGACATGAGAAAGGGCGAACTGGGAATAAGGCGAAATGGGGGAAAGTAGTTCAGGGAGTGACCCTCAAGACTATGTTTATTCATAAAGTAGAATATATTGCAAGAGGGATCGATGCACGCATGCATAGGCCTACATACTGCGACAGATTAGTGCTACAAGAGAGTCAGGGGATACCTTATACAAGCATACAAAATAATAAATAATATTGATGACATAGACTTTAACAACCTTTTTTGTTAAACGTATCACAAACATGACACGATATAGTACAGAGAAGTTATTTTTTTAAGACGATCAGCTACTAACATTCGCAAGTTTTACTTTTCTAACCGAGTTGTTCAATACTGGAATAATTTGTCAACTAACAGTAAGGCTGCACCTAACATAAATACATTCAAAAATCTCCTGGACAAAGACACAATTATGTCAAAGTTTTATACTACTTTCGATGAATCAAACCAAAAAAAAGTCCATTCCATATTTTTGTTAAATGTTTAGTTTAGCTGCAGAAAGCAAGCCACCCTGATACAAATCAAAGTCACTAACGAGAAAGGGCGTAAAAGGGTCGTGAGGCCCACTTCTAGCCCTTATTATTACAGTGACTACTACTGCTACTACTACTACTACAAACTCATCATACTAACCGCATACAGAGAGAGCTGAGCTGAATTAGCTAAGGGATTTTCACACAGTTTCGCTCTACACCCAAACA
>CM065681.1:88874039-88884039 GCA_017654935.2 Phymorhynchus buccinoides
ATCAGACATAAAAAACCACCAAATCGTTCTTTTCTCACGCTATCTTCCCGTTACTAACTTATCAAATCGTTCTATGCACCAATCCACGACTATCTTCCTATACTATCTTGTTCTATAAAAACACATCTTTCAGAAAAGGTTATCACAACTACCTTCCTGGGGGGCGGCCTGTGAGTGGTGTGGGTGGGTGTGAGACGAGGGGTGAGGGCAGTGAGAGACTACGTTTGTGTGTGTGATGCATATGCGTGTATGTGCGTGCGCATGTATAGGTGTTTATAGGTGTGTGTTTTCTGTGCAGGTGTGTGTAGATAATTGGTTATGTCTGTGCGTGCCTGTTCATGTGTCGATTTATGAATTGAGTGCTATATGTAAATGCTTTATGACGCTTTAATGAAGACTTGTATTACTACTTTTAACTATTAACTATTTGTCATTGTAAACGCCTTCAGCTCCAGGCTTTGTCAGGACGGTAAGTGCGTCCTAAATTTACAATCCACGATTATATTATTCTTATTATTTCTATTATCATTATTATTATTATATTATTCTATCTTGTTCTATTCATCATCCACGACTATCTTCCTCTATCTTGTTCTATACATCAGCACACGTCTATCTTCCTCTATCTTGTTCTATACATCAATCCACGACTATCTTCCTCTATCTTGTTCTATACATCAATCCACGACTATCTTCCTCTATCTTGTTCTATACATCAATCCACGACTATCTTCCTCTATCTTGTTCTATACATCAATCCACGACTATCTTCCTCTATCTTGTTCTATTCATCAATCCACGACTATCTTCCTCTACATCGTTCTATACATCAATCCACGACTATCTTCCTCTATCTTGTTCTATACATCAATCCACGACTATCTTCCTCTACATCGTTCTATACATCAATCCACGACTATCTTCCTCTATCTTGTTCTATACATCAATCCACGACTATCTTCCTCTATCTTGTTCTCATCATCAATCCACGACATATCTTCTTCTCTATCTTGTTCTATACATCAATCCACGACTATCTTCCTCTATCTTGTTCTATACATCAATCCACGACTATCTTCCTCTATCTTGTTCTATACATCAATCCACGACTATCTTCCTCTATCTTGTTCTATACATCAATCCACGACTATCTTCCTCTACATTGTTCTATACATCAATCCACGACTATCTTCCTCTATCTTGTTCTATACATCAATCCACGACTATCTTCCTCTATCTTGTTCTATACATCAATCCACGACTATCTTCCTCTATCTTGTTCTATACATCAATCCACGACTATCTTCCTCTATCTTGTTCTATGCATCAATCCACGACTATCTTCCTCTATCTTGTTCTATACATCAATCCACGACTATCTTCCTCTATCTTGTTCTATGCATCAATCCACGACTATCTTCCTCTATCTTGTTCTATGCATCAATCCACGACTATCTTCCTCTACATTGTTCTATACATCAATCCACGACTATCTTCCTCTACATGTTCTATACATCAATCCACGACTATCTTGTTCTTCCTCTACGACTATCTTCCTCTATCTTGTTCTATACATCAATCCACGACTATCTTCCTCTATCTTGTTCTATACATCAATCCACGACTATCTTCCTCTATCTTGTTCTATACATCAATCCACGACTATCTTCCTCTATCTTGTTCTATGCATCAATCCACGACTATCTTCCTCTATCTTGTTCTATACATCAATCCACGACTATCTTCCTCTATCTTGTTCTATACATCAATCCACGACTATCTTCCTCTACGTTCTATCTTCCACGACTATCTTCCTCTATCTTGTTCTATACATCAATCCACGACTATCTTCCTCTATCTTGTTCTATGCATCAATCCACGACTATCTTCCTCTATCTTGTTCTATACATCAATCCACGACTATCTTCCTCTATCTTGTTCTATACATCAATCCACGACTATCTTCCTCTATCTTGTTCTATACATCAATCCACGACTATCTATCTTCCTCTACGACTATCTTCCTCTTGTTCTATACATCAATCCACGACTATCTTCCTCTATCTTGTTCTATGCATCAATCCACGACTATCTTCCTCTATCTTGTTCTATGCATCAATCCACGACTATCTTCCTCTATCTTGTTCTATGCATCAATCCACGACTATCTTCCTCTATCTTGTTCTATACATCAATCCACGACTATCTTCCTCTATCTTGTTCTATGCATCAATCCACGACTATCTTCCTCTATCTTGTTCTATGCATCAATCCACGACTATCTTCCTCTATCTTGTTCTATGCATCAATCCACGACTATCTTCCTCTATCTTGTTCTATACATCAATCCACGACTATCTTCCTCTATCTTGTTCTATGCATCAATCCACGACTATCTTCCTCTATCTTGTTCTATACATCAATCCACGACTATCTTCCTCTATCTTGTTCTATGCATCAATCCACGACTATCTTCCTCTATCTTGTTCTATGCATCAATCCACGACTATCTTCCTCTATCTTGTTCTATGCATCAATCCACGACTATCTTCCTCTATCTTGTTCTATACATCAATCCACGACTATCTTCCTCTATCTTGTTCTATACATCAATCCACGACTATCTTCCTCTATCTTGTTCTATACATCAATCCACGACTATCTTCCTCTACATCAATCTTGTTCTATACATCAATCCACGACTATCTTCCTCTATCTTGTTCTATGCATCATCAATCCACGACTATCTTCCTCTCTTGTTCTATACATCAATCCACGACTATCTTCCTCTATCTTGTTCTATACATCAATCCACGACTATCTTCCTCTATCTTGTTCTATACATCAATCCACGACTATCTTCCTCTATCTTGTTCTATACATCAATCCACGACTATCTTCCTCTATCTTGTTCTATACATCAATCCACGACTATCTTCCTCTATCTTGTTCTATACATCAATCCACGACTATCTTCCTCTATCTTGTTCTATACATCAATCCACGACTATCTTCCTCTATCTTGTTCTATACATCAATCCACGACTATCTTCCTCTACATGTTCTATACATCAATCCACGACTATCTTCCTCTACATTGTTCTATACATCAATCCACGACTATCTTCCTCTACATCGTTCTATACATCAATCCACGACTATCTTCCTCTATCTTGTTCTATACATCAATCCACGACTATCTTCCTCTGTCTTGTTCTATACATCAATCCACGACTATCTTCCTCTGTCTTGTTCTATGCATCAATCCACGACTATCTTCCTCTACATCGTTCTATACATCAATCCACGACTATCTTCCTCTGTCTTGTTCCATGCATCAATCCACGACTATCTTCCTCTACATCGTTCTATACATCAATCCACGACTATCTTCCTCTGTCTTGTTCTATACATCAATCCACGACTATCTTCCTCTGTCTTGTTCTATGCATCAATCCACGACTATCTTCCTCTATCTTGTTCTATGCATCAATCCACGACTATCTTCCTCTATCTTGTTCTATGCATCAATCCACGACTATCTTCCTCTATCTTGTCCCATACATCAATCCACGACTACCTTCCTCTGCATCGTTCTATGCATCAATCCACGACTATCTTCCTCTATCTTGTTATATGCATCAATCCACGACTATCTTCCTCTGTCGTTTTGTACGCATCAATCCGCGACAATGTTGTTCTGAACAACATGAATCCGCGACAATCGTGTTCTGAACAACGTCAATCCGCGACAATCTTGTTCTGAACAACGTCAGTCCGTGACAATATTGTTCTGAACAACATGAATCCCCGCGACAATCTTGTTCTGAACAACATCAATCCGTGACAATCTCTTCTTCCATGTTCCTCTGTCTCTTTGCCTCAATCCATGTCTTCTTGCTGTCTTCTTCTAATTATATCCTGTTCTATATTGGGGCCAGCACGACTGTCTTGCTCGGCAAAATAGCGTACATCCATCGACCACTCGGCCTGTGGTATGCAAATCACGTGTTGTTTTCGTCAAAGGTAGAGCTCGTTTCGAGGGTTTTCTGCACGTATGTATGATGGCTACAAGGTATCCATTTCAACGATTGAGTTTCTGGGGCCCTCTGTCTGTCTGTAAGTTTGTCTGTATGTGTGACTGTGTGACTGTGTCTGTGTTTCTGAGCTCTGTGTGTGTGTGTGTGTGTGTGTGTGTGTGTGTGTGTGTGTGTGTGTGTGTGTGTGTGTGTGTGTGTGTGTGTGTGTGTGTGTGTGTGTGTGTGTGTGTGTGTGTGTGTGTGTGTGTGTGTGTGTGTGTGTGTGTGTGTGTGTATGTGTGTGTGTGTGTCTGTGTGTGTGTGTGTGTGTGTGTGTGTGTCTCTCTCTCTCTCTCTCTCTCTCTCTCTCTCTCTCTCTCTCTCTCTCTCTCTCTCTCTCTCTCTCTCTCTCTCTCTCTCTCTCTCTCTCTCTCTCTCTCTGAGCATATTTCGTATGTATGCATTCTTTGTAGTTATCACCCTTCCTTTACATATCTTTGAATAATGACAATTTGCTCAATGCTAACCCTTTATGGTACAGTGCTGTGTATGTTGATTCAAGTTGAGTTATGGTTTGTGTTGAGTCATTAATGCTCTTTCACATTACCTACCTTTACAAAATTGAGTGTCTATGCATAGTATCACCTTGTATCTCTAATCAGATGCTTGCTTTTGACCGTTTGGTTGATAGAATTATTGACCACTCTGCTGATGGTTTATCTGGTAAATTTGTTGATTAATGGTGGTTTGTTGAATTAGTTTGGTGCATTTATTAATTATCGGTGGCTGATTGATGTGGGACTGCTTACTTGATTATTTATTAATTAATAATGGATGATTGGTTGTTTGATAGTTCAATAGTTTGGTATATTTGTAATCGACTTGTTCTGGCTAATTGTTTAACCATCTGTTTCATCGACTCAATATCATATTGGATTATTTGTTGTTGTTTTTCTCTTTAATTTACATATTTATTTATATCTGTCCATTTATTTACTTACTAATTTGTTTATTTTTGCTTAAATGTTTAAATCCACAAGAATTGGTGGTTTTTTTCTAATTTTCGATACAAATGTCATGTGTCTTTATAACCCCCTCCCCCAGACTCCCTATAATATGGGCAGAAGGCCTAGTCATTAAAATTGTTTGAATTGAATTGAATTGAATTGAATTGAATATATCTCTCTCTCTTCACGTGTGTGTGTATGTACATGTGTATGTGTTGGTGAGTGTAGACGTGAGTACCCGTGTGAGTACGCGCACATGTGTGTGTATGTGTGTGTGTGTGTGCGCGCGCGCGTGTGCGTGTGTGTGCGTGTGTGTGTGTGTGTGTGTGTGTGTGTATGTGTGTGCGTGCGTGCGTGCGTGTGTGTGTGTGTGTGTGTGTGTGTGTGTGTGTGTGTGTGTGTGTGTGTGTGTGTGTGTGTGTGTATGTGTGTGTGTAGGCGCGTACATATGTCTGTGTGTGTATTTGCGTGTGTCTAATTATGAGTTAGTGCATGTGTGTGTGTGTGTGTGTGTGTGTGTGTGTGCGTGTGTTGGTGAGCATAGACGTGAGTACCCGAGTGTGTAGGCCTACGTGTGCGTTAGTAAGCGTGGATGTATAATGTCTGTGTATACGTGCGTGCGTCTATGCATGCGTGTGTGTGCGTATGCACGCGCGTACGCGTGTCAGTGAGGACTATTGCTTTCAACACAGTGTCGACATATGGCAGGGAAAAGAGTTGCTCACAGAAAGTGTTGCAGATGTTGATGGGGGTGAGGGGTATACGAAAAGTGAGGTGAGCAGACGGGATGGCCGCTAGAGTCGAGGGGTTTGTACATCATCGCTTCAGCTTTGCTGTACTCAGCGTTACCAGTACTTGGCGTTACCGTTGCTAGGCGCTACCGTTACTAGGGAGAGGGCGTCACTCTCAGAGCAGCGCCAATGGGAAACGGGGCCTTATAACTCCGCCGTTTCTTAACCGAATCGCTTGAAATTTGCTGTACTCAGCGTTACCAGTACTTGGCGTTACCGTTACTAGGCGTTACCAGTACTTGGCGTTACCGTTGCTAGGCGTTACCGTTACTAGGGAGAGGGCGTCACTCTCAGAGCAGCGCCAACGGGAAACGGGGCCTTATAACTCCGCCTTTTCTTAACCGAATCGCTTGAAATTTGCTGTACTCAGCGTTACCAGTATTTGGCGTTACCGTTACTACGCGTTACCGTTACTAGGCGTTACCGTTACTCGGGAGAGGGTGTCACTCTCAGAGCAGCGCCAACGGGAAACAGGGCCTTATAACTCCGCCGTTTCTTAACCGAATCGCTTGAAATTTGCTGTACTCAGCGTTACCAGTACTTGGTGTTACCGTTACCAGGCGTTACCGTTACTAGGCGTTACAGGTACTCGGCGTTGCTCTAGTTTTAACTAAAAGCTAGGGATCCTCACTCTATCACTAATATAACACCTTTCATTCGGATGCAAAACACATCTCAATTCAGACACAAAACAACGACGCAAAAGATGTTAAAAGCTGCATATTAGACTTGATGCAAGTCAAAAGTTATTTTTGAATTTACATTTTTAACCTTTTGTTGGAAATAAAGACTAGATGTAAATAGTGTAAATTGTCTCTTGACCTTATTCGATTTTCAAAGATGTATATTGCTTTTTAAAAGGTGGTCCTGAAAATTTTAATCTCAAATAGCTCAGAAAGCAACAGCCGAAAGTTTGTAATTAACATTTTAAACGAAAGTATATAATTTGCAACCTAGAGTAGTCTTTGTGCGAGCCATGGTACCTAACAAAATCTTGACCTACTATTCAAGATAAAACATAGTTTCAAAATAAAAAATATATAAAAAATACACCATAAAAAGAACTATATTTTTTTAAAAACTTTTTTCTCTTCCCCCTAGGATGGAAGTTCAGTTTAACGTCGCGTATCGGCTTTCGCCATGTACGACGGGCTGAACAAACCAACCAGGGTATAAACAAACATTTATGTTCCTGAATCACTGTCTTAACCAAAAGGCTGAGAAGCGATCAGAATTCACCTTCCCCCTCACCCCAATATCTAAATTAATAGTAATGTCCCGTATGGTTTCGGCCGAGAGGACGTAAAACTTTAACTCTGTGAGATGAGATGGGGTGGGTGGGTAAGGGATTAGGGCCATAGCGATGGGGCAGGGGGTGGGGCAGAGTGCAACATGTGTGCCTTGTACACAGGGGTATAAAATATTTACAACTAGGCGCTATGTTTGGTTTCGGGTTACACGATCACTGGATTGGACGGTGGGGCGGACATAAGGCAGATAAGCACTACAAATTAGGCCCTATACGCGCGCACAAGTAGCAGGGCAAACACATATTATACGTGGTTTAAACAAATCTTTACTATTTCCAAACAACACATATAACAGAAAGCAAAAGAGAGCATCAACAAGCTAGCGCTTATGGCTTGTACCCACGTGTCGTCATATCCGGCCACAAGGAGCACGCCATATTATGGGAGACCGCCATCTTAGTCAGTAACTTTGTTTGAAAAATGCCAGATCGATGCTGTTTACACACAAATAAGGACTATGATAGCGACACTTCCGTTGGAAAGGTCGAGATGCGCACGCAGGTGAGGGGGGGGGGGGAGCCATAGCGTGCTCCATACGTGTGTGCGCGTGCAAACGTATGTATGTATATATGCGAGTGTGTGCACGCGCGTGTGTGTAAGTGTATGCGTGTTTGTTTGTGTGTTTCCTCCGCGCAAACACACACACGCGCGCGCGCGCGCGCGCGCTCACACACACAAACACGTGCGCGTGAGCTCGCGCACACCGGCACACACACACACACACACACACGCACGCACACACACACGCACTCATACACATATGCATACAGAGAGAGACGGGGGGTGGAGAGAGACAGGGGAGAGAGAGAGAGAGAGAGAGAGAGAGAGAGAGAGAGAGAGAGAGAGAGAGAGAGAGAGAGAGAGAGAGAGAGAGAGAGAGAGAGAGAGAGAGAGAGAGAGAGAGAGAGAGAGAGAGAGAGAGAGAGAGAGAGAGAGAGAGAGAGAGAGAGAGAGAGAGAGAGAGAACGAACGAAACTTTTTTTATTGAGGGAAAAAGAGTAAGCACACAATGGGCTTTTTTACATCTTGCCCTCAAACAAACATGCAAGAAAATCAATATATTCAACACAAAAATAATGAAGCATGCAAAAATAATCATCGAAAAATTATCCATGAAGAAGAAAAAATAGATGCGACAACAAAACCGTCAGTCTCTCTCCCTCCCCCCTCCCCCCTCCCCCCTCCCCCTCAGAGAGAGAGGAAACACATGAAATAAGGTAAACACAAAACTTGTTGATAATTTAACAATAACAAAGTAGATAATATGCATACATGTCAACATATCAAAAGTGGAAACATATTTCAAACTAAGAATGGGGTTAAACAACATTGCTTGTAGTACTATGTTTCAACATAAGATACTTTTGGTAGGCCCTACTCTTTCTTAACCCTTTCGCCGCCAACGTCACATTTTTGCACCACAATGATTGGAACACCCATGTCAGTAAAACCTTGAATTCAGGGTCTGTTATCCAATGATATTTATGTTCTTGATTTGGGGAGTTAAGGATAGGCCTTTTTTAAGCATGTAGTCTCTAGTAAAGGAATCCCCAATATTTCAGACAAAATATTTTCTTTACCCAATATAAGTTTATTGGATACTTTTGGCTAAAAAATGGCTGGCGGCGAAAGGGTTAAAGACATTAATGCCCGAGTACACATTAAAGGAAGATGAAATAGCATTCCACAAGCAGCCACCTGAATATACAAGACTAGATTTTAAAAGGTCAACTCTTGGAAGAGGTGTTTTTATTTTAAAAACATTACGGACAAGGTTAATTTCAAATTTATCTTTTAATGTTGGAGAGAGAGAGAGAGAGAGAGAGAGAGAGAGAGAGAGAGAGAGAGAGAGAGAGAGAGAGAGAGAGAGAGAGAGAGAGAGAGAGAGAGAGAGAGAGAGAGAGAGAGAGAGAGAGAGAGAGAGAGAGAGAAGAAGAGAACAAGAACAGAGAGAAGAGAGAGAGAACAAGAACAAGAACAAGAACAACGTTTTAATGAACCGGGCCATCTGCCCATGTCAAAGGGAACAGTGGGAAGGGGACATTGTTAAATCAAACAAAAAACACTTTATACAAATATAAAACTAAATTGCTCCTCACTTTCAGATTTTCCGAAGACATCAACAAACAAAAACGGGACAGAGAGAAAGTGAGGGGGAGAGAGAGAGAGAGAGAGAGAGAGAGAGAGAGAGAGAGAGAGAGAGAGAGAGAGAGAGAGAGAGAGAGAGAGAGAGAGAGAGAGAGAGAGAGAGAGAGAGAGAGAGAGAGAGAAGAGAGAGAGAGAGAGAGAGAGAGAGAGAGAGAGAGAGAGAGAGAGAGAGAGAGAGAGAGAGAGAGAGAGAGAGAGAGAGAGAGAGAGAAAGACAAATGACAGCGGCAAACAGGAGAATACAATGATCTGACCTTCCAATGAGTTTATAGGTTTTGTAATGGGATGCCACCTGTTGTGTTATTGTCTAGACACCTGTCGTCATTTAATTAAACACACACAACACACACGCGCACGCGCACACACACATACACACGCGCGCGCACACACCACCCACACACACATACATATGCGCGCGCAAACGCGCACGCACGCACCCACCCACCCACCCACACACATGGTCTGAATCAATTTTTGTGGAAGGGCGCTAAACTGAACACACACACACACACACACACACACACACACACACACACACACACACACACACACACACACACACACACACACCTACACCTACACACACACCACAGTTGTGACTGTTCCTTTACATCCACATTTAGATTATGTCAATGTACTGACTCAAGATCAAGATCAAGATGCATATGCACACACACACACACACACACACACACACACACACACACACACACACACACACACAC
>CM065681.1:88889039-88894039 GCA_017654935.2 Phymorhynchus buccinoides
ATTCGCATACATGCATTCAAACCCTACCCCACGCATGCGCACTTGCACGCATGTATGCACACCTACGCGCACACACAGGAACATAAACACAACTTTTATTATGCAAACATGTACAAGCATGCGTGCGAGCATTCGACTATGAGCATCTGCACGCACACGCATACACACACGCACATACGCGCGTTTAACGTATTTACACGCTGACGGATAGATAAATATGAAACAGTTATTCACATACGATCATACATTGACTTCTACATCAATGCTAGACTTTCTTCAAACACACGTCTAGCTCGCGTGCTCACAGAGAGAGAGAGGGAGAGAGAGAGAGAGAGAGAGAGAGAGAGAGAGAGAGAGAGAGAGAGAGAGAGAGAGAGAGAGAGAGAGAGAGAGAGAGAGAGAGAGAGAGAGAGAGAGAGAGAGAGAGAGCTCGGAAATGGTTTAATGTATATCGGCCTTAGGCCTCAATGCATATCAAGGGACTGGGGTGAACAAGAGGGCGAACTGCTATAACATCAAATAATTTTCAGGCTGTATACTAATACTACAATAATTATGAGAGAGAGAGAGAGAGAGAGAGAGAGAGAGAGAGAGAGAGAGAGAGAGAGAGAGAGAGAGAGAGAGAGAGAGAGAGAGAGAGAGAGAGAGAGAGAGAGAGAGAGAGAGAGAGATGATAATGATAATTAACCTTTTTGCAACGGTAAAAGTATTGACATAGAGAAATGATAATCCATAATTAACCTTTTAGCAACGGTAAAAGTATAGACATAGAGTAGCCATTTTCCACACTTGACATTAACAGAGACAAACAAGAGAGAGAGAGAGAGAGAGAGAGAGAGAGAGAGAGAGAGAGAGAGAGAGAGAGAGAGAGAGAGAGAGAGAGAGAGAGAGAGAGAGAGAGAGAGAGAGAGAGAGAGAGAGAGAGAGAGAGAGAGAGAGAGAGAGAGAGATGATAATGATAATGAACCTTTCTTTTACAACGGTAAAAGTATTGACATAGATTAGCCATTTTTCATACTCGCCGTTAACATAGACAAACAAACAGATACAAAAAAGAAAGAAAGCGAACTAAAACTAATTAAACAAAATATGGTCTTAAAACACACCAACAATTGAAAGTGCATTAATAGAAAAAAGAAGAAAAAAGTGGAAAGATGCACACACACATACAAGAAGGAAAGAGAGAGAGAGAGAGAGAGAGAGAGAGAGAGAGAGAGAGAGAGAGAGAGAGAGAGAGAGAGAGAGAGAGAGAGAGAGAGAGAGTTGAGAGACAGACAGACAGACAGACAGACAACAACACACATACAGTGAGGACGCACCAATGTTCCATTGACATTGGTTGTCACCGTTAGATCCTGGTCAGTTTTGAACATGATCCCTATGATCCTAACGAAGAAGGGATAGTAATAATCCTAAAATCCTGAACCCTGAACACGATTCATAATCCTCCACAGCGTACAACAACCAAGCGACACAGTAGTGATCCTAATCCTCGAATTCTCCAAAAACATAAAAATCCTTCGACCTTGGAAATTCGCGCCACGTTTTGACCATTCTTGGGGTGGGATTTGAAGTCTTCACCCAGGAAGCATTTTACGCCACAAAGTTGATATTGTCTCTGCAGAACCACGCTTCGTAGAATCATTGGACTTACACAAAGCATTGTGAAGCGCGCATAATTCCCCCAAATAATGGTGGCAAACGTTTACTCCCAGTCCCAAAGGACCAGAACCGTTGAGGGTGTATCCCCAATGGACATAGCCTACTCCCTGCAGTTTGCAGGTTTTGCAGTAATGTTTTAACCGGTTTTGTTCTTGAAAAATCAAAACACTCTCCTCACTGTTTCCTCTTTCCTTCTCTCTCTGTGTGCTGAATCGTCCTTAAAAACCCTTTCAACGTCAGACATTTTTCAGCCAAAACTTTCCATTAAACTTAGCTGGATAGAGATAAGATGTCTGCAATACTAAGGATTCCTCTGTGACAGGATAAATTAGAGCTTGTCCTTACCTCCCAAAATTACGAACATAAGGTCACTGGATACCAGACCCTCATTTAATGCCGTTTAGTAACATGGGTGGTAAATCATTGTGGTGCCAAGAGGCGACAGTGGCGACGAAAGGGTTAAGACTTCAATGAATAAAAACAACGTCGTAGTTACGTGTATGACAGCAACTTTTCGGTTTATGTTAAAAAAAAACTTTGACGAGCTAAAACAGTTGGCCTGAAACCAAATCGTTAATTCGTGATCTGCATAGGCCTACAGAATGGTGTCCCAACATAATGCTGAATAAGGTATATGCGCACAAGAGAATGCTTTCACGTTATCATCAAGAACAGGCCTACATGGCTTAGCACGCTGGATACGTTCTTGTACTCATGATGCTCATGTGTCTCTACTCTTCCTTTGTTCGCGCAACTGCCTCACCCAGGATTTAATTTTTTTTAAAATTCAGAACTACACAAAGACGTTATCGTTTACATGCAAAGCCTTGTTACCCTCAATGAGCCTGATTTGTCACGATGATTCCACGAAATCGAAACACTGGACTTCCAATACCCTTCGTGGCATAACCTTTCACTACTAGTAGCCAGCCATGTCCGGATGGAAGGCAACATCTCATTCGTGATGCCGGCGAGGATTATGATGATTCTTCATCCACCATGCCCACGTGACACAATCCTCCCATCACGTTCCCCGGAATTGACTCGGGAAATAATCCTGCATTGATGGTCCAGACTACGATATGACAGTAATCCACCCATCACGCCACTCCTGTTTTTTGGAAAGCGCTGTGTACCACTGATTCTCCACACGACTGATTGTAATGAACTGTAGGCTATAAGTAGAACACTAGAACACCACTCAACGGTAGCTCGACTAAACTTTACCAGCTATACTGCACTGAACCGCACTACACTGAACAATATTCTATTGAGTATTGAGTCCATGGTTGCAGTTCGAAAAATGAAAATGAAAATCACACAGCATTCTTCTACACGGGCGTTGGAGTGGTTTCTCTTCTAGGACTGAACTGTAATTCTACTGTGCTCTACCACACTGCATAGTTCCGTACTGAGTTCTACTGTCATGCACTATGCTGTGATACACTATACTGTGATACACTATACTGTTATAAACTGTACTGTGCTCTACCACACTAGCTGTATAGTTCCGTACTGAGTTCTACTGTGATACACTATGCTGTTCTAAACTGTACTGTGCTCTACCACACTGCATAGTTCCGTACTGAGTTCTACTGTGATACACCATACTGTTCTAAACTGTACCGTACTGAACCGAACTGAACTACACCTCATCCATAAACACTCAATGAAGTCAAGCGGAGCAACAGTGACAGCAGTGACAGCAGTGATGGCACGCCAAATGCTTGCAGGCCCTACCTACGGCTTTTTGCCGCAGTTGACTTGTCTAGATGCAGTTTGCTGACGGTGGCACTGACTCCGCAAAATGTCAGTCATACATACAGGCCGACTGTCACAGAGAGAGACAGACACAACTGTAGGGATGGAAGGCACGAATCGATGGCAATTCTACGCGTAGGTTACATTCTGCAGAGGAATAAACAAATCAAACCAGACCTATCGGATTGCGGACGAACGCAAAGTCTGAAGGCGTTCAGTGATTAAGTTTCTTTTTTATATGTTTTTTTTAGCATTCTCTCTGTCTCTCTGTCTCTCTCTCTCTGTCTGTCTCTCTCTCTCTCTCTCTCTCTCTCTCTCTCTCTCTGTCTCTCTCTGTCTCTCTCTCTCTCTCTCTCTCTCTCTCTCTCTCTCTCTCTCTCTCTCTCTCTCTCTCTCTCTCTCTCTCTCTCTCTCTCTCTCTCTCTCCCCCTCTCTGTCTCTTAGTCTCTCTCTCTCTCTCTCTCTCTCTCTCTCTCTCTCTCTCTCTCTCTCTCTCTCTCTCTCTCCATGATAGGGGCTGTTGGCCTTAGTCATTAAACATTCCGAGTCTCTCTCTCTCTCTCTCTCTCTCTCTCTCTCTCTCTCTCTCTCTCTCTCTCTCTCTCTCTCTCTCTCTCTCTCTTTCTCTTCTCTCTCTCTCTCTCTCCATGATAGGGGCTGTTGGCCTTAGTTATTAAACATTTCTAGTCTCTCTCTCTCTCTCTCTCTCTCTCTCTCTCTCTCCTCTCTCTCTCTCTCTCTCTCTCTCTCCTCTCTCTCTCTCTCTCTCTCTCTCTCTCTCTCTCTCTCCCTCTCCCCCTCTCTCTCTCTCTCTCTCTCTCTCTCTCTCTCTCTCTCTCTCTCTCTCTCTCTCTCTCTCTCTCTCTCTCTCTCTCATCTCGAGGTTGTTCTTTCTTTCTTTCTTTCTTTCCAATAAAGCATTCCTTGACGACATTCAACCCACCCACATAACTGTATATGAAAATTAAACCCCACAGGCACTTGGATTATACATTTACACTACACTCCTTTGTGTCGACTGGATACAACCAGTCAGCATCAGCAAGATCGGTACAACACTCATCGTGAAGTCACGGTAGTTTGGATGCCGCATCTTATCAATCAATACATATAGATACAATGAGAGACTTAGTGCGATTTTTCTCACGCCAAAGGGCATGACGCTCGTGTGGGGCTAATCCTCTCTATATTATTAGTTGGGGATAAAGAAAGAGAGAGAGACAGTGAGTGGTCCTACCATCACTCTCTCTCTCACTGCGCCCAAGTAAGAAAATCGCGTGATAAGCCCCTAGTGCATTGACTGCCCTCTGGCGTGAAAAATATCGCCATAGGTTGACCATTGAAGTGGCGTGTGTTTGCTTGTACACGCGATTATGCGAAAGCCATTGGTAGCAGAAATTTTAAACGCCTATAAATTACGTATTCTCGATCATCATTGTACTTAAGCACACACATCTGTATTGTTAAAAATTGGATTTTCCTGATGTTGCACTGCCTCCGGGCATTGCCTCCAGGATCGTTCCCACCATCTTTATATCTACTAATATGTGTGTTCCAGACCGGAGGACGTTAAGCAG
>CM065681.1:88899039-88911539 GCA_017654935.2 Phymorhynchus buccinoides
GCGATAGAACGTGACTTTGATCATTAGCGATCTCCCTGGCTTTTTGAACTACACGTTTTTCATACAACAAATACAAGCTGTCTTGTTTTCTACCCACGATCCTGCTACAAACATTCACAATCTTATTCAGAACAACCTTGGGTTTTACATTCAAGCCACCGTACCAACACATGAACGAAAATGTTATAATAGATTCAAGAAAACAACGATAAAAGCTTTGGAGAAGATCTGTGCTAACATTGAAAGATCTGAGCTTTCTCAGGCAGTACATCCTTGTCTGGCATTTCTTGGAAACATGATCAACATGAGAACTAAAAGTAAACTTATTGTCTATGATTGTTCCCAAATACTTGTATTCATCTACCCTTTCGACTGTCACACCTTTGATTGTGAGATCTGGCATTGGTACCGGGGATTTCCTAAAGTCGACTACCATTTCTTTTGTTTTTGTTACGTTGAGGTCAAGATAGTTTTCCTCACACCAGGACACAAACTTTTCAACCTGCTCAAAGTAAGTACTGTCTGAGTTAGAAAGGTCAACTAAAGCTGTATCATCAGAGTATTTAATGACAGGGGCAGAATCTGTTATACATGCATCCTCAGAGAATGAAATAGTGAGGCCAAGAGAGGAGACAACGAAATTGAACAAAGGGGTAGAACTCTCTTTCTAATTAACTGTCCCATTGTTCAATTTCATGCATAATGCAATTTGAACTTAAATCAGCCACTGATTCTTCTCGTTGTTTAAGATTAGCATTTAGTCACACAAAAATCGCACGCCAAAAAGAAAATGTATTGGGTGGCGCGCCTCTGGCTGCGACGCGCTCTCCAGGTGGGAGCAACCCGAATTTCACAGAGACGCCTCTGGATTATAAAGTACCAAATACCTAATTTCTCATCATCCCAGACAAACGTGACCAACACATTCTGCTAACCAACAAACTCTCAAACTCTCAGGAAATACTATAGCAGATTAAAGGTAACATCTGTCGTTATCAACGTAGATTTTGACATCACCTCTCTCTGACCCAGCATGTTACAGCGTTAGTGAGTGACTCACGGAATGCCAGAGAGGTTCCAGTCGTTCTCTGAACGAAGTGGGAGCGGAGGGGGGGGGGGGAGGGGGGTGTTCTCGCGTGTCACACCGGCTTTCCAAAGACAGCCCCCACCCCCACCCCCTCTCCCACACCATCCACTCTTATCATGCCCCCCACACCCCACACCCACACCCACCCAACCAGCTAGACTTCACGGAGAGAAATCAATCAATATCAGGTCTTCTTCCTGAGGCAGGCGAGCTGTCAGATTCACTGTCCCAAATTCTGAAAGAAAACATTTCTCTTGTTCAGGAGGTTTTTTTCAGCGTGACTTGGTTTTACAGTAGAAAAAAAAAAACAAGTTCCAGAAGAAGTTAACGTTCCTCGGTTTGCTCCTTCGTAGGATAGAATGGCTAAAAACAAACTCTACTTGGAACAAACTCCTTCTATCTCTCAGACATTCCAACTCCCTGTCAGTTTTCAAAACCAACCTGAAAACCCATCTATTCTCTGAACACTACTGTCCACCATGATCGGATTGTGAGAATGAAAGCGTGTGCGGATGAGGAATGGCATGGGAAAGGTGGGGGACAGAAAGTGTGTGTGTTCGTGCGCACATGCGCGCGCTGGCATGTGCATGTGCGCATATTTGCGTGCATGCACGTGTGTGTGTGTGTGTGTGTGTGTGTGTGTGTGTGTGTGTGTGTGTGTGTGTGTGTGTGTGTGTGTATGCTCGTGCGTGTGTAGGCATAGGTGTGTGTGTGTTTGCATGCGTGTGTGTCTATGTGTGTGTCTGTATGTATATATGTACGTACGTACGTACGTACGTATGTATGTATGTGTGCATGCGTATGTAAATATGCCGTGTTCGTCAGTGTGTGTGCTTGTGTGCGTGCGAGCATGGGCATTGATGTGATTTGGTTAAATGTTGTTGTTTTTTGTAAAGCGCCACGAGCAGCTAGCCTGGAATGTGCGCTATATAAGCTTTCTTTATTATTCTTTATTTAAAAAAAAGCAACCCCCCAAAAATCGTTGATAACATTTTTAAGCAAGCTATCATTATGATTGTTTCTGGTGTATGAAGAAGATTCAACGCATGAAACGTTGCGACAGTTTTGTCTGTTTCCAAGATGCCTAGGAGAACTCTAGAAAATAAGTTTCACTTTTACCATTTTCATTTAGTACATCAATACGAGTATGCCTGTTTTGCTTTATCTTCATGCCATGTTATTCGCATAATGACAAATACTGTTCAATAAAGAAAAAATAACAGTTTCCATGATCATGTTATTTTTTTTATGTTATACAAAATTCCCTTTTTGAGGGGTTAAAAACACTTTCACCGAAAAGTTCATTTGTCGACAAACTGTCTCTTTTTGAGGGGTTAAAAAACTTTCACCGAACACTTCATTTGTCGACAAACTGTCTCTTTCTCGAAAACTACTGTCGTTTTTGTCCTGAAAATTGTCATGCAAGACAAGAGTGTATGTCCCAATTGCTGAGCCCACACATGAATTAAAATTTTGTCCAGATGCCGTAACAATTGAAATTGCATCCGAAGATATTGAAATTGCGAGTGTTCCTGGACCTCAAAAAGGGCTTTTTTCCTACACAAAAGGGGTACCAACGAAACTATTTCTTAAGCACGTGAACAAATCTTGGAAAAATCAAACTGTTGTGATCTTTCTTGATTTGAATCTTCTTCTTTTTTTTAAATCGAAAAATCGAAATTGAAACTTGATAAAAACAAATTACCAATTAAGTGTGTTGCATTTTTTATGAGACAGCCTGTATACCGTTCCTGCACCGAGCAAGGTGAACAGATACCATAGGTAGCTTTGATAGCAGCATAGTGCTTGTTTTAGGGAATGACCATTCTCTATCTTAAAGTGATTTGGGTTTGACATAGTTTCCAGTTTCTCATACTGAATGTTTGGTGTTTCCCACAATTGTTTTTACATCATATCTGTCGCTAATAGTCCGTAGACAACAGCTCCAGTACGCACGCACGCACGCACACACACACGCACACACACACACACACACTCTGTTTGACAAAGATTTTTTTAATTTTAAAAACGAGAGGTGCAAGTATGCTTAGCACGGATGGTCAATTATTTTCTTAAGTCTGGCATGCATCAATCTCCCCCCCACCCCCACCTCCCGCCCCTCTGTCTCTCTCTCTCTCTCTCTCTCTCTCTCTCTCTCTCTCTCTCTCTCTCTCTCTCTCTCTCTCTCTCTCTCTCTCTCTCTCTCTCTCTCTCTCTCTCTCTCTCTTTCTCTGGCACCGCTGGTTTCCAAGGTGTTTGCTATCGGGGCTTCAGGAATGAGCAATCAATCATGAGGCAAAATCGAATGCTAGCACCTTGACCTCTCTCCCCTTTCTCTCCCCTCCCCTACATTATTTCTTCCTTCCTCCCTTCCTCCCTTCCTTGCTTCTTTTATTCTTCCATGAGAGCCTGAAGGGGCAAGACACACTGCATACGATTCGATTCGATCCCAATTTTCTCGGGGCTCCCAATCATCCCGCAAAACAAGGGGTCCCAGGGACTCCTTCACTTACAGTGCCTGAAGGGGCAAGACACACTGCATACGATTCGATTCGATCCCAATTTTCTCGGGGCTCCCAATCATCCCGCAAAACAAGGGGTCCCAGGGACTCCTTCACTTACAGCATAGAGAGTCCTAGAGGCAGGGTAGAGCGTCCCAGTGGCATTGCCAATGCTAAAAAAAAAATTTTCTAGTGCATCTCTGGGACCCTCTGCACATTGTTTAGAGGGTCCTTTAGACTTTTAGTGCTTCATAGACCCCCAAACTGGGGGTCCCTGGGAGCCCTGATTTCTACTATTTTCACACAAGTGACGTTATTTTTTTTATTGACGAAACAAAACAGAACGTGTGATATTTCAACAAGAATGGGTTTTTTCAAACAACATAGACAACGCAACAATACTTCCCCTCTTCACAGTCGAGCAGTCTCCAAAATGTTCTACTATTTTTTGTTCACTCTTCTTCTCACAAGTAGACCCTTAATCAATGCACGAATCAAATCAAATGTCTGATACAGAAATAGTACGGGTATTTCATCCCATTCGTGTGTGTGTGTGTGTGTGTGTGTGCGTGTGCGTGTGCGTGTGCGTGTGCGTGCGTGGGGGTTGGGGGGTTGGGGGTGGCTACAAACATAGTGAACATAACCAGTAGGAATTCATCAGAATCATTTCAGACAGTAGAATTTCACGTGAACCATGCCTCACAAGCGTCACAATCGGATCGCATTGGGGTCGAATCGTATGCAGTGTATCAGCATCGTGACTGACTCACCGAGCCCCCCCCCATCCCCATCCCCATCCCCATCCCATCTCCCCTCACCCCCTCACCCCTGCCGCCGATGCTGCTTTCTCTCTTTCTCTTTACCTGTTGTAGCTGAATGTTTTATTGAGCTGATTCATGTTCAGCTTAGGTATTCCTTTGGTCTCTGACCTGGACCCTTACTGGTTCGATTTTGTTAGTCATTATTCATTCATTATTCAACGTGCGTCATTCGTGTTTCGTACGCTTAAAGGTGGACCCTGACGGATGAGATTTTGCAAGAAACACGTCGAGATCACCAGGAAAACACCCTTTATAGAGATCGCAACACTCGGTTTGCTCTGGCTTCCTAGAAATCAACCCGTCAAATCGGCGATTCTTCCTTGGCGGAGGTGCTGGAAGTCAAATTATTTCAGTGAAAGAGAAGGCATGTGCCGTCTCTTTTGTAATGGCCGCCTGAGTTTAGACCAAATTGTTTGCACGAAATTTTCGCAATACAAGTGGGGTTTTTTATGTATACAGTTTATCGGCAAATGTTAAGATCAGCTCCCTCCGATGTTCCAGGGTGAAGTTGGCCAATCAGCTTAACGGAAAAGGTCAATTGGAGGGAGCTGATTGGCCAACTTCACCCTGGAACAGCGGAGGGAGCTGATCTTAACATTAGCCAGTTTATCTAATGGAGTTTCGCTCACAACAAAGGAAATAGCTTCTTCTTCTTTTCTTTTTACTGTACTACAAAAAAGAAAACGTTTTAACCACAATGAGTGTCCTCCACCCACCCCATTCAAAATGGCTTCTCTCTCCAGCATCTCCGCCAAGGAGGAATCGCCGTTTTGACGGTTTGATTTCTAGGAAACCAGAGCAAAGTGAGTGTTCCGATCCTTGAAAAGGCTGTTTTTCTGGTGATCTCGACGTGTTCCTTGCAAAAACTCATCCGTCAGGGTGCCCCTTTAAGTAGAATGAGTGTATCAGTTAGAGTTTCTTGTCACCGTTTCTGTGTTGTAATGTAGAATCTCTCAGGTTCTGTCAATGATAAAAGCCATTTGAGCAAATGGCCGAAAGAACTAGGAAGACAGCAAGGAGATATATAGATACATCAAAGGATTATTGAGCACAATTACGTGATAATATATTGCTCAAAATTTGCTACGGATATTTTCTTAAGCATGCAGACATTATGAAAGATAAACACTAAGCAATTGCATGTTTTTCATATTTAGCTTAATTAACATTTCATCTTCACATTTTGATCAAACAAAATGAGGTACGAGAATGATTTGATTTGCTTAAATCAAGAAAAGTGTGTGATACCCCTTGGAAATGCACAAAACAATAGAATGGAGCGAAAATTTGATTTTCAGAGGTTTTTGCTTTTTGTGGCCAGACAAAGTCATGGATAAGCATGTGTGAGACCCCCTCACTGCATTTACAGCTTTAAACGCCATGTTCTGTTCTGGAGGAATTTTGTTAAGCTCCTGCTGATCCAGGGTGTTCCACTCCTCTAACAGGCACTGTTCCGGGTCCTGTAGACACCTGAGCTGCTGTGAACGGTTGCTAACGGCTGCCTGGAGCAGGTTCCAACATTGTTCTATCAGACTGAGGTCTCTGGATCGGACAACCTACCTCATATGGACGATGGTCTCTTGCTGCAGATACGTGTAAACAACCCTTGCTCGATGAAAAGGTGCATTATCATCCATGAAGATGAGGTCATCTCGGATCGTTAGTACCAGCAGAAGATTCGACGTGGACATTGAGGAACTCATCCCTGTAGTGAACAGCTATCAGGGATTCATTTTAAAGAACGTGTGACATTGTTTTGCCGACTGTGATAATACAGGCCCAAACCGTCAAAGACCCACCCCAAGATCTGTCACGCTCTGTGACTTCTGTGTCCAGATAACGCTCTCCTGAGAACCAACACACCATGGCTAGACCGTCAGTGAAATAAAGACAGATCCTGAACTCGTTGGTGAAGATAATTCATGTCCAGTGTCATGAAATCCAGATGGCGCCTCTGGGTCTCTATAGACAGCGCTGCTATTGAGCTGGAATGAGCAGGATGCCCAAACATGCATGAAGGTGGGTGGGGGATGAAGACAGCATTATGGAATCTGTTCCTCACAGTTTGGCTGTAAATGTTCCGCACTGAGGCATTCAATAAATCAAAATCCTGTTAGAGAGCGTATGTAAAACGATTTGGGCAGGCCAAATAATATAAAACGGAAAAATGCATTTTTATCAGCTGTCGCCCAATGTCGGCCACCTTCACGACGTCGCCAGCAGTTCAAAGGTCATGGCAGCAAGTCCAAGATCTGGAGGCAACGCATCGCGATATTCCAAACGCAAATGACACAGAGGGGTGATGCTCGAAATTCACGTGATGCACGTGAACGGGAAGTTGGATCAAACAAATGTGAGTGAACTTGTGTTCACGGATGATTGCTCTTTCCGGTCATATAATATGTATTTACAGTTTGAGTGTAAATGTTCTGCACTGGGGCATTCAGCAAATCAAAATGCTCATATCAAAATCAAAATCATCATATTATTATGATGGGCGTTTGTGTTTTTTGCTTAGTCTTATATAATATGTATCGCTTACAATTACACCACCTCTCAGTAATTAAGGTTATGCAAGTCTATCCTTATCAAATATAAGGTTATATAAGTCTATCCTTAGCAAATATAAGGTTATATAAGTCTATCCTTATCAAATATAAGGTTATATAAGTCTATCCTTAGCAAATATAAGGTTATATAAGTCTATCCTTAGCAAATCAAAATATTATTATTATTATGATGAGCGTTTGTGTTTTTTGCTTAGTCTTATATAATATGTATCGCTTACAATTACACCACCTCTTAGTAATTAAGGTTATACAAGTCTATCCTTATCAAATATAAGGTTATATAAGTCTATCCTTAGCAAATCAAAATATTATTATTATTATGATGAGCGTTTGTGTTTTTTGCTTAGTCTTATATAATATGTATCGCTTACAATTACACCACCTCTTAGTAATTAAGGTTATACAAGTCTATCCTTATCAAATATAAGGTTATATAAGTCTATCCTTAGCAAATCAAAATATTATTATTATTATGTTAAGCGTTTGTGTTTTTTGTTCAGTCTTATATAATATGTATTGCTTACAATTACACCACCTCCTAGTAATCAAGGTTATACAAGTCTATCCTTATCAAATTTTGAGAGGTGTAGAAAGATTTGGGGCTTTCATAACTTAAAGGTTTTTTTGTAAATATTGAAATCGAGAACAATAATGTCAGTGCTGCAAGCATGCACTAAGGCCTGACATTCGGTCTCCATTCATATGCTAAAGTTACTGCATCCGAATTAAAAGAAACGACACTAAAATTTGATGCTGCAGTTTCCATATCAATCGACATGGTAATGAATTCCATGTTTCTGTCTCAGGTCACCCGGCCACTAAGTGTCCTGTTGCCTTGGCAGCTCGCCACGCTCATGTTGTTTCCATTACAATGGCATAATGAGAGAAGACTGACCTATTTCTTAATCACTCATGAAAGCTCTGGTGCTCTAGGGCCAATCATACAAATTACTATAGGGATACTTCCCTTTTGGTACGATGCTACGAAAATTTGAAGACAAATATTGTGCAAGATAATCTTCTATTTTAGAGGATGGCACACGCTTTTCGACGATGTGTCCGTTGCTAAACTAACTCCAAAGTAGAGAACTCTATGAGAAGTCGAAAGAATCTCAAACGGATTGCTCAATCACCTTTTGACCCATATAGATTCAGAAGCACGTCCAATAAAATGTTTTTTCTCAAACAAAATTATAAATAGAAAGCCAATGGAAAACATACGCACAGACTCCCCCCCCCACACCCCCACCCCCTTCGTCTCTCTCTCTCTCTCTCACTCTCCCTCCCTCTCTCTCTCTCTCTCTCTCTCTCTCTCTCTCTCTCTCTCTCTCTCTCTCTCTCTCTCTCTCTCTCTCTCTCCCTCCACGCACACGACCCACGAGAAACGCACGCGCACTTTCCTGAAACACGGCTAATGGGGCACTTGGACAATGGATCATTTATGAGTCTTGGAGGCTGATCTCATTTCTATATATCCCTCCATTCAACACAGCTACCAATCATTCTTAACCCTTTCACCGCCAAAGTCGCATTTTAGCACCACCAGTAATTCAACACCTATGTCACTAAAAGGCATCAAATTGGGGTCTATTATCCAAAGACCCTAGTTTCGTAGTTTTGGGAAGTAAGGATAGACCTTATTTTATATATGTCACAGAAGAATCCCCAATACTGCAGGTGGATTTTGTTCTCTACCCAGGTGAATGTAATGGATATTTTTGGCTGAAACATGGCTGGCGGTGAAAGGGTTAAACAGAAGGAATTAAAAACGCCTATGATAATACTTCCTGAGAATATGCACTAAAAATCTTGGGAAAACTAGCTACCAATTTGGTTTATACCAGATAGCGGGATTTCGCCCTGCTCGTATCGACTTTAAACTGCCGTGAGGTTTTTTTAGGCACGGATCAAACTTGATTTAAGTCCCCATCCGAAGGACTCGACGTTCAGTTTCATTTCCCCGTCGAATTGGAAAGAAAGGGCGAGACCGGCCGGGATTCGAATCCGGGTCGCTCGGGCATTGAATTGTTAGCAGGCGAACGTCTTAACCACTCTGCCACTTTCCTTATTCCCTTCTTAAAAGGGAATCAGAAAGCTTGAAGATTTAAAAAATATAAATAATCATAGATAAGCGTTAAGGTTACAACCGGGGATATCAACGTCATTTCAAAACGTCAAAGGAGAGAGTTTCCTCTGTCTTGGAAGCAACGCTGACTCAAAGATCCACCAGATCACGTGTCAAAATCACGGGTTTCACGTGTTTTCCCTCTTATAGCTGGTACGAAATCTTGTTTTGACCAGGTTTGACTCCCATGCAAAGTGCCCCCAAATTCAAAGTGCCCCCAAATTCAAAGTGCCCCCAAATTCAAAGCGAAACATCATTTTAAAGAGCAGCCTCAATCTGAAGTTGGGGGGAATTTGAATATGGGTCACAGCTACCCAGAACAAAACCAAGGGACTTAATCGTGGTGCGTCAGTGGGTCTTTAAAGACCCACTGACCCAGCAAGACTAAGTCCCTTGGGTTTTTTTCTGGGCAGGTGTGACCCACATACAAATTCCCCCATACGCAAACGAGGCTGCTCTTCAAAGAGATGTCTCGTTTTTTATCTATGGGGGATTTGCATGGGAGTCACACCTGGCCAAAATAAGATTTATTACCAGCGAGAGAGGGAAACACGTGAAAACCGTGATTCTGACACGTAACGTACGTGGTGGGTCTTTAACACTTCACTAAGTAAAGATCTCCAGATAGGTCCGTCTAAATAAGAGACCTCCCAGGAGAATCAGAATGTGTGAAGTTGAGCCACCATGATCGAAAAAAGGAACATAATACAAAATATTAAAGGGCCAGGCACACTGCATACGATTTGACCCCAATACGATGCGATTGTGACGATGTCTGTGAGTCATGATTCACGTGAAATAATACGTCCGTCTAGAAATAACTCTACCATTTTCTCTCACTATGCTCATGTAGACCTAAAAATACACGAATCAAATAAAATGCCCGATACAAAAATAAGATATTTATTATTACTAATTTTATCACATTCGTGTACTACGGGAGACTACAAACATAGCGAACATAACTAGTAGGATTTCCACGTGAATCACGCCTCACAAATGTCAAAATCGGATCACACTACTGAATCGAATCGTATGCAGTGTTACCGGCTCTTTAGACAGTGACAAAGGATGTAGACAAGATGGGACCGATCTGACAAACAAACCAGTAGACCTACGGCTTATGGGCCAGCCACACGTCCGCTAAAATCGTACCACTGTACGATGCGATTCGATCACGTGATCTCGAAGCGCGAATCTCATGTGTCCTTGGAGACCGCGTGATCGAATCGTATCGTACAGTCGTGCGATTTTAGTGGACGTGTGTCTGGCTCTTTAGCAGTCACTGACAAACAATCATCGGGTCCATTGAGATGAGTCATGATGATGAGAATGTTCAAGAGACTCTGAACAAGTATTGTTTTACCGTTGGTAACTGGGTCAGTCTGGAAGCTGTCACAACTTAAAAACCCGTGACGCGCCACGATTAAGTCCCTTGGGGTTTTTTCTGGGTAGCTGTGACCCACATCCAAATTTCCCCAACTTGAAATTGAGGCTGCTCTTTAAACTGATGATTTTGGTTTGAATTTGGGGCCATTTATATGGGAGTCAGACTTGGTCAAAACAAGATTTATTTCCAGTTATAAGAGGGAAAACATGTGAAACCTGTGATTTTGACACGTGATATGGTGGATCTTTAAGTGCTCTATTAAAACAAACAAAAACATTAGAGCGTTAAGACGCTAGGTCACCAGCCGTGTGGCAGCATTTTCGGCTACAATGCTTCGCCTCGCGGTTGACAACGTACTTATATTTCACAAGGGTAAGAGAGAGCGAGAGAGAGAGAGAGAGAGAGAGAGAGAGAGAGAGAGAGAGAGAGAGAGAGAGAGAGAGAGAGAGAGAGAGAGAGAGAGAGAGAGAGAGAGAGAGACTCAAGACTCATGACTCAAACCTTTTCAATGGATAGGCCTTGTGCCCGTATCACATATGGGTAGGGGGTATATTAATCATAACCTTAACAAAAGTTATATAGGATAATAGAAAAGAATCAGGAGGAAATGCGGCATTGCGAGTAAACATCAAAGAAATGTCAACATTCATTTGTTCAAGGTTGTCACAATTGTGCATTGAAAGAGAAATGGGTAGGAGAGAGAGAGAGAGAGAGAGAGAGAGAGAGAGAGAGAGAGAGAGAGAGAGAGAGAGAGAGAGAGAGAGAGAGAGAGAGAGAGAGAGAGAGAGAGACAGACAGAAAGAGAGACAGAGAGACAGAGAGACCATTAACCCTCAACTGACAAAATTAGTATGATGGGGTGGTAAGGGTATGAGACTTGGGATAAGGAGGAGTTGATGAGGGATAAGGATTAGGATAAGGATTGGAGGGTGAAGATAGACACACCACGCAGACCAGGAACATATAGAGGAAACCAGACAGCTGTCTTCCTTAGTCTTTCCTAGCTATGTTTCCTAGTACATAAACAAAGCCAAACAACTGTCTGGTTTCCTCTATATGTTCCTGGTCTGCGTGGTGTGTCTATCTTCACCCTCCAAACCTTATCCTGATCCCCACCCCCCATCAACTCCTCCTTATCCCAAATCCCACACCCTTACCACCCCATCACATTAGTGAATGAGAAAACCAGGTCAACCACTCCACTCGCACAAAGCCACTGTACACACGCGTGACTTCGAAAAGTAAAGGGAAGTAACAAGGTTCAGAGTGGTAGCCTGTTTCAAAGCAAGGTTTGTTTCCTTTGGTCCGTGTCTTGCAAAAAATAGCTCCAGTGACCTTGACCTTTGACCAACGACCTCTATCTTTGACCCTGGCCTAGATATCTTAACTACCACTCCACTCCACTCCACTCCACTCCACTCCACTCCACTCCACTCCACTCCACTCCACTCCACTCCACTCCACTCCACTCCACTCCACTCCACTCCACTCCACTCCACTCTACTCTACTCTACTCTACTCTACTCTCGATGGCTTAGAGTCAAAACGGACTATCTTTAAATAGTCCATTGACTTATTATTGATGTTATTGCAAACACTAAGAAGTTGTATTAAAAAAGACTGCAAATATGTAAAATGGGGGTAATGCTTTTTATATTTCTGCAGTCTTTTTTTAAAAACAAGTTATTAGTTTTCACAATATATTCAATAATACGTCAATGGACTATCTAAAGATAGTCCGTTTTGACTCCAAGCCATCGCTACTCTCCTCTACTCTACTCTGCTCTGCTCTCCTCTGCCTTACCCTGTTTACAATGTTGTTTTATCATGCGTGTTGCTGTGCACCCGGGCCACTTCAATGCCGTACGGTGCAGGAAGCCAATGCAGTTCAGTGCAATCAAACAAATGGGGTGTAAACAGCTATAGCATTTTGCAAATTTCTGTCGTTTATTGTTAAGCTTACCTTCACCCCTCCCCCCCCCCCCTTCACCCCCCCACCCTCTCAT
>CM065681.1:88921539-88926539 GCA_017654935.2 Phymorhynchus buccinoides
ATTTGGCATACTAGTTTGCCAAGATGCAAGCTATCCACTGATGTATTTAGTTTTACATTAAGGTCAAGGTCGCGCCAGTTACGGGGTTCAAACCCCGAAACACATCATCGTTAATATCTCGCGAAGTTTCGCACGTATTTTATTGCAGTTTTTTTCACAACGTTTCTTGATGAATGGTCTATAACACAGTTGTCATGCATGTTTCTGTGCGCGCGTGTGCGCATGATCGCGCGCGCTCAAATCACGGGTCCGAACCCCAAGGCTATATATAAAAAACTATTCAGTCTATTATCGTCAAATTTGGTATGCTTGTTGCACAAGATGCAAGCTATCCACTGATGTACTTAGTTTTACATTAAGGTCAAATTTACGCCATTCCGATTTCGGAGTAGCTCGTGATGCTGCGAGGGGACTTTGCAGCCGCTCAGCGTTGTACTTGTTTCCCTTTTTTTTTTATCCTCCATCTTATTGGCTTTACCATGCCAAATCCCAGATTAACGTTCGCATCGTTTAAAGACACACTGACGCACCACGATTAAGTCCCTTGGTTTTGTTCTGGGTAGCTGTGACCCACATACAAATGTCCCCAATTTCAAATTGAGGCTGCTCTTTAAAATGATGTTTCGTTTTGAATTTGGGGGCATTTTTATGGGAGCCAAACCTGGTCAAAACAAGATTTCTTACCAGCTATAAGAGGGAAAACACGTGAAACCCGTGATTTTGATACGTGACCTGGTGGGTCTTTAATTAAACACATTCGCAGGGATTACCCGCATCAAGAAAGGGATAAATGCAATTGCATAAAAAAGGACTAGATACACTGCATACGATTCGATTCACTGCGACACGATTTTGACATTTGCGAGGCAATCAAACACGTGCCATTCTACTGTTTAGGGTAAGATGGGGTAAAAAGCCCATGGGCGGGTAAGAAGCCCATGCCAATTATCTCATAAAATAAAGAAAATGTCGGTCACATTTTGCCCATGAGACGAGTTTTAATGTTTAGCATTCGTCTCATGGGCAAATTTGACTGAAATTTTTTTTATTTCATGAGATAATTGGCATGGGCTTCTTACCCGCCCATGGGCTTTTTACCCCGTCTTCCCCTTAAATAAATCTGATGAAATCCTTCCAGTTGTGTTCACTATATTTGTAGTCCGCCGTACACCAATCTGATGAAATCCTTCCAGTTACGTTCACTATATTTGTAGTCCGCCGTACACCAATCTGATGAAATCCTTCCAGTTACGTTCACTATATTTGTAGTCCGCCGTACACCAATCTGATGAAATCCTTCCAGTTACGTTCACTATATTTGTAGTCCGCCGTACACCAATCTGATGAAATCCTTCCAGTTTGTGTTCACTATATTTGTAGTCCGCCGTACACCAATCTGATGAAATCCTTCCAGTTACGTTCACTATATTTGTAGTCCGCCGTACACCAATCTGATGAAATCCTTCCAGTTACGTTCACTATATTTGTAGTCCGCCGTACACCAATCTGATGAAATCCTTCCAGTTACGTTCACTATATTTGTAGTCCGCCGTACACCAATCTGATGAAATCCTTCCAGTTACGTTCACTATATTTGTAGTCCGCCGTACACCAATCTGATGAAATCCTTCCAGTTACGTTCACTATATTTGTAGTCCGCCGTACACCAATCTGATGAAATCCTTCCAGTTACGTTCACTATATTTGTAGTCCGCCGTACACCAATCTGATGAAATCCTTCCAGTTACGTTCACTATATTTGTAGTCCGCCGTACACCAATCTGATGAAATCCTTCCAGTTGTGTTCACTATATTTGTAGTCCGCCGTACACCAATCTGATGAAATCCTTCCAGTTACGTTCACTATATTTGTAGTCCGCCGTACACCAATCTGATGAAATCCTTCCAGTTGTGTTCACTATATTTGTAGTCCGCCGTACACCAATCTGATGAAATCCTTCCAGTTACGTTCACTATATTTGTAGTCCGCCGTACACCAATCTGATGAAATCCTTCCAGTTACGTTCACTATATTTGTAGTCCGCCGTACACCAATCTGATGAAATCCTTCCAGTTACGTTCACTATATTTGTAGTCCGCCGTACACCAATCTGATGAAATCCTTCCAGTTACGTTCACTATATTTGTAGTCCGCCGTACACCAATCTGATGAAATCCTTCCAGTTACGTTCACTATATTTGTAGTCCGCCGTACACCAATCTGATGAAATCCTTCCAGTTACGTTCACTATATTTGTAGTCCGCCGTACACCAATCTGATGAAATCCTTCCAGTTACGTTCACTATATTTGTAGTCCGCCGTACACAAATCTGATGAAATCCTTCCAGTTACGTTCACTATATTTGTAGTCCGCCGTACACCAATCTGATGAAATCCTTCCAGTTTGTGTTCACTATATTTGTAGTCCGCCGTACACCAATCTGATGAAATCCTTCCAGTTACGTTCACTATATTTGTAGTCCGCCGTACACCAATCTGATGAAATCCTTCCAGTTACGTTCACTATATTTGTAGTCCGCCGTACACCAATCTGATGAAATCCTTCCAGTTACGTTCACTATATTTGTAGTCCGCCGTACACCAATCTGATGAAATCCTTCCAGTTTACGTTCACTATATTTGTAGTCCGCCGTACACCAATCTGATGAAATCCTTCCAGTTACGTTCACTATATTTGTAGTCCGCCGTACACCAATCTGATGAAATCCTTCCAGTTACGTTCACTATATTTGTAGTCCGCCGTACACCAATCTGATGAAATCCTTATTAGTTACGTTCACTATATTTGTAGTCCGCCGTACACCAATCTGATGAAATCCTTCCAGTTACGTTCACTATATTTGTAGTCCGCCGCCGTACACCAATCTGATGAAATCCTTCCAGTTACGTTCACTATATTTGTAGTCCGCCGTACACCAATCTGATGAAATCCTTCCAGTTGTGTTCACTATATTTGTAGTCCGCCGTACACCAATCTGATGAAATCCTTTCCAGTTACGTTCACTATATTTGTAGTCCGCCGTACACCAATCTGATGAAATCCTTCCAGTTACGTTCACTATATTTGTAGTCCGCCGTACACCAATCTGATGAAATCCTTCCAGTTACGTTCACTATATTTGTAGTCCGCCGTACACCAATCTGATGAAATCCTTCCAGTTACGTTCACTATATTTGTAGTCCGCCGTACACCAATCTGATGAAATCCTTCCAGTTACGTTCACTATATTTGTAGTCCGCCGTACACCAATCTGATGAAATCCTTCCAGTTACGTTCACTATATTTGTAGTCCGCCGTGCACCAATCTGATGAAATCCTTCCAGTTACGTTCACTATATTTGTAGTCCGCCGTACACCAATCTGATGAAATCCTTCCAGTTACGTTCACTATATTTGTAGTCCGCCGTGCACCAATCTGATGAAATCCTTCCAGTTACGTTCACTATATTTGTAGTCCGCCGTACACCAATCTGATGAAATCCTTCCAGTTACGTTCACTATATTTGTAGTCCGCCGTACACCAATCTGATGAAATCCTTCCAGTTACGTTCACTATATTTGTAGTCCGCCCGTACACCAAATCTGATGAAATCCTTCCAGTTACGTTCACTATATTTGTAGTCCGCCGTACACCAATCTGATGAAATCCTTCCAGTTACGTTCACTATATTTGTAGTCCGCCGTACACCAATCTGATGAAATCCTTCCAGTTACGTTCACTATATTTGTAGTCCGCCGTGCACCAATCTGATGAAATCCTTCCAGTTACGTTCACTATATTTGTAGTCCGCCGTGCACCAATCTGATGAAATCCTTCCAGTTACGTTCACTATATTTGTAGTCCGCCGTGCACCAATCTGATGAAATCCTTCCAGTTACGTTCACTATATTTGTAGTCCGCCGTGCACCAATCTGATGAAATCCTTCCAGTTACGTTCACTATATTTGTAGTCCGCCGTGCACCAATCTGATGAAATCCTTCCAGTTACGTTCACTATATTTGTAGTCCGCCGTGCACCAATCTGATGAAATCCTTCCAGTTACGTTCACTATATTTGTAGTCCGCCGTGCACCAATCTGATGAAATCCTTCCAGTTACGTTCACTATATTTGTAGTCCGCCGTGCACCAATCTGATGAAATCCTTCCAGTTAATGTTCACTATATTTGTAGTCCGCCGTGCACCAATCTGATGAAATCCTTCCAGTTACGTTCACTATATTTGTTTTCCGCCGTGCACCAATCTGATGAAATCCTTCCAGTTACGTTCACTATATTTGTAGTCCGCCGTGCACCAATCTGATGAAATCCTTCCAGTTACGTTCACTATATTTGTAGTCCGCCGTGCACCAATCTGATGAAATCCTTCCAGTTACGTTCACTATATTTGTAGTCCCCGTACACCAATCTGATAAATCCTTCCAGTTACGTTCACTATATTTGTAGTCCGCCGTACACCAATCTGACCTTTACCCAGACATTTAATTTGATTCGTGTATTGGGGAGTCTACCTGAGTACAGTGAGCGGAAAGTAGCAGCATTATTTTGAGACGGAAGTATTTCACGTGAATCTCGCCTCCCATACAGCGTCACAATCGGATCGCATTGGGATCGCATTGGGGTCAAATCGTATGCAGTGTGGCTACGCCCATACGCCAATGCCCATACGCCCACTACCACCTAACACAATGTCCTCTCTTTTTCTCTTTTAAAGACCCACCAGAGCACGTTTCAAAATCACGGGTTTCGCGTGCTTTCCCTCTTATGGCTGGAAATAAATCTTGTTTCGACCAGGTTTGACTCCCCAAAGCAATGCCCCCAAATGCAAACCAAAGCCCCCGGAAAATGTTTGCAATTTTGTGATTATTAACTAAGGCAAGCATCGAGCCACTTTTTTACTTTTCACCCTTGTATAAGGTACAAGTTCGGGGGAGAGGAGGGTGGTTTGTCTGGAAGCCAGGACCCCCCCCCCCCCCCC
>CM065681.1:88961539-88984039 GCA_017654935.2 Phymorhynchus buccinoides
ACTATGTCAATCCTACAGACACAAAACTATGGCAGCAAAATGTAGTCAATCCTACAGACACAAAACTATGGCAATCCTACAGACACAAAACTATGGCAGCACAATGTAGTCAATCCTACAGACACAAAACTATAGCAGCAAAATGTAGTCAATCCTACAGACACAAAGTCAAAGTTTGCCCTGCCCACTTGTCTCCGTCTTTTTGTCTATCCGCCCCCCCCCCCCCCCTCCTTCCTGCCTCTCTCTCTCTCTCTCTCTCTCTCTCTCTCTCTCTCTCTCTCTCTCTCTCTCTCTCTCTCTCTCTCTCTCTCGTGTATCATTAAATAATGTGACTTTTATTCTATATCATTGTTATCAATTATCAATTTGTTACCAAAAAATTATATATGGTTTCATCAATGTTTGTAAAGCGCTGAGAGCCTGCTTTTAGCATGATTTTCATCGCGCTATATAAATGAAATTATTATTATTATTATTATTATTATTATTATTATTAAAACTATGGCTATCCTGTATTTTAGTCCCTTCCCCACCTTCTCAAATTCTCGCACAGGAAATTTTTTCACTGAGCAGCAATATTCTGCCATTTGGGAGGGGGGGGCAGCGATAGGGATAGGATCAGCCTAGGGTTATCTTCATCAAACCGAAAGAAGCAGACTTTGAGATTGAGGGTCGTATACACGAGGGGGGTGGCTAAGCGACAAGAATGCCAAAAATCGACCTAGGTCCCACAAATGAAAGAGGGATCTATAAATATTTGGGTAGGGTTATCTAAGGCGCGGTTTAAAGGGGCACCCTGATGGATGAGTTTTTGTAAGAAACACGTCCAGATCACCAGGAAAACACCCTTTACAGAGATTGCAATGCTCACTTTGGTCTGGTTTCCTAGAAATCAAGCCGTAAAATCGGCGATTCCTCCTTGGCGGAGGTGCTGGAAGTCAATTTATTTCACCCAAAGAGAAGGCCTTTTCTGTCTCTTTTCTAATGGCCGCCTGCGTTTAGACCAAATCGTTTGCACGAAATTTTCGCTATACAAGCCTTTTTGTTATTTATTTTTTTAATTTGATACAGTTTATCTCAAGGAGTTTCGCTCACAACAAAGAAAACAGCTCCAATTTAAAGAAAACGCTTCAACCACAATGAGTGTCCTCCACCCACCCCATCCAAAATGGCTACTCTCTCCGGCATCTCCGCCAAGGAGGAATCGCCGTTTTGACGGTTTGATTTCTAGGAAACCAGAGCAAAGTGAGTGTTCCGATCCTTGGAAAGGCTGTCTTTCTGGTGATCTCGACGTGTTTCTTGCAAAAACTCATCCGTCAGAGTCCACCTTTAAATTTGCCAGGCTCGGACTAAAAATAATTCTATTGTCTACCAGGGGCCGGAAACAACGCCGCCATTACTCCCACAACTACTGTTTACATAGCCATCGACTGCACCCTGCACCCCCCTCCCTCCCCCTCTTCATGCCAACGCCTCAGCCCACCATCCCCATCGCCCCTCCCCCTCCCTTCCTGTCCCACTTTCTAAATGGCCCTGAGGTGATTGAGTCAATTTTGCATCACCATTTTAATTACCCTCTACTGTACTAAACTTTCATTCCAGATATCAGGTAGCTTCAGTGAGAAACACACACACGCACGCACACAGACACACACACACACACACACACACACACACACACACACACACACACACGTACACACGTGCGCGCACACACACTTTATATACTCGCGCACGCACGCACACGCGCGCACACACACACGCTCACGCACACACAAACCTGGTGATAACAAGATTTCTTACCAGCTATAAGAGGGAAAATACGTGAAACCCGTGATTTTGACACGCGACCTGGTGTGTCTTTAACATCTAACGCAGAAATATACACGCGGAGTTCACGCGCTAAACCTTTACCCCCTCATTTGTCATGAATATTCAACACGTGTACTCATTTCGGGAATCCCCAGGGGTCGTTGGCTCGGGCGTGAAGCTCTGCCATTGTCATCTCTATCATCATACTAATAGCCTAAGCCCATGTATCATCATCGTTGGTCAGCTTTGGCGGGCATTCAGAGATGATTCAGCTGAACCAGGGTAGAGTTTCTCTAGATGACGGTCGCCGCGCGCAAAACTGTTACGCCAAAAACGGGCCTAAGAAACACTTTAGAAAACGTTTGCGGAAGAATATTACAAGCTCTTGTCTGATTGGTCGATCAAATCAATGTTTTACGTCCTCTCGGCCAAAGGCTAAAAACTGATTGGTCAAAAAAAGGTATTATTTTGACCAAATTTTAATGGACCAATCAACAACAAGAAATGTATTCACCCCCTACTAGTTCCAGATAGTTCGCCGCTTGCTCGGTGTTTGGCAAGAACAAAACGTCACGCGAACTATCGGCAAACGAAGTGTGTTTCTTAGACCGTTTTTGCCGATTTCAGCGAGCGCAACGTAACGTTAGACCTTGTGAAACGCCCCCTGGATGAGGAAAAAGGTCCGAATTTCGCCGACAATTTGCTTAGTAGACTAGAATGGGAGGGGGGTGGGGTAACAAAGGCTATATCACCAAAATCTGTCAAGCAAGCTTTATTGAAATCCGTCGCATTAGCTCAATTAGACCTCTGGCCGAAGAAGCCACAAAGACACTTGTCACTTCCTGCATTCTGTCTAGATTATAGTAGTGCAATGTCCTCCTGCTAGGCCTTCCTGCAACCTCTCTTCAACCTCTTCAACGTGTTCAAAATTCCAAAGCGCACCTTGTTTTCAGAGCACCAAAACGCCACCAGACCTTATCAGATCTTTTAATAACGATACACTGGCTCAAAATCGAACACAGAATCAAATACGAGTCTGTCTGCTTCCGCTACACGTGAACATTTTGTCACTCTTTCCCCATGGCAACAAAGTGATATGCAAGTAACCTTCACACACAGACAGACATATGTTTAGACAGACAGACGAGCCAGATGAACAGACACAAGCAGACGCATAGTCAGATAGACAGACGGACAAGGAGATAGACAGACACACGTGCATAAAGACAGACAGACAGACAGACAGACAATACTTGGTGATCAGATAGAAATCTATTATCGGTTCAAATGGCGTGGCTTGGGATTTGCCCTACTTCGGGCCAAATGACCGTATTGTCCTGGAATCAATACCGTTAGTCCCCCCCCCCCCCCCCCAAGCCCCCTCCCCCCAACACCCACCCCCACCCCCCTCCCTCCCTCTCCCTCTCCTTTCCACCCCCCTTGTCTCCCCCAAGTGTCTCCTCCAGCTAGCATCAGGGTCGAGTTTCTCTAGATAACGGTCGCCGCGCGAATAACGCTTACGCCAAACTAAGAAACACTTTAGAAAACGTTTGCGGAAGAATATTACAAGCTCTTGTCTGATTGGTCAAAAAAAATTATTATTTTAAACAAACTTTAATGGACCAATCAACAACAAGAAATGTATTCACCCCCTACTAGTTCCGGATAGTTCGCCGCTTGCTCGGTGTTTGGCAAGAACAAAACGCCACGCGAACTACCGGCAAACGAAGCGTGTTTCTTAGACCGTTTTTGCCGATTTGAGCGAGCGCCACGTAACGTTAGCCCTTGTGAAACGGCCCCCAGGTAGCTACCTCCACGGGTTAGTCATTAAAGACCCACCACGTCACGTGTCAAAATCACGGTTTTCACGTGTTTTCCCTCTTATAGCTAGTAAGAAATCTTAAGAAATGTTCCTAGCATAAGAGGGAATGTGACACGCGACGTGGGGGGGGGGGGGGGTCATTAAAGTTCCACCCACCACCACTATCGTCGTCACTATAGCGTCCTTGCCTTACCATACGTATCTTGCGTGCAGCTTACTGTGCAAGATTGACATCGTTAATCATTAACTACTGTGGGTGGCAGGGGAAAGATTAAAAAAGGAATTAAAAAAAAAAAAAAAGGAGACAAGAATCGCGAAAGAGCTGAGTCTTCAAAATGGCCATTTTGCGTTAGTTATAAGTACTTTATTGTTACTGATGAGTGTGTGTGTGTGTGTGTGTGTGTGTGGTGTGTGTGTGTGTGTGTGTGTGTGTGTGTGTGTGTGTGTGTGTGTGTGTGTGTTGTGTTGTGTGTGTGTGTGTGTGTGTGTGTGTGTGTGTGTGTGTGTGTGTGTGTGTGTGTGTGTGTGTGTGTGTGTGTGTGTGTGTGTGTGTGTGTGTGTGTGTGTGTGTGTGTGTGTGTGTGTGTGTGTGTGTGTGTGTGTGTGTGTGTGTGTGGGTGTGTGTGTGTGTGTGTGTGTGTGTGGTGTGTGTGTGTGTGTGTGTGTGTGTGTGTGTGTGTGTGTGTGTGTGTGTGTGTGTGTGTGTGTGTGTGTGTGTGTGTGTGTGTGTGTGTGTGTGTGTGTGTGTGTGTTGTGTGTGTGTGGGTGTGGGTGTGTGTGTGTATGTGTGTATTGTGGTTGTGTGTGTGTGGGGGTGGGTGTGTGTGTGCGTGCGTGCGTGCGTGCGTGCGTGCGTGTCTGTGTGTGTGCATGTGTGTGTCTGTGTGCGTGCGTGTGTGTGGGGGGGGGAGGGGCGCGTGTAAAGTCTAAATATATCTAAACTCGACTATTTCTGTCTCTCTGCCATAAATAAGTAGGCTACAACTCAGCGGTTTTTCTTTCAAACATTCTAAAGTTTATCGTACAAAAACGGGTCCCAAACGATAGGTCTACATCGAATCCAATACTCCACCCTCTGTGGGGATACCGGGGGGGTCTTTTGTACAAATAGTTCCCCCACCTTCTGGAAGTTCTGTGCTCGGAACTTCCACTAATCTGTCACTCTCTTTGACTCTGCCTTTTCCCTTTGCTTACTGGCATCTGCTATCTTTCTGCCGTACTGGTCCGTTCTCCAGCCTTTTATCAAAAAAACACAGATTTTCTCCAGCTGAAGACGGGCATGCTGGGCCTGACTATGTTTCTTAGTTTGGCGCATAACGGCAGCGTGACGCATTTGCGCTCATATGGCAGGAAACTGTCTGAGCGATCGTAGAAGAAGAATCCAAGACGTTTATTCCTGTTCATATGTCGTAATAAACGCGTCACGTGGTCTGATTGCGATTGATAGACACCCTCTTTATAATACCCAGACGATTTAGTTGAAGAAAGAAAATGTTTTTAAAAAAACTGAAAAATGTATGAAATGAAAGTTTATGTTTAACGTCACAAAATGAATGATTTCTGGTTTATTATATATAGTCTATGCCTAAATGCATCAATATTTCGTGTGGATAACTGCCAGCACTTAAATCGACAAACCGTCGCAGCAGACATGACATTTCAGACAAGGAATGGTAGGTGTTTTTTCTTTTTCTCTGACCACCCACATTCATAATTTTCATAGTGGTACAAAACTTTGAAAGAAACTCGAATTCTCAATGATTTCTATTTGTGCGTGTTCATGTTTCGTGTAAAAACAATCGCGGCAACATTGTAGGTAGACACATTTCATATTCGCCCATCCTGTTTATCCTATTTCCACATAACATTAATAATAATAATAATAATAATAATAAATAAATAAATCTTCTATAGCGCTATTCTCCTGACGCAGCAGGACTCACCGCGCTTTACATGAAAAAAAGTAACTTTACCCCACGCACACAAAAGATATTCAAAATACATGTACTTAAAATTATTTAGAAAAAAAATCGCTTTATCGCACTCACACAACTCACATTTTAAATATCTACATAAAACACGAATAATTTTTTTAAATGCATGTTTTTACGCTTCAGGTTTATTTATTTGTTTTGATATAACACAATCCCACCCCCTCACCCTCCCAAAACAAATGAAAAATGTATCGTCGGCTGTGGTGTTTCCACATAGGTGAAAATAGGATTTTACGCCCTCTGCGGTCTTTCGACCATGTGGGGCATTTCTAAGCACAAAGATGGTGGGAACAATACTGGAGGCAATGCCCGGAGGCAGTGCAACACCAGTAAAGTCCCGATTTTTTTTAACAATACAGATATGCATAGCAGTAACCACGCCTCGGTTAAACCTCATCGGCTATGGTACCGCCACAGTATTTTATGTATAAGTAAAGTGCTTCCACATAATAAAAAAGCACTTTTATACTGATCGCTTCTCGGCCTTTTGGCTAAGACAGTGATTCAGGAACATAATTTTTTGTTTATACCGTGGTTGGTTTGTTCAGCCCGTCGTACATGGCGAAAGCCGATACGCGACGTTAAACTGAACTTCCATCCCAATTTTTAAAAAAGCACGTGTTTTATGCTTACGTTTCAGAGATTCCCTTCGTCAGTACAGAGCCGACTTAACTACCCTTTTGTCCCAAAAGTTGACTTCGTGCAAAATAACTCGAGCACAGCACGTTCTCCTTCTTCATCTGATTTCATTTATGTAAAGCCACTGCAAAGAACACCTTTTGCAAGAGTTAATGCCCTTGGTGGGTGGGGGAAGATGGTTGAGTACAGACCAAACAAGGGAAGGTCAAGATGTGCCACCCCCCCTACCTATCTCGGTTAATTGTATTTTTCCGTTATTGCCTTTCTTACCATACATAAAGCTGTATTTTAGGAACATTTTTAGCTAATAACCTTTTTGGAATACTAACCCTAACCCTAACCCTAGCCCTAACCCTAACCCTACCCCCCACCGTATAAGACGGAAAAACGCAACGAACCACAACTGTGACAAATCGCGGTGTACTGCAGTACATAGTGGGGGGTAGGGTTAGGTTTAGGGGTAGGGTTAGGGTTAGGGTTAGTATTCCAAAAAGGTAATTAGCTAAAAATGTTCCTAAAATACAGCTTTATGTATGGTAAGAAAGGCAAAAACGGAAAAATACAATTAACCGAGAAATGCATGGCTGCCTTTTGCAAGAGTGAATGCCCTTTTGGATACTGACCAACAGGGGAATAATTCTTGCCGTCAATTGCGTTAATAACCCTACTTGCAGTGGCCAATATGAAGGCCCACTCGGATATTTCAAAAGCCGCCTCGGACGACCCGACCCACTCGGATTAAAGACCCTGCACGTCACGTGTCACATTCCCTCTTCTGCTAGGAATATTTATTACTAGCTATAAGAGGGAAAGCACGTGAAAACCGTGATTTTGACACGTGACGTGCGGTGTCTTTAAACAGTTACTGGTTGTGACCTCTTCACATTTATCCTTTCTTTTGACAGAGCCTGAAGAACTCACAAACGGAAGTTTTGGTCGGATGAAACCCTTCCAACCAGGTCTGAAGGCACTGGCGACTGCGCCATTTACTTCCTACTCGCTCAGGCAGTTGTGGGAAAACAGCCGATGCTTGCTGAGAGTGTGAAAGCCACGCACGGCCACGACTAAATTAAATGAAGTTCACAAATGTATCTTCTTCCAACTAAAAAGGTTGGATAATGTGAGGCGGCTTTAATGTGTGTGATGCGTTCGTCGTGTCAAGACCCCCAAATACAGTCATCATGGGTGCAACTTAAGCAGTTAACACACACGCACGCACGCGCACACGCACACACGCACACACACACACAAACATACATATATTTACATATATTTCTGGCTGGTTGATGTGAAGATTATGTCTTTCAGTGTGTGACTAGAAAAAGCTGTAGAAACAGCGAAAATTTGTCTGCCTAAAAGGTTTTAATACAAGTTGTTTTACAAAGACATCACTGGTTTTGTTGTTATTCCTTTTATATATACTTACATATATATACACACACACACATACACGCACTCATACACACACGCACACGCACACGCACGCACACGCACGCACACGCACACGCACGCACACGCACGCACACGCACACGCACGCACACACACACACACACACACACACACACACACACACACACACACACACACACACACACACACACACACACTTGGAGAGAACAATAGAAGTTTAATCCAACAGTGGAGAACCGACAAGACGAGAGAGAGCCAGGCGGGGAGAAAATGGCAGACAACAGTAGGAGCGGATTAGAAGCAGATTTCACTAACGGTTCAAAAGTGGTGGGCTCAGGATTTGACCCTGTGTGGACCAAAAGAAGAAAAGAATATTCAATATTATGAATGTCTCTCACTCGCATTCCTCATCACCATCGTCATCACCATCCTCCCAGCTTACATCATTTTATCATCCCCCTCCCCTCTCTTTATCCGCCTATATATATATAATTTTTTTTTTTAACCAAAATTAATCTTAATGGACCAATCAACAACAAGAAATGCGTTAACCTCATGCTGCCATTATCAATCTCGTTCTCGCGAGACGAAATAAATTAAAGAAAAAGCAAGTCACGTGACAGTTTTAGGCGAGCTTGCTTTGGAAGAGAATCAGAACGCGAAAAGGCAAATCACGTGATAGTTTTAGGCGAGCTTGCTTTGGAAGAGGATCAGGGCGCTCGCGAAGCTATCAGCAAACGATGGCGTTTCTTAGGACTGTTCTTGCCGAATTGTGTGAACTGTTACGAACGCCCGCCTTTGTGAAACTGTCTCAGCTTTCTCTGGGTGCTTTCACGCCACTAGGCTACTCTGTATTAGTATCCTACCAGACACATAGTCCCCTCCTGTTACGGTCAACTCGGATATTGACGTAATCAATCTTCAACCAGAGGTCCAACAACAACAAAAAGATAAGAAAAGGAAGGAAAAGAGGAGGTCTAGGTTTGGAACTGGAAGTTGAAAATGGCGACCTTCAAATACTGAAATCCGTTTAAAGACCCACCAGATCACGTGTCAAAATCACGGGTTTCACGTGTTTTCCCTCTTATAGCAGGTAAGAAATCTTGTTTTGACCAGGTTTGACTCCCATCTAAGCGAACATTATTTTAAAGAGCAGCCTCAATTTGAAGATGGGGGATTTTGTATGTGGGTCACAACTACCCAGAAAAAAAACTAGGGACTTAATCGTGGTGGGTCAGTGGGTCTTTAAGGTCCTCCGACCTGGAACAGGCACATGTGGGACGTTTTTAAATGCATAGATGTGGGACGATCCTGGAGGTACTGCAATACCAGGAAAGTCTAGAATTTAGATATTGGCTCACTTGATGCTGAGTTCGAGTATCAAAAACAATATTGAGGTTTTTGTCTACTTGCATTTTTAATGGCGGTTTCTGTTCTGATCTTATAGCTTATAATCTAACTAAGCCGTGTAAAAGACTATATTTATTTGTAATGGCGGTTTCTGTTCTGATCTTATAGCTTATAATCTAACTAAGCCGTGTAAAAGACTATATTTATTTGTAATGGCGGTTTCTGTTCTGATCTTATAGCTTATAATCTAACTAAGCCGTGTAAAAGACTATATTTATTTGTAATGGCGGTTTCTGTTCTGATCTTATAGCTTATAATCTAACTAAGCCGTGTAAAAGACTATATTTATTTGTAATGGCGGTTTCTGTTCTGATCTTATAGCTTATAATCTAACTAAGCCGTGTAAAAGACTATATTTATTTGTAATGGCGGTTTCTGTTCTGATCTTATAGCTTATAATCTAACTAAGCCGTGTAAAAGACTATATTTATTTGTAATGGCGGTTTCTGTTCTGATCTTATAGCTTATAATCTAACTAAACCGTGTAAAAGACTATATTTATTTGTAATGGCGGTTTCTGTTCTGATCTTATAGCTTATAATCTAACTAAGCCGTGTAAAAGACTATATTTATTTGTAATGGCGGTTTCTGTTCTGATCTTATAGCTTATAATCTAACTAAGCCGTGTAAAAGACTATATTTATTTGTAATGGCGGTTTCTGTTCTGATCTTATAGCTTATAATCTAACTAAGCCGTGTAAAAGACTATATTTATTTGTAATGGCGGTTTCTGTTCTGATCTTATAGCTTATAATCTAACTAAGCCGTGTAAAAGACTATATTTATTTGTAATGGCGGTTTCTGTTCTGATCTTATAGCTTATAATCTAACTAAACCGTGTAAAAGACTATATTTATTTGTAATGGCGGTTTCTGTTCTGATCTTATAGCTTATAATCTAACTAAGCCGTGTAAAAGACTATATTTATTTGTAATGGCGGTTTCTGTTCTGATCTTATAGCTTATAATCTAACTAAGCCGTGTAAAAGACTATATTTATTTGTAATGGCGGTTTCTGTTCTGATCTTATAGCTTATAATCTAACTAAGCCGTGTAAAAGACTATATTTATTTGTAATGGCGGTTTCTGTTCTGATCTTATAGCTTATAATCTAACTAAGCCGTGTAAAAGACTATATTTATTTGTAATGGCGGTTTCTGTTCTGATCTTATAGCTTATAATCTAACTAAGCCGTGTAAAAGACTATATTTATTTGTAATGGCGGTTTCTGTTCTGATCTTATAGCTTATAATCTAACTAAACCGTGTAAAAGACTATATTTATTTGTAATGGCGGTTTCTGTTCTGATCTTATAGCTTATAATCTAACTAAACCGTGTAAAAGACTATATTTATTTGTAATGGCGGTTTCTGTTCTGATCTTATAGCTTATAATCTAACTAAGCCGTGTAAAAGACTATATTTATTTGTAATGGCGGTTTCTGTTCTGATCTTATAGCTTATAATCTAACTAAGCCGTGTAAAAGACTATATTTATTTGTAATGGCGGTTTCTGTTCTGATCTTATAGCTTATAATCTAACTAAGCCGTGTAAAAGACTATATTTATTTGTAATGGCGGTTTCTGTTCTGATCTTATAGCTTATAATCTAACTAAACCGTGTAAAAGACTATATTTATTTGTAATGGCGGTTTCTGTTCTGATCTTATAGCTTATAATCTAACTAAGCCGTGTAAAAGACTATATTTATTTGTAATGGCGGTTTCTGTTCTGATCTTATAGCTTATAATCTAACTAAGCCGTGTAAAAGACTATATTTATTTGTAATGGCGGTTTCTGTTCTGATCTTATAGCTTATAATCTAACTAAGCCGTGTAAAAGACTATATTTATTTGTAATGGCGGTTTCTGTTCTGATCTTATAGCTTATAATCTAACTAAGCCGTGTAAAAGACTATATTTATTTGTAATGGCGGTTTCTGTTCTGATCTTATAGCTTATAATCTAACTAAACCGTGTAAAAGACTATATTTATTTGTAATGGCGGTTTCTGTTCTGATCTTATAGCTTGTAATCTAACTAATCCGTGTAGAAGACTATGTTTATTTGCAATCACAAGAATTACTATGAGCTTAATCCTTTGGGGGGGTTTAAACGACGTCCTGCTTTCTGTTCAATGGTTGCCTGAAGTCTGAAGTTTGTTTTACGTCCTCCCGGCACAAAGCCATATGGGACATTTCTTTGAATTAAGTTAGATTGTCATTTTTAATAGAGTTGGGAATTCAATGGTTGTGATTTTAATCTTTAAAAAAAAGTCCTCATGTTGTTAGTGTTACGTACCGTAATGCAATCTCCAGTAACATTATTCAGGAGGATATAGGCCCTATATCAAAGGACTCCGTTTGTCTGTTGTTCTTCAGGGCAGCTTTAGAACACAATTAATTTTAGATAAATAAAAAGTATACATATTATACAGAAACTGACTAGCTTTCGGGTAGGTAGGTAAACACACTCCAAAATTTTCGATCAGCTGTAACTTTTGATCTAATAAAGATTTACACATACTTTTGTTTTTTGCAGTGTGTTGTGCTTGAAATGTATTTTTATGTTATGAAGGTTTTAACATTGATATGGTTCATATATTTTTTAATGGGCTGCCAGTAGATACTCAAAGTTCTTTCTAATGTTCATACTGTTATCTTCTGTTGTCAGCTTCATTTCCAAAAGTTCATCAACGGGTAGGTTTTGCTGTTATTGTTGTTGTTGTTGTTGTTGTTGTTGTTGTTGTTGTTGCTTCGCCAGCGCAGCCCTTTTTCAATCGCGTTATTACGGTATTCGTTATCATATCTAGTTTCATATTCTCCACCCAACCAGGCTCTATGGCTTACTTTATCTTTAGAGAAGAAAAACCAAAGATGGACAGGATTTGGTTAGCATCCAGTTTTGCACCACAGCGCCTGTTTCATTTCTCCCTCTGCTGAAGCCGCTGTCATCAGAAATACGTAGCTATCGTGAAATAAGTACCCTTCAAAAGCGCACTAGAGCCATTCTTCTTTCATGTGATAAATAAGTCAACTGTTATTTACAATATAGATATTTAAGTGCTCAATCTACACGGAAAGAACCAAGAAATAGAGCGGGAGGGTGGGAATCTACATTTTTGCCGAGAAATCGATATACAAAGCCATGTCACTTAGTTTCGTATTTTTGCAAAAAAATATTAGAAAAATATCCCAGACCTCAGTATTTCATGATGAATCTTCTGTTCTTCCTGCATGCCACAAGACATCTCTGAATGTATTTAGGGGCGAATCTTTCCCAAACAATTTGAAAGAGGAAAAGAGTATTTATTTCATGGGTAAAATATTTTATGCAACACCGGTAACGGGTGTGCAACGAATGCTACCCAGCGATTCTGCTCCCCGGGTTCATAGTGATGATAGGGGGGATCATGCCAGAGCTTCACAGCCCATCAAAACACCCCCACGGGAGAATCCAGCACTGTGTATTGTGGTGAATATTTATGGAAGAGAGAGAGAGAGAGAGAGAGAGAGAGAGAGAGAGAGAGAGAGAGAGAGAGAGAGAGAGAGAGAGAGAGAGAGAGAGAGAGAGAGAGAGAGAGAGAGAGAGAGAGAGAGAGAGAGAGAGAGAGAGAGAGAGAGAGAGAGAGAGAGAGAGAGAGAGAGAGAGAGAGAGGACAGAATGGGGTGGGGGCTGAAACGTGAAGAGCATCACTTTTTTTCTGTGGATGCAGACGAGCAATGTGTGCTGATCATGTCCCTGTGCGTATGCGGTTGTCCTCTGTATAATGATTCGGGTCCAGTGAAATATCCCTTTGTTACCAACGCTAGCATTCCTCGTGTCCCACTGTACGGGCGATGCTCAAAAGCGCGGATTTCTGATCCGGATATATTTCCAAAGCGCGTATAAACCCATGGTACGAAAGCGCGGAAGGTGACCTACCAGAAAATGAGTGTGGAGCACGGGAGACACGAGAAATGCAACTCGGCCAGCCGATTATGACAACAATCAGCAATGGTGGTACAGGCTAGTTTGTCACAATGGCACTTATTTCGAACTGACAATGACATGACATACTGATCCCAGTGACAATGGAACACAACCACGACGGCAACGGTGGGGTGAATTGGTGGGTGGGGGTTGAATATTTGTGCTCAAAATTGTAAAAAAGAAAAATCCGCGCGTACGTATACCGATTTGACGCGCTTTCGTAACAAAACATCCGCGCTTCTGATATGCCAATGCGCGCTTTCGTAAATCTCGCCCCTCTCCACTCTCTATTGTTTCCCTGTTAGTGGTCATGAGTAATACTTTTGGCTCACTCGTGCTAACAAAGTGAACACGAAGTGAGTCTATAGTATGATAGTTGTTCGGTTGTGTGTCTGTGTGAATATGTATGTGTGTGTGTGTGTGTGTGTGTGTGTGTGTGTCTGTTCCCCCGTGATTGAGGCTCCACTCTCTTTCTCTTCTGTCTCTCTTGCCTTTAGGTCTGTTTCTGCTGTATACCGTTTATGTCAAACGTGTGTGCTCGCTTTGTATTGCATTTTTGTTTGAATGCGTTATGAATGCTAACGTGTGTGTGCGCTTTGATTTGATTTATATCAAGATTCAGCGCCGTATAAATACTGTATGTTGTTGTTGTTGTTGTGTGTGTGTGTGTGTGTGTGTGTGTGTGTGTGTGTGTGTGTGTGTGTGTGTGTGTGTGTGTGTGTGTGTGTGTGTGTGTGTGTGTGTGTGTGTGTGTGTGTGTGTGTGTGTGTGTGTGTGTGTGTGTGTGTGTGTGCGTGTGCGTGTGTGTGTGTGTGTGTGTGTGTGTTGCGTCCGAGGTCTAATCTCCAAACTTTAACGTTGGCATTTTCTCGGGAAACAGAAGGCGCACATAGTGCAAACTTTGCATACACATAGATGTTTATGCAAGCTTCTAAACAATAATGATTTGAATAATTAAATGCTTAAAACAACACTATAAACAGATAACGAACAGATAACATTTTAGATTAGTGGGTTAGAGAGTACTCAACAGGCAACATGAGTTAAGAAACTCTTCAACACTGAAAGCCTCGATAGCTCATTGGTAGAGTGTCTGTCTGTCATGCCAATGGTTCCGGGTTCGATTCTCGGCACGGGCACTTTTTTTGCTTTCTTTTTTAAAGTTGTATCTATTAACGATAGTTTCATTTGTACATTGAAATGTTATTGGTAATCTTGTACTTTCGACACCCCCTCAATCTTTGTTTGTCGTTGTGCCTGTTCGAGTGAGCCTTGAAGGCTTTGCCTCTTGTTAATAAAACGTTTTTGTTCTTCTTTGCGTTAGGTCGCATCCTGATCGATTGTCTTCCTTTTTTAAAATTTGAAGCAAGAAAGCACAAAAATAAACATTTGGAATATATGACTAGAATAATAACAAATGCCAAAATACCAAATACATATAAAGTAAAGTTTCTTGTAACATAAATACTTTGTTTTTTAAATCTTGTTGTAGACACGAAATGAGACAATAGACCCAGATCAGATCATCCTTCAAAGACCACATTTTTATTACGACTTGGCCAAGTGAAACATGTGAACCGAAATATAAAAAAAATCGGTGTTCGGGTTTTTTTGCGATGAAATTATAAACTAGCACACGAAGCACTTTTGTTCCAAATAAAACAAAAAATGCTATTTTATCCTTATAGAACCTACACAAAACATAGGCTATCCCAGACTACCCACAGCAAGGCACGAGGCATCCACCCACTGCCCCAAATGCAAACCCAAGTCGATAGAGACAAAGACAAAGGGGGGGGGGTTTAACCCTCTCACCGCCAGCCATTTTTCAGCAACAAAAAATACCATTAAACTTAACTGGGTAGAGAAATATATATACGGGAAGACGGGGTAAAAAGCGCATGGGCGGGTAAGAAGCCCATCCCAATTATCTCTTGAAATGAAGCAAATTTCAGTCTCATTTTGCCCATGAGACGAGCGTTAATGTCTAGCATTCGTCTTATGAGCAAATTTGACTGAAATTTTCTTTATTTCATGAGATAATTGGGGTGGGCTTCTTACCCGCCCATGCGCTTTTTACCCTGTCTTCCCCTAGCTGTAATATTGTGAATTCCTCTGTGACATGTATAACATTAGGCCTATCCTTACCTCCTAAAATTAAGAAAAAAAGGACTTCAGATAATAGGCCCTGATTTGATGCCTTTTAGTGACATGGGTTTTAAAACATTATTGTGGTGCATAAATTGGCGGTGAAAGGGTTAAATTAAGACTGATTAAAAATACAGTGTGGGCCTACGTGAGGCAGAAATGAATGCAGCGGTGTAAGTAATAAGAAGAGTTATTAAGATGTCCATATAAGAAAAAGTATTCTACGAGGCGCAGAAAATAGCGCAAAGCAGAGACTTACAAAACGAGTGAGAAAGGACCACCCGAAGGTGCTGATGGGACCCATAGACGCGCAGGTCCCCACCTGCCCTACAAACACAAGAGCAGCCCCCGCAAAGCAGAGACTTAGAAACGAAACAGAACGGCAGCAGAAAGTAGGAAGAGATATGGACAGTTCTGGGACATGACACCTCTACATGACATTGCATGACATGACATAACGTTACATCACAACCTAGAAATGAGACAATGACAGCAGACAGGAGGAAGAGATATGGACAGCACTGGGACATGACACCTCTACATGACATTACATGACGTGACATAACGTTACATCACAACCTAGAAATGAGACAATGACAGCAGACAGGAGGAAGAGATATGGACAGTTCTGGGACATGACACCTCTACATGACATTGCATGACGTGACATAACGTTGCATCACAACCTAGAAATGAGACAATGACAGCAGACAGGAGGAAGAGATATGGACAGTTCTGGGACATGACACCTCTACATGACATTGCATGACGTGACATAACGTTGCATCACAACCTAGAAATGAGACAATGACAGCAGACAGGAGGAAGAGATATGCACAGCACTGGGACATGACACCTCTACATGACATTGCATGACGTGACATAACGTTACATCACAACCTAGAAATGAGACAATGACAGCAGAAAGTAGGAAGAGATATGCACAGCACTGGGACATGACACCTCTACATGACATTGCATGACGTGACATAACGTTACATCACAACCTAGAAATGAGACAATGACAGCAGACAGGAGGAAGAGATATGGACAGTTCTGGGACATGACACCTCTACATGACATTACATGACGTGACATAACGTTACATCACAACCTAGAAATGAGACAATGACAGCAGAAAGTAGGAAGAGATATGGACAGTTCTGGGACATGACACCTCTACATGACATTGCATGACGTGACATAACGTTGCATCACAACCTAGAAATGAGACAATGACAGCAGAAAGTAGGAAGAGATATGCACAGCACTGGGACATGACACCTCTACATGACATTGCATGACGTGACATAACGTTACATCACAACCTAGAAATGAGACAATGACAGCAGAAAGTAGGAAGAGATATGCACAGCACTGGGACATGACACCTCTACATGACATTACATGACGTGACATAACGTTACATCACAACCTAGAAATGAGACAATGACAGCAGAAAGTAGGAAGAGATATGGACAGTTCTGGGACATGACACCTCTACATGACATTGCATGACGTGACATAACGTTACATCACAACCTAGAAATGAGACAATGACAGCAGAAAGTAGGAAGAGATATGCACAGCACTGGGACATGACACCTCTACATGACATTGCATGACGTGACATAACATTACATCACAACCTAGAAATGAGACAATGACAGCAGAAAGTAGGAAGAGATATGGACAGTTCTGGGACATGACACCTCTACATGACATTGCATGACGTGACATAACGTTACATCACATCCTAGAAATGAGACAATGACAGCAGACAGGAGGAAGAGATATGGACAGTTCTGGGACATGACACCTCTACATGACATTGCATGACGTGACATAACGTTACATCACAACCTAGAAATGAGACAATGACAGCAGACAGGAGGAAGAGATATGGACAGTTCTGGGACATGACACCTCTACATGACATTACATGACGTGACATAACGTTACATCACAACCTAGAAATGAGACAATGACAGCAGACAGGAGGAAGAGATATGGACAGTTCTGGGACATGACACCTCTACATGACATTGCATGACGTGACATAACGTTACATCACAACCTAGAAATGAGACAATGACAGCAGAAAGTAGGAAGAGATATGGACAGTTCTGGGACATGACACCTCTACATGACATTACATGACGTGACATAACGTTACATCACAACCTAGAAATGAGACAATGACAGCAGAAAGTAGGAAGAGATATGGACAGTTCTGGGACATGACACCTCTACATGACATTGCATGACGTGACATAACGTTACATCACATCCTAGAAATGAGACAATGACAGCAGAAAGTAGGAAGAGATATGGACAGTTCTGGGACATGACACCTCTACATGACATTGCACAACATGACATTACATGACATTACACAACCTTATCTTAGTATTTGGCATTTGCTATTTGGTCTATTCTAGCCACAGATACTTATCTCTGTGAAATTCGGGCTGCACTCCCCCGGAGAGCGCGTCGCCGCAAGCGCAGCGCCCAGCCATTTTCTTGAGGGGGGACAAGGTGGGGGCAGACTTGCGAAATCTAGCTATCAATTTGGCCATACCAGGCAGCGGGATTCCCCCCTGCCCTTACCGACTTTTAACTGCCGTGGGATTTGTACGTGCGCATAGCGCACGGGTCAGACTAGCTTTAAGTCCGAAGGACTGGACGTTCAGTTCGACTTTCCTGTCGAAGTAGAAAGAAAGGGTGAGGCCGGGATTCGAACCCGGTGTCATTCACTCACCGTCTGCAAGTCAAGGCATTGCAATCGGCAGGCGAACGTCTTAACCACCACTCCTTCCTTCCTTCCTTATGTTACATTACATAACATGACATGTAACATGACTTTATGTAACATGGCGTTATGCAACATAACATTATGTAACATGACATTGCATAACATGGCATTATGTAACATGACTTTATGTAACATTACATTATGTAACACGACATTGTGCAACATGACAGTATGTAACATGACGCTATGTAACATGACTTTATGTAACATGACATTACATAACATGACATTATGTAACATGACTTTGTGCAACATGACATTACAAACATAACATTATGTAAAACATGACATTATGTAACATGGCATTATGTAAGATGACATTATGTAAACATGACATTATGTAACATGACGTTATGCAACATGTCATTATGTAACGTGACATTATGTAACAATACGTTATGGACCATGGTGTTACGTAACATGACGTTACGCAACATGACACTACGTAACATGACGTTATGTAACATGACATTATGTGACATGACATTATGTGACATGCCGTTATGTAACATGACATTATGCGACATGACATGACATTACCCTACACGACATGACATGACATGACAACGCTCACCTTTCCGCGGCCGCAGCAGAACATGCCGAAGAGCATGCGCGGAGCAAGAGCGAGAAGCACGCCCTCCACCAGCATGAAGCCGAGCCGCTAGCACGTGCAGGTCACGTGTTCATAGCCCGCTAGCCAATCGCTGGCCTCCCACAACACCACGTGACGACCGTATCTCGCTCGTATCCAATCATCGGCCTTGCGGGCCGCAGACGCCTTGAGGACCTCGCCACGTATCCCCTCCCCCCATAGTTCTGGCTTGGTTCATCGTTCAGTGGTGCGATTTCCGAGCCCACATCATCCCCTAAAACCACTGACCGTGTTTGTCCGTTTCATCGTAACTTTGTTTGGTTCGTCGTAATCAGGCTTTATTTATATTGGAGTTTCTCTGCCCCTGTCTCGTGCACCTGCATAAGATTATCGCCCTTGCCTGTCACGAAGTAGTATCATACAGCCACAGAAAAAAACATTATCTCGGCATTACGTGGCATGGTCAATTCAGTCCTATTATTATCGCACTTTCGTGTCGCCCAAAAGTAGTATAAAGCCTCATTACTTTATCTGTAGGCTTTCACCTATGCGTATCATCGAGATAACCGACAAATAAGTTTAACAAATGATGAGAGTAAAGCACATATCAGCAGGGGGTTTTTCTTCTTCAAGAGCGTATTTGTGGGTTTATAACATGGTAATGGATAAGTTATCAAGATGTTGTATAAAGATCTTCATCGACTGAAACTCGTAGGTAGCGCGATCCGCAGCCAATGGACTGACTCCATTGGTATAAGAAAAAGATCCTGAGTGAAGGTAGCCTGAACAGCAGGAAGACAGAGTTGGAATCTTTCATGCAACACCTTCGTGTGCCTTGTTTTCCCCGACACTGAAGATAATATACCATGCACACATCACAAACTACAATTTATTATTATAAACGACGCAGGTAGTTATGTCATGTCACGAACAGGTAAAAGCAATGGGGTGTGAGAGTCGTTTTTGTTACTAAAAACAGTGTGGTTAGCAGAGTTGCCATTTTATAAATCATACCAAATGTTTACAATACGCAGTGTTTATTATCAATTTGCGTAGGTTAAGGATATGTGGCAATCTTACTTAGTGTCTTTTTTTGTCCAGTGCCAAGACTGTAGTATTATTTTGAATTAAAATAGCAAAGAATGTTATAATGTTGACCATCCATCAGTGTCCGAAACATAAATAATCTCATATTTATCACAGAAGTCACAAACTCGCCATTACTATGTCATTGGTATGACAAAACTGTCAACAAACTCGGTTCTCTTTTCCCCCACACATTGTTCGAAGATTTGGTCTTTCAGTGCATATGTATATATTTGTTTAAATCCAATTATCTATAACGTACTGCTGAAATAATTATTGCTGAACCTGAGATCACAAATGCTGCTCTTTTGTTGCTTTTACAACATTTATTGTAAACAACGAGAAAAAACATCGATTGGAAAATAATAAATGAAAGATGGACGTATGAAACAATATGATCGTCAAGTAGACACACACCTTTTGATTAAAAACAAAGAAGTCCACGCAGTTCCTTTTTTCCAATATTCCGTTTTTTGCTAACACCTTTGCCTCAGGAGACACTGGTTTTGAAATGAGCCAAGACCAGTACGGAGTGTTTTACACCAACATGACAAAAACTCACGTAATCATTTCTCACGCAGTGCCCTTCCCCTCAGTTTCCATGCCTTATTATTAAACAGAATACCCCCTCTCACCCTAATCGTCACGCTTATCGGCCACTGCAAAGAACATCTTTTGCAAGAGTGCATGCCCTTGGTGGGTGGGGGAAGATGGTTGAGTACTGACCAAACAAGGGAATAACTCTCGCCAATAACCCTATTTGATACCCCTTAATGGCTGCTTTTGCAAGAGTGAATGTCCTTTTGGATACTGATCAACAAGGGATTAACTCTTGCCGTCAAGGGCGTTAATAACCCTACTTGCTGTGGCCAATAGAGTCAACTTTTGACACGTGTGTGAACAGCAAGTTAAACAATGCCCGGATGTAGGTAACTCCACCTGTAGGTCCTGATCTCGCTTCAAACCCCCAGCTAATCCGGCGTTGGTACGGAAACCACTTCGCACCTGAAACACAAGACATAAAGGAACAATTAAAACATACAGCCTTAATTACAGTAATCATTTTTTATATAACTTTTAGAACATTTTGATGATATCCACAAAAAACATACAAAATATTATGCTTTGCATTTGGTTTAAATAGCATTTTTATTCTCGAAGGCCACAAACGCTTTGCGTTTCTCTGATTGTTTGTCGCAAATTAACTTCTAGCTGAAAAGAGTGGAAAAAAATATATTTAAATTAAATTTGGTAGGAAGGGGGTGGCGGACGGGGGCGATGTTGGGCATCACCTACAAATGGTGCATTTTAATTGTAGTTAGTCAGGGTTGGATTTCCCATATTATAGTAGCTCTATCTGTGTCCTTTTTGTTGAGTTGGCAGATTTTAGTATTGTAGTTGTTGTTTGTTTGTTTTTTGAAACAACTGGTTATCTTAATTATAAAAAAATTAAAAAAATAAAGACAGACAAGGGCGTCGCCGAGCGGCAGACATGTCCGTCACCAGCAATGCCACGCACTTGCGACACCCCGTAGAGTGTCACATCCTGACACAAAATTGGAAGGGATTCTGTCTTCTAGTTCACGAGATACAGCTTGAAGAAGAAACATATAGCGCAAAGAAGGACATTTCGGTTTTCAAGGTCACACTTCAAGGTCAAGGTCAGCATGGTGATAATTTATGCTCGGATGTTTTCTTCTCTAGGGTATACAGTACCACACACAATCTGAAGCGCTTCTGTCAAGTACGAATGTGGAAAATATGGCTTAAAACCCAATATGTAGACCCCTACCACTTTCAAGGCCTACTGATCGCCCGGACCGTGACCTTGACCTTGATCGGTATGCCACCATCCGAACGGGCATAAGCCAAAGTACCTTCATGCCAAATTTGAAGACTCTAACACTAACGGTGTGGGAGTTATGGCCCCTGAAAGATTTTCGGTCGCCAAGGTCAAGGTCACGACGGCAATATGGTTTGCGCGGATGCTTTCCTCTCATGGTGACACACCAGCACACAAAATTGGACGTGATTCTGTCAACCCGTTCGAAAGATATCCTTGGGACAGACAGAAGGAGAAAAAATGACCCTCCGATTTTCAGGCTCCAGCGATCTTTTTGACCTTGACCTTGACCTTGATCGGTATGCCATCATCAGAACGGGCATAAGCCAAACCACCTTCATACCAAGTTTCAACATCCTATGTTGATCGGTGCCCGAGATATGGCTAAAAATAGATTTTCGGTTTTCAAGGTCGTACGTCAAGGTGAAGGTCACGACGGCAAAATGGTTTGCGCCGATCTCTTCCTATTAAGGAGGCACACCTTCACACAAAATTTGACGCGATTCGGTCAAGCGGTTCGGGAGATATCCTTGGGACAGACAGGGGGAAAAAAAGAGAAAAAAAAAGAAAAAAAAATACAAACCAGCCCATCGCAAAGTCCGTTACCTTCGGTGACGGACAAAAAGGAAAAAGAAACACGTTAACCTTTGGCTTTATCGAAGTCGTATGTTGAAAACAAGAATTGTTTTTTTATAATCATTGTATTTCTGAGGGCTCATGCTCTTTCATGAGCTTTTGGATCGTAAACACGTTTGCTCAAATGACCTCTCTGAAATTCTACCGTGTATCATCAGCGCTTTCTTTCTTTTTTTAGTTGCTTTCTTATTTCCAAGGCCTCAATACACGTGAATATTTTTCACTCTTTCCCCATGGCAAAACGGTGATACGCAAGTGGATTTCACGACTGGCATATCATTGCGTTGACATGGGGAAAGGGGTGAAAAATGTTGACGTGCATT
>CM065681.1:88994039-89001539 GCA_017654935.2 Phymorhynchus buccinoides
CAGACCGGAGGACGTTAAACAGATTTTGTTCTTCATAGCACTAGCAGCAGATTACTTTAGTTACTAGCTGACGACTGATGGTTGGTTGATGGTTCGTCCCACGTGTGCTGTTTCGCAGCGGAGTGGACGTAAAAACTAACTTTCGTTCAGCACTAGCAGCAGCAACCATAAGCTTGCTTAGTCGGCCTTTTCGTTGTCATCTCCGTGAGTTTTCTCTTAGGTTTTGCTGTCGGTTAGGTGGTGTTCTTTCCCTGTGGTGGTGTTTCTCCTGGCGTTTTGCTGTCGGTTAGGTGGTGTTCTTTCCCTGTGGTGGAGTTTCTCCTGGCGTTTTGCTGTCGGTTAGGTGGTGTTATTTTCCTGTGGTGGTGTTTCTCCTGGCCGTTTTGTTGTCGGTTAGGTGGTGTGCTGTCGGTTAGATGGTGTTCTTTCCCTGTGGTGGTGTTTCTCCTGTGGTGGTGTTTCTCCTGGTGTTTCTCCTGGCGTTTTGCTGTCGGTTAGGTGGTGTTATTTCCCTGTGGTGGTGTTTCTCCTGGCGTTTTGCTGTCGGTTAGGTGGTGTTATTTCCCTGTGGTGGTGTTTCTCCTGGCGTTTTGCTGTCGGTTAGGTGGTGTTATTTCCCTGTGGTGGTGTTTCTCCTGGCGTTTTGCTGTCGGTTAGGTGGTGTTCTTTCCCTGTGGTGGTGTTTCTCCTGGCGTTTTGCTGTCGGTTAGGTGGTGTTATTTTCCTGTGGTGGTGTTTCTCCTGGCGTTTTGCTGTCGGTTAGGTGGTGTTATTTCCCTGTGGTGGTGTTTCTCCTGGCGTTTTGTTGTCGGTTAGGTGGTGTTATTTCCCTGTGGTGGTGTTTCTCCTGGCGTTTTGCTGTCGGTTAGGTGGTGTTCTTTCCCTGTGGTGGAGTTTCTCCTGGCGTTTTGCTGTCGGTTAGGTGGTGTTATTTTCCTGTGGTGGTGTTTCTCCTGGCGTTTTGTTGTCGGTTAGGTGGTGTTCTTTCCCTGTGGTGGTGTTTCTCCTGGAGGTTTGCTGTCGGTTAGGTGGTGTTATTTCCCTGTGGTGGTGTTTCTCCTGGCGTTTTGCTGTCGGTTAGGTGGTGTTCTTTCCCTGTGGTGGTGTTTCTCCTGGCGTTTTGCTGTCGGTTAGGTGGTGTTATTTCCCTGTGGTGGTGTTTCTCCTGGCGTTTTGCTGTCGGTTAGGTGGTGTTATTTCCCTGTGGTGGTGTTTCTCCTGGCGTTTTGTTGTCGGTTAGGTGGTGTTATTTCCCTGTGGTGGTGTTTCTCCTGGCGTTTTGCTGTCGGTTAGGTGGTGTTCTTTCCCTGTGGTGGTGTTTTCCTGGCGTTTTGCTGTCGGTTAGGTGGTGTTATTTTCCTGTGGTGGTGTTTCTCCTGGCGTTTTGCTGTCGGTTAGGTGGTGTTATTTCCCTGTGGTGGTGTTTCTCCTGGCGTTTTGCTGTCGGTTAGGTGGTGTTATTTCCCTGTGGTGGTGTTTCTCCTGGCGCTGTTTGCTGTCGGTTGGCGTTTTGCTGTCGGTTAGGTGGTGTTATTTCCCTGTGGTGGGTGCTGTCGGTTAGGTGGTGTTCTTTCCCTGTGGTGGTGTTTCTCCTGGCGTTTTGTGTCGGTTAGGTGGTGTTCTTTCCCTGTGGTGGTGTTTCTCCTGGCGTTTTGCTGTCGGTTAGGTGGTGTTCTTTCCCTGTGGTGGTGTTTCTCCTGGCGTGTTATTTCCCTGTTTGTTTCTCCTGTCGGTTAGGTGGTGTTATTTCCCTGTGGTGGTGTTTCTCCTGGCGTTTTTGTCGGTTAGGTGGTGTTCTTTCCCTGTGGTGGTGTTTCTCCTTTTGTGTCGGTTAGGTGGTGTTCTTTCCCTGTGGTGGTGTTTTTCCTGGCGGTTTGCTGTCGGTTAGGTGGTGTTATTTCCCTGTGGTGGTGTTTCTCCTGGCGTTTTGCTGTCGGTTAGGTGGTGTTATTTCCCTGTGGTGGTGTTTCTCCTGGCGTTTTGCTGTCGGTTAGGTGGTGTTCTTTCCCTGTGGTGGTGTTTTTCCTGCTGTGGCTGTGCTTGGTTTGTGTGTTGTTGTTGTTGTTTCGTTTTGGGGGGTAATATTCACATTTCTTCCCGTCAAGAACGATAATTTGTACCAGAAATAAAATGTAAATATTGCCTTGTTGGTTTTGCAGACAGCAGGGCACATGAATATCGTCATGAAAGTAAAAGATATTATTATTATTATTACTATTATTGTTATTATTATTATTATTACTGAGGTATCTTAGAAGTTCAACTTCACATGACTATAAAATCAAAAGTGAAAAAAGCTATTTGAATTATGTGTTCTGTGTCTTTATAAAGAAAGTTAGCTCTATCTTCGGAAACAAACTAGAACGCAAATCATTTTCTCCTAAACTGTCCCCTTTATCAACAAGCTCCGTATCCAGACAATACAGTTATTACCGGAAAATGTAAAAACAGATGTTACAGTGTTATTGTTTGGCAGTCTAAGCAAAAAAACACAAATAGAAAATACGCAAATAATCTCTACAGTTTGTAAATTCGTTCAGCTATCAAAGAGGTTTGATATTGATTAATCGCTTCCCTGTGATTAACTTACTGTTCTTTTGACTCATCTGTGTTTATGTAGATATGTGACCCCGGCTGAAAATATGTTGAAAATATGCTTTAAATTATCAGTTGTCTTGATGCTGAGTCGTAAGCGGTTTTGTACTTTTTGAATTGTGGTCCCGGCCTCCCCCCTTCAAATTCAAATTCTATGATACAGTTTTGTGAGAGTTGTCTATTATTTTGTTGTTGTTACTGTTGTTGTTTATTCGTGTTGTGTATATTCATTCACTTGCTATTTCTCTGAATGTTCAATTTTTGCTGTTATTTCATTATTATGTTCTGTTCCAGTGTCATTACTTTTGGCAGCCAGTATTGTGTAACATATCTGTGTTGGAGCGCCTTGTATAAGCTGTAAGCTTGTTGTGCTCATTTGCATTTGTTTATGTTGCTGCTGTATTGATTTTCAATAAACATTCGTTTAACCCGAACAAACTTTCAATGTATGCAAAACTTCCATTATGTCTAGTTTTCTCGTGAACCATTTCAAACATTTCAACGGGCAACATTTGATGGCTACAACGGGCGCAATAGACGATTTTCGGAAAACTGAAAAACTAGGGGATAGCACTTCGTGAAAATTGGAGTTGTTTACCTCCATAACTCGGTCAACTACCATAGCGACAATGCAACAATGGCGTCGAAGCTTGAAACCGCAGGATGCGAGTCAGCGACTTGCAAACATTTTTTTTTTTTTAGAAACAAATGAGGGGTGGTCAGTGGCCACAAACTGATAGAATTTGCCAAATGTGACGTACAAATATAAATGACTTCAATTTTAGAATGACGCACGGTGTTCTAAGTGTTGTGTGTCTGCTCAAACACACGAGGCGAGAGCGGGGGGATCTGCCTGATGGTAGAGTAACTTCCCCTGTTTGACCACACACCATGAAATTACCCCCCTTAATTATTTCCAAACAATTCCTATTTACACAGGCGCAATTCAGTATAGGGGTAATTATAAAATAAGCGCAGTTGAGAATCACCCCCCTCCTCCCTTCCTGTCTTCCTCCTAGTGTCTCTATATTACCCCTATCCTCCGAAATCGGAATGTGTCGGCTGTACCGCAGCGGGGAGACCAGTGAAAACTGAAAACCGGACACATACGTACCTTACACATTATGGCCATATGGCCTGGGAACGCAGAAGAAGAAGAAGAAGAAGAAGCCTGTGTGGATTGCGCCCGTGGTACGCATAGTCATTAGTTGTGCCTGTTGAGATGGTTGAAATGGTTCACAAGAAAACTACACATGGTGAAGGTGTTGCATTAAGTGAGGTTTTGTTTCAGATCAATAGAGCTGACATTGCCTATAAAGAAAGACACAGAAAACAAAATTCAAGTAGCTTTTATAACTTTGATTTCATAGTCATCTGAAGTACAAATGTCTAAGATACATCGACTGCAGGAATCAGGCGCAATTGATTTACATTCCAGGAAAGGCGCAATTGGTGTACATTCCAAGAAAGGCGCAATTGGTGTACATTCCAGAAAGGCGCAATTGATGTACATTCCAGAAAGGCGCAATTGGTGTACATTCCAGGAAAGGCGCAATTGGTGTACATTTCAAGAAAGGCGCAATTGGTGTACATTCCAAGAAAGGCGCAATTGATGTACATTCCAAGAAATGTGCAATTGATGTACATTCCAGGGGAAATGCGCAATTATGTACATTCCAGGAAAGGCGTAATTGATATGCATTCCAGGAAAGGCGCAATTGATGTACATTCCAGGAAATGCGCAACTGATGTACATTCCAGGAAAGGCGCAACTGATGTACATTCCAGGAAAGGCGCAATTGATGTACATTCCAGGAAAGGCGCAATTGATGTACATTCCAGGAAAGGCGCAACTGATGTACATTCCAGGAAAGGCGCAATTGATGTACATTCCAGGAAAGGCGCAACTGATGTACATTCCAGGAAAGGCGCAATTGATGTACATTCCAGGAAAGGCGCAAATGATGTACATTCCAGGAAAGGCGCAAATGATGTACATTCCAGGAAAGGCGCAAATGATGTACATTCCAGGAAAGGCGCAACTGATGTACATTCCAGGAAAGGCGCAATTGATGTACATTCCAGGAAAGGCGCAACTGATGTACATTCCAGGAAAGGCGCAACTGATGTACATTCCAGGAAAGGCGCAACTGATGTACATTCCAGGAAAGGCGCAATTGATGTACATTCCAGGAAAGGCGCAATTGATGTACATTCCAGGAAAGGCGCAACTGATGTACATTCCAGGAAAGGCGCAACTGATGTACATTCCAGGAAAGGCGCAACTGATGTGGTAACCCTTCCTCCGAGGTGGCTTTCTTCTTTCCCTAAAGGCCCAGCCACACTGCATACGATTTGACCCCAATACGAGACGATTGTGACGATGTCTGTGAGTCATGATTCACGTGAAATACTTCCGTCTCAAAATAACTCTACTCTTTTCGTTCACTATAACTCATGTAGACCGCAATACACGAATCAGATAACATGTCCGATAAATAAATAAAAGATATTTTATCAGATTCGTGTACAGGAGACTACAAATAGAGTGAATGTATAACTAGTAGGATTTCATCAGAGTCATTTAGACAGTAGAATGCTACGTCAATCATGCCTCACAAATATCAAAATCGGATCACACTGAGTCGAATCGTATGCAGTGTGGCTGGCCCTTAATGCCAAACCCGCTGACTTATTAAAAAAAAAACCACTTTATCTAATACATCTGTATTGCTAAAAAAAATCGGGACTTTCCTGGTGTTGCACTGCCTTCGTGAATTGCCTCCAGGATCGTTCCCACCATCTTTATCTCTGTAAATGTCCCATATGTGTCTGTTCCAGAGCGGAGGAAGTTAATTTTCATAAAAATTGTTAACATAGACAAACAAGAAAACAGCAAACAGCAAAAGGAGCAAAAAGTGCAACTCTGAGCGGCTGCAAAGTCCCCTCGCAGCATCGCCGGGCTACTCCGAAATCGGAATGTGTCGACTGTACACACAGCGGGGAGACCATTGAGAACTGAAAACAGGACGCACGCACGGACGGATGGACGGCCGGAAAGAAGTGGGACATATCGGGCCTGTGACACAAAGGGCCTAGGCACGGCCCCCTATGCACTATCGTGAAACCCACTCACCTCCTCCCCTAATGCATCTCCTTCCCCCATCCAGCCAGTCACTGAGGCAAGCAAGACTCGGCGATGCCAGCAGGCCACGCGCGCAGGAACTCAGTAGTCAAGTGTGAGCCACAGTGCTACAGCCAACTGTTTGCTACCCCCCTCTCTCCCCCCCCCTCTCTCTCCCCCCCCCTCTCTCTCTCTCTCGCCGCTCTCTCTCTCTGTGTCTCTGTCTCTCTCCCTCACCGCTCTCTTTCTCTCTCTGTCTCTTTCTCTGTCTCTGTCTCTGGGTGTTTCCAGCCGTGTTGGTGGAGTCTAGGCTTACGGGTTCACTTGTAATATTTACATGCGCGCGATCATGCGCACACGAGCGCACAGAAAAATTCATGACAACTGTGTTATAGACCATTCATCAAGAAATGTTGTGAAAAAAAATTGCATTGAAATACATGCAAAACTTCGCGAGATATTAGCGATTATGTGTTTCGGGGTTTGAACCCCGTAACTGGCGCGACCTTGACCTTAATGTAAAACTAAATACATCAGTGGATAGCTTGCATCTTGGCAAACTAGTATACCAAATTTGATGATGATAGATTGAATAGTTTTTGAGAAAAACGGACGAATAGCCGGACGGAGGCACGCCGGACGGACCAGACAGAAACAATAGTTCACGAACCTTCGACTCGGGGACTAAAAAGCAGGCAACAAAAGGAGAAAAAAAAAAACCAAGATCAAAATTAAAACAATACTTCCCCTCTACAGTCCAATGCGTAAATGATCATTGTTGCTAGTGGACGACAACAAAAAGTTCTGCCTTGAAAGTGAAGCAGTCAACATTAGTGTATTGTTGTTGCTGCTTGGTTTGAATGAATGTTTGAATTGTAGGCCTATGGTTGAAAATTATTAACTGAATCATAATTCCAACTTGGGTTTTCAAGTATCCTCGCCTCGAAAAAAAAAAGAAATCTTTCGATCGAGTCAAGTCAAGACAAGTCCAGAATACTTTCTGATCTCGCTTAGCTTTGAACATTTTATCTCCTTACGCTCGTTCCTGTTTGGCTGAGCTCTTTGATCTTGAATCATGGTTTTTCAACGTCGATGTCATCCCCCCCCCCCCCCCCCCCCCCCCCCCCCCCCCCCCCCCCCCCCCCCCCCCCCCCTTCCCAGAAACATTTTCCCCTTTTGATGATCGTGAAAGGCCATAGAATCGACCCCCCCAGCAAATGTGCCGGTATGAAGGGGGAGGGAATAGGGCTAGGGGGGGGAGAGAGGAGGGGGTAGAAGGGAGGGGGTGGGGGGTGGGGGGTCTAGCTGCTGCGTTGTCAGCTGGGGGCTTGACGGAGTTGCCTCTGCTGTTGCCGCCAGCCAGCCGCACCGGTGTTCTTGCCTTCGCACGATATTGATCATCATCCAGGTCCCCTGTCCCCACCTTCTCTCTCTCTCTCTCTCTCTCTCTCTCTCTCTCTCTCTCTCTCTCTCTCTCTTTAGTAGGCTAGGGTTATGGGGTTGTTTGTTTTTTATTTATTATTTTTTATATTATGATTCTGGTTTGTATAAGGCATTAATCCATTTGATATTTTGAGTGTGAGTCAATCTCTCTCTCTCTCTCTCTCTCTCTCTCTCTCTCTCTCTCTCTCTCTCTCTCTCTCTCTCTCTCTCTCTCTCTCTCTCTCTCTCTCTCTCTCTCTCTCTCTCTCTCTCTCTCTGTGTGTGTGTGTGTGAGTGAGTGTGTGTGTGTGTGTGTGTGTGTGTGTGTGTGTGTGTGTGTGTGTGTGTGTGTGTGTGTG